>CM055190.1:24710227-25215227 GCA_029224185.1 Karalla daura | reverse complement strand
GCTGCAATGGTGTCTCTCAGTGAAGGTCAGCCTGAGCTGTAGGTGTCTGAAAGAAATCAACAATATCTCCATTCATTTCGTATGGGAGGTTCTGGGCAGTTACTGCAAATTATGTTGCATAACAATCATATTCTGTACAGAGATCAAATAGCACTCTAAGTCCGTCCGCATGTTTTGGTAATTAATATGGGTGCTGGATATGTTGTCATTAATGGTCAAAAATTGTTAACGAGAGGACAAATGATATGAGGTAAAAAAAAATGTGAGTAGTATTACAATGAGTAAACAGTGTTCTGCACTGCATCACAAGTTATAGCAAAGATTACAGAACAATATACAGCATATGTGATGTGCACTCTGTCATGCATAAGACTGCAAGACTTCCACTTTCTATCACCACAGATTTAAAGTTTAATCCAAACGTTTTTGAGTGATATTTGAGGTGAATATCTTCAGTAATTTCTGCAAATGTCTGACTCCAGGCTCAGTGACAAAATTGTCAAATATAGTCGAGAAGTGTTCACTAGCAAGTTTAGGCCCTGCAGAACATTTCCATATTTAAATCCATAAATGATTTATATTTTTAAAAGAGCTGCTAGACCCTCTCTATGATCTGTGCTCAGTGTTACACAATGGATGCTTCCAAAAACCACTTATATGAATGTTGTCTTTTTTATACCTAAGACTCAGAGTTCATCAGTGTCACAGCCTCTGGTTGAGTAATAATCCCGAGCAATAACAAATGAGATGTCACACGAGCAGAAAAAGAAAAAACACAGGCTGACACATCTGCTTTTATAGCTATTAAAACAGGATCAGGGAAAAGGAAAGTACCCACCCTCGGTTTAAAGTAACATAATTAGAAGACAGCTGAGTAGCTCCACAGCCACGATTTGGGGGATTTGCTTGAATATTGCTTTTACTTTCTTGATAATGGTGTGATTAGAGCGGGATATGAGTAACTCCTCTTATGCTTAGATATGTTAGTGAACCACGCTCAAGTATATTTTGTAACTTGGATATAGAAGCAGTGAGATCTGCCTTGATGGACAGTCTTTGCAAGAGGAAATATTTTAGATTTTTGTGTATTCAACCAAGGTTCAACCAAGTTTTGTCAACATAACCAACATGAAAATGGTTTCACATGTAAGAATCTGTGATAACGCAGTACAAAAAGCTTCACCACAGATAAAATTCAGCTAAAACCTTTATTGATTTAAGGAGTTTAAACTTTAAAAAAAAGAAAGCTTCTTAAAAAGAATAGACTCATTCTGTAGTCTCGTTTTTTATCTTGTGATTTCCTGATATCCAGGTGCATTTAAACACTTTGGGCTGCTTTTTTCCATACTTTGTCTCTCTGCAGCTGCTTTACATTTATTGATTAGGCCTTTTGAAGGCACCCCACATCCCCCACCTGGTGAAACTGGATTGCATAGTCACACTGGATTCCAGCCCTAATGATTTTGCAACTACAGATCCCCGTCGAGCTGCAGTCGTTTCTCTCACCGGGTCATCTCATGTGTGGTGTCGAGCAGAACAGCCATTGTGCCCGCCCCTCAAAAAGCCCATCTACTGCTCTGCAGGTGCACGAGTGTAAAGCTGAGCACGATTTCAGGTCAGAATGAACCTTTTCTCTTTCCCCTCTGATATCTTCTTCAGTTCTCGATTTCAGTTCTCCATATTCTGGAAAAAACATGGCAATATATGAATCCTGATGTCTCAGTTCAATCTCTCACCTCTCTAATCATGTTAAGACACATGTCCTCCAAATTTCCATATTTAATAGGGACTGCTGAGTCTGGGTAGATATAAAACATGTACGAAAGCATATTTTCTCAGAATGTTTTTTTTCTTTTGTTTGTGTTTTTGGTATATTGAGCTCATTATCACGTTGTTGCATAATCCCAAAGGAAAACACCTCAACTGTAAAGTACTGAGGGGGGAACAAAACAGATATTTCTCAAAGAAATGCTTTAGACTTGGAGAATTTGGGAAGAAACAGAAAAGCCTGCCGCCCAGCTTCTGAAGCATTTCCCAGTGTGCTCTCTTTATGCATTTTTTCTCAATTGAAAATGACCTCTGAGCTAAGCTGAGCTTTTCTGCCAGTCAGGTTTTGTCACATCTCTGTGACAGTGAAAGTGACATAAAGGAGAACGTCTCTGGGACATAATAATGTCGAGGAGGACCTTGATCATGAGGCGTCCTTCTCTGATGAGACTCAGACACTTGGCATCGAGCTGCCAGCAGATTCTGGTCCCGCTCGCTACATAAAAGGCAGGGTTGTGCTTAGTCATTTCTTCTCTACTATCTCAAACATACTTTATGTACACACACAGACTGATAAAATTCCCCAAATAAAACTATAACAAGAACAAGTATCAATGTAACAGTTTTTATGTGTAAAAATTAGCAGAAAAAATATGAAACACCAAATAGATCTATTTCTTAATGTTTTGTACATGTCTGTACATTCATGGACATAAGCACTGATAAAATGTCATTTTTCACATGTTGTTATATTAGTGCATCTTAACTGGCAGATATCATTGGTTTGTAGATTTTAGCAAAAAGCCATTAAAATGGAACCCATTAGCCGTACTGACATCAAAGTTTCTGCAAAATGAGACACAAAGGCAAAAAAAGGTTGCACTGAAATGAGGCAGCTTTGCAGCAAGATTATTTCCCTTCTTAAGATTCGAAAGAGCCTCGTCACAGCTGTCACATTAAAGTTACAGTTTCAAAAAAGGGGCCAGGATTTCTGGGCCTTTTCACGGCCGGGAATTCATCCTATATTGATAGCGCCCAAGTAGAGGGGTCTTGTACAGGAAGCACAGGCTATGAATATTTCAACCCAATAAACCTAGAAACAGTAAAGTAATTTCCAAAAAGAGGCCCCACAATTTAAATTTAAAACTGCCTTGGGAGGCACTGGAGTCGTGATATTTTACCTGCTGCATGTAGGAATGAGGGCTTATTAAGGCAGCATTGCATTAATGCAAAGTTTGAAGAGATTCTCACTCACAAATACATGACAATGACAGGGTTTTCATGGGAAGGATTCTGTTTTCTCAATAACCAAAGGATGACAATCGATGCTTTTGTCTAAAAGGCCGATTCATGTACCAATGGATGAAACAGATAAATAATGTGGTTACACTTAAAAAATAGGTTTGGAAAGGGCTGTAAAGTAGCATCTGAGGCAATTCTGAGATCTATTTTAACACCAGAGAACAAGGATGAACACTGCGTCCAGTCATTCTGGTTCTACTTTAAGTAAATGGCAGAATATATTTGGTTTAAAGAATCGTGGCAAAATCATTTTGAGATCTAGGGAAAAAAGGATCAGTTGTTTAGCACGAAAAGTGAAGTCAAAGGATATAAGTGTGGTTACTGTCAAAAATAGGGTTGTTAAATGTAGCATCTGAGGCATTTCTGATTAAACCAGTGTTCCATAGCTTTTCTCCTAGCAGAGAACAAGAATAAATCCATTCAACCATTCTAGGTCCCGTTTAATAGAGCAGTACATCTACTCCAGTTAGGTTGTGTCAGTGAGGTTGGTTCTTCACTTTGTTGCTGACTGATAATGTTGACTTTCAGGTCACCTCAGCCGGGTGGCTGCCAAGCTGAGCAGCATTATGTAGTCGTGTGAAGTGAAATAGGAAAAAAAGAAAAAGAAAAGAAAAGTCAGTGGAGGTTCTGTGCAGTTCTGTGGCTTTGTCATTGCTCTGTAAACCTGGAGCAAAGTTTCTACATTTAGCGCAGGTGTGAGGGCTGCAGGGTCGGAGGGCAGCCACAACTCCGCTGCTATTAGAAGTGATATTATAAAAGTGAAAGTGACATCATAGGGATAGAAAATGCATTAATTCCAACAAAGGACATCTGGAAATTTAGAGTTCTGCAGTGACACGGCAACATAAAAAAAATGAAAATGCTACTTTCTTTTCTTTTCTTCTATCTTTTTTTACCTTGCAACTAAAATACTCCTCTGATGTGACAAAAGGAGGTCTTTAAGTTATTTTGGTAAAGCTATATAAAAGTGTCTTTTTTTGTTGTTCAGTACCGTGAAATCTGATGCTTTGGGTTATACAGAAATACGTCATACGACTCTTTAGTGGCACAAGCAGATTTAGAAAAAAAAAGAGAGAGAGTGAAACACGCTGTTCTTCACAGTCCTTCCTGAGGAAAACCAAGACAGTGGATCAGCGGGGGTTCACAGCTATGTGGGTCAATCAGCTTAAATAAAACAGAAGGCATCGAATCTGTAGATCACAGCGTCCACACTCGTAGTGGCATGATTCCCTCTCCCCAAATAGGATGAGGTCTTGGCCACCTTGGAATATGTTTCCGAGCATTTTTATTTTATTTTATTTTTTTTAATGTCACAATTCAAAAGAATGTGTCAGTTAGTGAGTCCATTAACCTCGAGGCTGTAGCCATCCGAGACATATGGTACTGAATGCATGTATATGCACTCCACACGACGTGGCTGCACTTCTCCACCTCCACAAAGAACAGCTTCTCGTGCAGCTAGGAGAAGAGCTCACCTTAAGCTCTGTTTCTATGGTGATTGTTTTTTTTTGCTTTTTTTTTTTTACATTTTTATCACCCGTAGGTTTGGAACACTTTAGGCTGGTTGTGGTCTGGTCTAGTCTGCACTGTGCAGCTGTTGACATTTTGGATTTAGTGGTAGCTACAGAAAAAAAAAAAAAGAGTCAGTAGGTCTGTTTCCATCACCGCTACAAATATACAAACCCTAATACCTAATTATTGCAAAAAAAGGAAATGGAAATAAAAATTGTGGGAGAAATGAAGGTAGATTCTATATATTATATCAGAAAATGTTTCTGCGCTCTCGTTAGGACTTTCGTTTTGGTCATGTCGATGTTGTTGCTAAAACACTTTACTAGAACTGACCAGTTCACTTTAATTATGATGCAAGGCTAAGCTTTCTAATCTAATCAAATTTTTCTTAATTTCTTCATTTTCTTTATTTTTCTGAAAAAAAAACTGTAAAATGAAAATAGCTATCAAATGACAGGCCAAAGACAGGTGCAGTGTTGAGTAACAAATAACTATTATTTAGCAGGTCTAGAAAAAGATTTCTTTTTTTTTCTTTAACAAAAATATAGTCCATGAGGACTGAATTTATTCAGACTTCTCTGCCATGGGCAGCCCACAAGCAATATCCCTGAGATGAAGACACGTTAATAAGATGAAAATCACTTGGATGTGTAAGGAATACTGTCTTTAGTGTCATCATCATTCTCTGGGTGTCATGTTGGGCTTTGCCAGGAGGTCAGTTTAGGTTATGGAGGAGGAATGAAGGCGAAATTAATTTCATACAATGACTAATGAATAATGAAAATGTGAAACTTATGACTGAGGAAATAAGAGGAAAATGAGACACTTGAAGCAAATTCGAGCTACGGTCATTACATTTAGTGCAAGAGTAAAAATTAATAAATAACTTATCTTCTCTATTACCCTTGAAATTCAAAAGCCTTTATCGGTGCATCAGTGTGAAAGCAGATGTCAGTTTGTCCATTTCCAAGTGTACAACTACATGCGAATAAAATCTTGTTTTACATTTTATAAAAGATAAGAATGCTGCAAGGGCAAATGTGTCCATTTTATTGATTCCTCTAACACAGGCGTATTTTTGAAGTCATGTGTTTTTAAGTTGTCGTCTCATGAACCTTTACCTCTTTTAGTTTTCTCCCATATTTGGCCTCTTGACTGCTCTTGACTTGTCTTGACTGTTCTTTTGGATTTTGGATTGTTGCCTGCCAACCCTGGATTTGGACAGCTTTTTTCCTGATACTGACCTTTGCCTGCTTTTTGATATTTTTTTTTCTTTCTTTTGGAGACCATATTAAATCATCATCGATCCTGTCCTGCCTGCTGTCTTTTTGCATTTGGATCCATTTGCTCATTGTCACGATGGAGTTCTGCACAAGCTTAATGTAGAAACCTGAACTTGGTCTTAACCCAACTGCTCCTGCCAAACTTCAGATCCAAGACTATAATTCATTTATTACATTAAGGTGCACATTTGTTCATGTTTTTTTCCTTATCTTCTTCTGTGTCTAACAGTGCTTTGTTGCAATGATGTTGGCTCCCCAACATACACTTGCGTACTGACAGCTCACCAGGCTAAATCCTTTGAAAACTTGACCCAGTTGACACATACGGACTGAAGACACTCAAGCACAATCGAGAGAGAGAGAAAGACGTGTCCTGATAATTTCAACTGAAATAACCAAAAGCACATCATGGGTCAGGCAGAAGTACTTTTGTGGGTGATTAATCATCCAAGACAGAGCAAACTGTTTTAAAAAAAACTCTTTTAACTTTTTAAAAATTTTTTAGCTTACTTGTCAAATGTACAGCAAATGACGTGTCAAGTTGTGCTACTTGATAAAAGTACAACTTGGTGAAAGTTTGGGTGTGAAGATGTCCCCTCGTCCTATGTATCCTCTAAAGTTTATTGGCTGCTACAGCCCACAGGCCCCTGCTGCTTATGAAAGTCATTCAGAACAATTTAGCTCCGTCGTCCCTCAGCCCCATTGTTCAGTACGCTATGAATACACTGCCACCCAAGATAATGCTAGCGCAGCAAGCCAATCTCCACAGAGAGACACCTCAAGCGTGAATCAATACCCCTGACTTCTACGAGACAAAAGCTAAGACCTTGCCAAGCCAAGAGCCACTTTGCCAGGGACATGTACTCATGACTTTCCCATGTATGGCAAAGGTCCAGAGACACTGGATCAGCGACTGCATCGCACAGCGACAAAGCCTCAGCTTAGTTCAAATCCACTTCAGCAGTTCAGTCCATTCAGGAAGCTGATATGGAGTAATATGATATTGGTAAACTGGATCTTTTTTTTTTTCCCTCTTAAAAAAGGTTTGTCATCTGTCAAGTAATCATAAAACTCAAGATCGAATTCTTGATTAATGCACAAGGTCCCAGTTTGTCAGTTTTCCATTTTCTGACTTTCTTTCACATACAGTATGTACACCCACGTAAAGAGGGAGAGGAAGGCAGAGATGAACACAAGGAAATCCTGCAAAAATAAATCACGAAAACACCAAAATGACATCTATCATCTACGGGATGAACGCAGAGATCAAGACATAAAAAATGAAAAACTGATTTAAAATGTTCTATTAAAAGTCTTTTGTTTTTTGTTTCTTTTTTTGTTCTTTGCTGCTTTTTTTTTTACTTTGTTCTGGAGTGCAGTGGCTTCAGTTTCTGAGGCAGTGACTGCTTGTCACAAGAGCAGAAAAAAATGTGCGTGAGGCAGAATTGTGTGGGTGGGTGCATGGGTCGATGGGGGAGCCACAAATCTGGGGTGCTCCGATGAGTTTGTTTGGAGCCCAGCTGTGTGTTTGCCTGTGACGCCTAAAATCCATTAGAAATCTGCTGGGGGTCAGGGCTCCACTTCGACTGCGACGGCTCTGTGCCTTGGAGAGGCCCGAGCGGCCCACCTCAACCTCATTTTCTCCACAGAGCGGGGGCTGCGATGCAATCAGGCTCCACAGGACAGATGCCTGGAGAGCCCTCAAGCATCAAAACATGCTGTCCGACCATCCCTAGAGAGTCTGACACATAGTGGCCGGCTTGAAAAAGATCTTTAGGTGAAGGCTGATTATGTATCGGTGCATCTGTGTGTGATACATCAATGGCTTTGTGTGGCCTAATGTTTGAAGTCTTGTTTTTGTGTGTCGAGGCTCTCTCCATCATTTAATTTTTTGTAGTTGATGACAGACCAACAGGAGGTTGCTTTTTTATCCTGACTCGAACAAAGTGTTGTATGTAATGCTCCAGGAGGGTACGACAGGGACCAACATCAAGGAATAATTCCAGTTAATTATATTTTGGTTCCTTTAATGAAAAACACCCGAATAATACCAGAATAATACTTCCCATTCTAGCTTTTGTTAACTCCAGTATTGCACTACACAAACACCCTAATTTACCAGGAAAAGCAAACAAAACATCAGTAGCCTGGAAAGGACAAACCAAGCAAACACGCTGCAGTTAGTTTTTTAGCAGCCACTATAGCAGAGTGAGATGAGAGGTATTGACTTGGTTACAATCTGCAACCTTGCTGCTGGATGCCCCTACATCCTTTGTACTGAGCATCTGGCAAGAAGAGAGGTTCCTTCAGCCCCTAAACTATCTCTGCAGATTCACGGTATTTTGCTTTTCACCCTATTTGAAGTAGCAACAAAAGTAAAAAAAAAAAAAAAAACAGAGATAAAGATCAAGTCAGAGCATGAACAGAATCAAACAAATGTGTAGACATAGAATCTGATTGACAGCTTTGCCTTTTATCGTCACTGTAAGATATTTGCAGGGCTGGTGACTAATGCTGGCTTTCCTTGGGCAGTCCTTGAGCCATCACAGGCACATGTTGACAAGTGAGGGATATGTGCAGGAACCAATCAGTGCCACCTGCTGTGCAGAGGAGGCAGATTTACTGGGAGCCCTCCCGACTGCGTTGAGAGCCGGTTAAATGACCAGGTCTTGACAAGACTTCAATTCACGGGTCACAAAACATGTCAGAGTAATGGCATAAAGGTTGAGAAGCACACTTAGCTTGACAGGTTCCTTTTAATGCTAGCTGCCTCCGAGCTGTGATCCACGTGATATGGCGCACATACAGATTAACTTTGTGCAGACTTGGTTTGCATGTCAATATCCTCCCTGATGTCAATCTGAGGCAGTGGAGGAGATCAGTGGTTGTTTGCGCCCAGACAACAGTAAGTATACAACCATCAGTCTTGACGGTGTATAAATTGTTCCGAATTTAAAGAGACCAACTCTATTTTAGAGAAAGATTAAAAGGCTTAAAAAATGGCTCTTGGAGAGTAAGGTGTCTCTGCATAGTCCCACTAATCGATGGTTATCCAGCACGGCTAGATGGCAAATGATTTCTCTCTCATTTGTGGCCCCTTTCAGAGGTGACTTCATCATTGGTGCCTGAAAGACATGGTGCCCCTGAGTAACAAATGATTACCTCTGAATGAATCCCTAAAGTCTTGCTGCTAATGCAGAACAATAGGTTGGGAGAATAGGGAGGCTGTGCTTTGCTTCAAGATCTTTTTTTTTTTTTTTTTTTTCATACCAAGCATCATTTTTTGCTTCACTGATCTATCACTAAACAACAGCTGCTGAGCAGGAGCCAGAGAGACGCACTGCAGGGAGGATGAGGCAAAGTGGGTGAGGGAAGAGAGACATAGAGACAGCACCGGAGAGAGGGAGAAAGGAAGAGAAAAAGGCATCTAAAATTGGAGACAGAGGAGTTTTAAGAGGTGAGGTCACTGGTGATCGCCTGAAGCTCTTAGGTATGGTGGCCCACTGAGAAGGAGAGTGAGAAGAAGGATCCTGGCAGGTCTGCCTCTCTCATGACGGATAACAAGTCACCTGAAATGGCTTCCTGGGTGGCAGCCATTAGACAGACAATTTGCAATCATCCCTGGCCCAATTTCTCTCACCCTCTCTCCCTCTCTCTCTCTCTCTCACTTTTTCCCCCCTATTACTTGGCTTCTCGCTCTGGTGCCCCATAGACCTTGGCAGCTTGAGTGACAGGGACTTAACTAGTCTAGTCACACAAATGTGAGAGGGGAAATGAGGAAAAGAGAGGGGAGAATTTCATTCATCTCACAAATACCAAATAACCTCTGCTGCCTGGGCCATTTACATATTCTCTGCACATTCTCCGTTGGCCAGGTGCACTCTTCTGTTTCCAAGTCATCTCATCTGGAACTGTGGCGCCATGTGACACCACACAGGCATAAAGCAGAGGTGTAACTACAGTGGCTGATGCAAGAGCACAAAGGCCTCAGCTCACATCTGCACGATATCACATATGAGGTGTAACATGGGGCCCAGCACAACGTTTCCCTATAAGATTATGACACCCTTGCAGGACCTCAGTTTTCAGCCAGACATGTGAGGTATTTATAAATAGTATATGGCAAATTCAGTTTTCTGGTATTCATGGTAAGAAAAGATGCTTTTTTTTGTTTTTTTGTTTTTTTCATCCCTGAAGGGAAATTGTTCTGTTCAGCGGCCATCACATTCATGAAATACAATCAATACACAATCTTCACAGTCTTCACAGTAAATACAATAATAGATAGTACATTCAATGAACATGAACGATAAGTAAGTAGTGAAAAATAAAGTAAGCAAAGGCATAAGTAATAACAATACAGAGTAAGTGATACAAGAAAGTAAATAGAAGTGAATAAAAACTGCAACAGCAACAAGGATGACGACAACAATCGTCAACTTGTTGACAACAATAATGATGATGATAACAATAACTGACAATTGTGATAATAATGATAATGGCAATAATAGCTTTAACAGCAATAATAGTGACAGTCATACAATTATAACAATAATTAACAATAGTGATAACGACAATAATATCTGTAACAACAATAATAGTGACAATAAAGATAACAATGACAATAACAATGGTTATAATAACTATAATGGCAATAATATCCATAATAACAATCATAGTGACACTGAAGACAACACTAATGACAATAATAAATAGTGATAATACTGATAACAACAATAATATCTGTAATAACAGTGATAGTGACATGACATGATAGTGACAAAAATGACAATAAAAAACACCAATAGTAGCAATTATGATGACAATCATAACGATGTAATAAAAATAGTGATAATAGTGATAATCTTAACAAATAAATTAGGAAAAAAAGTAATCAAATTAACAAAGAAAATACATCATTTTAGTCTTCCAATACTAAGTTGTAACTTTGCTGTATCACAACCATTTTTTGTGTTAATTGAACTGAAGTGAAAGCAGTTTTCTCACAGCACAGCAGTTTTGTAGCTACATTATTATTCATTTGAAACCGTGCCTCTAGATACCTGGCAAAGGTAGATCAAATATTCCCTTTTAACTGCAGTATTTGGTGTCTACCAAATCCTGAGGGACTTGGCACGATCACGACCACAAAGTGGTAAATGCTCCACCATATTCACTGGCTACTCTCTGTCAACTAAACCTGCAGAGTTTAGTAACATGTTTTTGATTTGCTTCAATTATAGCTCAGCTATAATTGAGAAAAGAGCTCAGCTGTACCAATCTATATCACAACAGATGCCATAGGTCATGGTCAAGGAATTATGGCAACGTACAAGCCTTTTGGTCCCAGAGTTTGTCCTCGGGGCAGTGCTGGGAACCAAAATTAGTGCAGTTTTGTGTGGGTAATTATGTTGCCTGGGAGCAATGGTGGTTGTGAGACTTCTATACTTTAAGACTCCACTTCCCCTGTCTCTTCCTTTTCCTGTGAATGAACATCTCTTCTGAAAAATAATAAAGGAGAGTACTGAAAGCAAAGCATGGTCCCATTGAGGTTGCGGTGACATTTGTCAGACCGTACAAATAAGTCATTTTTAGTACTGATTTTTGTCAAAGCCTAACTCTGGTTAACCAGGACAAATGAATGACTGGGGCATTAAAGGAGTCAATTTTGGACCAGGGACAAGCAGAAGGTAGGTCGCTGAATAAAAAGAGTAATAATGGCCTAAAATAAAACAAGAAAACTGTGATTTAGAGAATGCAGGAAGTGCTGATGTAGTTGTATGGGACATCTAATGAAGGCTGCCTTGGTGGTGGCAGCAGAGTTACAGTAGGTTGGCTCTGCAATTATGATCATTGGAAGATGACTGAAAAAACAAAAACAATGAAAAAAAAAGGTCAAACAACACGTCTACAAGGTAGTCTTGGTGTGTCTCCTGCTCCAGCAGGAGAGTAGCTCTGCAATCACGATAATTTAACAGTCGCCGAAATAAAAATCGAGAAAAAAAAGTATCAAATAGATGAAGCCCACATCAGGAGAGTGAACTCATGTCTCCAGTTTAAAGCTTGAATTGTGTCTTTAGGTGAAAGTTGGCCTGGCCTACAGACATAAAAAATAAATTGTTTTCTCACCTTGTGCCACTCATCTTTTATGGTAGGATTTTGGCAGTTTTTTGCAAACTCTCTCTCAACAAGACATTAAATAGCACGTTGAGTCTGATCAAGCTGCACATGTTACTTTTAACTGTTAACTTGTTATTAGTAACACCAATCAAACAAGAGGTTTCCTTGACGAGAAAGTACATGCTGTGGATATAAGAAAATGTAGATTGTGGACATTTTTGCTGTGATGCAGAGGAATCACTGATCACAGAGGGTTAAAGAAAAGAGGTGTGGTGGTATCAAACTTTCAAAGAACATGAAATAAAGAAACCTTGATGACACATACACAAAACAATGTCTCCAGAGGCAGCTGGAAAGACAAAGACCAGAAAGAGGTCTGGGAAAGCCAGGAAGCCTAAGACCCATGTGATCCTGTATTTGGAAAAGCACTGGACAACAAACAACAAAATACTGAATACCTAATTAAAAGCATGTGTTTGAACACATAAGTTCAACCAGGTTCAGCCCACCTGTTCACACCACTACCGTCTCGAATATCTGACATTAGTAATGGGTAATTGCTCATTGGCATGGAGGGTGATGAACACATAGCTGTCAGTATGGGGAAGTTGCCACAGTGATGATGAGGTGCATGGAAGCCAAAAAGCCATCTGTTTGTCAGCCAGACGGAAAGTGAGAAATAAATTCCACCCATGACTACCTACAGTCTAGACGTTAGTCTCAACTTATTATAAAGGCCACTCTGAACAGCAACCACTGTGTCGACAAGCATCTCAGACAGTTAAGAGTCTGAAAAAAGCATGAATGGGGGCAGAACTTTCCTCCTCTTTTTTCAGAAAAATAGATAAAACTGCATTAAAGTAGGTGGGTGAAAAATCCTCTGACACAACTGATGTGCGGCTGCGTGTGGTGTGATCGCAGCAACACGCTGCAATAAACAACAACTGGCATCTGCTAGCAAGGTACACCGTGTGGATAAATCAAAGTTGGAAAAGAAAAAAAAAAAAAAATCAAACCCGATGAGGTCTACAGAGATAAAGATGTTTTTACCACATCGAGGCCAGAGTTTGGCTGGTTGCATCACCCTTAGCAGAAACTTGAAGATTTTATGTTTAATAAAGACAGGCTTTGTTGCTCACAGGCTCCAGCTGTTTTCTCTGAAACGTCAAATTGCCACGAGGTGAGCAGCAGTGGAGAAGCAGCGTCGGGCCTCATGTAGTCTTACTCCAAAGGTTCAGCCGTCTGTTGCTGCCTGCTGTTGCTCCCCCCACACCACACCTTCATGTCCCAGTACTCCCATCTTCACACACCAGACGTGCACACATGCTCGCTCGCAGTGATGCTAATTTTCAGAGAACAGCCACAGCAAATGTTGCACAGTGAATTAACATATCATTAATACCTGACCCAACACACAGACAAGCACAGTGTTTTTCCTCCGCGCCCCGTTTTCGTTCTCCTCCCTCTGACTTTTCGGTGGTCTGCCAACGTCTCTTCCTCCCCCACGTTGTGTTGTCTGTGCAAAAGAAAAGCGCACCCGCGCTGCAGACTGAGTCATCCTCGGCTTCCGCTTTCAAAACATTTCTGAGCGTTTTCTAAGGGAACACACTGTTCTGTGTATGTGTGCGTGTGTTGGTTTCCTTTAATAGCACTTGAGCTTCATAAAATAGAGGATTGTGAAGAATAATAAAACAATGGAAGTTAACAACAGTGTTGACAGTAACACCCAAGAGAGAGGAAGAAACCAAGAGAGGAGGAGTAGGACAGAAGATAACAGTAATTTGCATTATTGTGTTCTTTTACTTAGGCCTTTCTTGAATCACGAACACTGACTTGAGTGATAATTGATAAATTGAAAGATGTTTTCATTGACGTGTATTGCACTGATCACCAATCTGATTTTGTTCCAAATGGTGCTTAGAGGTAAAAACCTGCCTGCCTAAACATTGTCACATTCAGATATTATTTGAATCCACTTTCATTTCCACTAATGAGGACAGGGACGCACTTCCCCATAAGTGCATTTTATTTTCGCGCAGTGTAATTGGGCAGAGGCAAGTTAATCTCGTTAACACACACACACACACACACACACACACATACATACATCTGATCCTGATGGTTTTTGCAGCTTAATGTGACCAGTATTTTATGCTAAAGATCTTGATGTAAGATGGAGAGGTTGTAATCAGACAATGTAAGAATCTCAGAACTTCAGAACTTCTGAATATTTCCCCTGGAAGTTGTTGGAGAATGAGTGGGTTCATTAGTGAATGAGAAAAAGAAAAAAATGGATGAGAACTGTATTCATATTTATCTTTAACTATGGGATGTGGAAAAAAAGATGTAAAATGCCCAAGTGTGCTTTAATTAGCCACTAGAGGTTTAAAGGGCTATCTATTTGTTGTGTTTTAATGGAGGCTATTGTATTAAAGGATGTACGTATGTATATATGTATGTATGTATGTATGCATGTATATGAATAGACCTATTAATATATGTAAAATGTAGTACTTATATGAATGGATGTATTAATATATAAATACAGATAGATAATTAAACACAATATGCCAATGTGCTCAATGCTTCCTCCTCAAACCTTCAAAATTGAGATCAGTGTTATGTAAGGGAAAACAAGGCTGAGGATTGCTTCAGCTCTCTGACAAAATGGATGCAAACTGTGGCAACACAAGATTTTACAACGAGAAACAAATAAATGGAATTGGCCACATCGAGGCCTGAATAAGGTCAGTTTCAGTACTTAAACCTGCGTGAATCAGGCCGTGTCTTCAGAGAAACCTGTGTATTTTATTAGAATTATCCTCATGTGCATGTTCCTTGAATGGCTAGACACAAAAAATATGACTTTTCTGAGTTCCAAATATTGTTCCGCCACACCTCTTGGCGAGATGCTCAGCAGGAGCCTTCAACAAGTTGAGTCTTTCAGCGACATTTGGCGCAAAGTGATTGGACTGTCGAACCATTTGTGGAACACATGCCATCCTAATTGTTGCTTGCTACTTAAAGAAATCATGTTGATGAATGAAAATGAAATGTTAATTGCAGTACCGGCTTAATTGAGCGACATTTGACAACTTTATAAATAACTTTTTTTTTTGCCATCTAACTTTCAGCCTCGGCTGTCGAGCAGGGGCGTCTCAAGGCTGCCCTCCATTGACATTGTGCTCACACACCAGCCATTGCCAAAAGATGACACATTGCACAGATATTACACTTTGTCTGCAGTTCAATTTGCATTTCGTCTTATGTGGAGACCACCCTCTGCTGTGCAGGCAGGAGGGCTGCTTCTCAGGCAAGTTAAGTGAGCATCTGGCATTCCCTGATGTCACTGTACTATTTAGCCTTTATTCAAGGACTTAAACTTACACACACACACACACACACACACACAAACACACACACACACACACACACACACACACAATGCCTTAATACCACCTTAATTAAAGTCAAAAACCTGCATTGTGGTCGGTGATCCCCCTGATGCTATAATTTAATAAATAATGACTTGATCTTTTGATGAATATTTTGTCATAAAGTCTGCAGAGATCCTGTGACAATCTTTTGATTATGAACCCATACGGAACTTTCAAGGAGTGCGTCTATCTGATATTGCACTGTTCTCAAAAGATTGAAAAGATTATTTTACAGAATTGTGTGGTTTAATTTGTTTTAAGTGTTGTCTTTTGCTCACACTACTAGTTGAATGTAGTGTGCAAAAAAAAAAAGAAAGTCCAATATTGTATATGGCATGTAGCTATGATGCTGGTGAAATGAGACTCGGGCTGACTGATGTGCTGTGTCCTGAGTTTGGAAATGACTCATGATGTACAGTCTCTAGAAATGCATAACTCAAGTTTTCTCCCCCAAGGTCTGGTGTTGTAACAGCAAACAAAACCAGCGATAAATCAGAACTTTGAGGCGCAATACTTGTAGAATCACATAGTCAAGAGATGCAATATATGTGAAATTGGTAATACGTCGAGAAATGTATGAAATCTAACTTTTTTTTTCCCCTGATATACTTATCACAGCCCTGTGAAGCACTTTGTCTCATCCAACCTCTGGTCCTAAAATGGCAGATATAAATGTACATGAAAATGTGAATCTGTAATTACCATGTGATATGTGCTTATGATGAGCTGTTTGATGGCTCGCAGACCCTCTCAGCACATTATTAATCATATCTAACGACTTCAGATACTGCACTAAACAGTTTGCCCTACAGGATTTCCCCACCGCTGCAGCCAGCACTCAATATGCTGCCCAAGGCATTACTGTGTAACATAGGACGAGGTGTGTGTGTGTGTGTGTGTGTGTGTGTGTGTGTGTGCTTGCTTGCATAGGAGAGAGAAAAGACGGTGAGGAGGAGAGAGAGGGAGCTGCCTGATCTCAAGCGGCAAATTAGGGCCTCTCTGAAATCGATAACAGGGGAGCCATGCCCAGATTTCATTAGTTGGCAAACGTGTGCGGCTAAAGGGATGCAAACGGATATTGATGTTTGAGATGTTTGATTGATCTCTTCTTCTCTCAAAAATGTACACACTGAGTTGCAATCCAGAGTTTGTTTTGGGTTTGTTTGGCTTTCTGAGCGCACATTCAATCTTAAATACCAGATTGTCAAGGGCCTGGGAAACAAACTCGCTTTTTATTCAGCAGATAGTGATCTTTTTAAAGTTGATGTCACAGATTTCTTAAAATGCACCCACTAGGTCAAATGACAGTAAGAACGGGGTGTGCATCACCCCGCCCCGATTTCTCCACAAGCGACCACAGAATATTTCTTCCAAGAGATTTAAAAATCAATAAGCAAAAGTGACATTCAGGCCTTTTGCATCTTAAGCGAGTCCACCTTGTCACAGAGGTGGCATTACAAAATCCGTCTAATGCACCCTCTCAAGTAAATGTAACAGATAGGGCCGACATGGCTCAAATTCTATTTGCTGTTACATTTTAGCCTAATTAGGTCCCAGATGGGTGTGGTTCGCCTTGAAGGGAAAACAAGGGTTGGAAAGGTTAAGCAATCCCAGGAAAGCAGATGTGAGGTAACATTAAGTGATGGACTACTTCCTTAATATCATCTGAATTCCCAAGATGAATTAAAGCCCACTCATGTGGTGGTTAGAGCAGCTTAAAACAATGCTATAAATAAATAAATAAAAGGAAGCTTTGCATAAATGAGTCAACACAGGACTGGAGGTGGACAGATCATCAATGGCTGGTACGATACCTGCTTCACTCTGGGCAGCACTTTGATCAACTTGTGCTGCTTTAAACCTGCCTCACAGATAAATGTGACCTGACCTCTCCCATTGATCTTAAGAATTATGCATATCATATAAACACCGCATTTACTATACCAGTTTTATTTCACCAATGTTTTGTCATGTCATTTTCATATCAAGTTCTGATCGCTCTCATTATTGGATCATTATTACTGTTAAGTGCATTTCCATAACAGTTTTCCACAAAACAAGTGTGGTGTGTGTGTGTGTGTGTGTGTGTGTGTGTGTGTGTGTGTGTGTGTGTGTGTGTGTGTGTGTGTATGTGTGTGTGTGTGTGTGCACCATCTTATTTGAAGCCAGGTGGTCATGTGACCCGGTGCAAAAGAGTATGTTTTAGAGGTTTTTTGACCTTGAAGTGTTTTAGACCTTAAAGTGTACCAGTATTTTGGTTTTGAGCATTTATCTGGGTAAGAGAAACACACCTAGAGTTCAGTTATCAACTGAGGACTTTCAAAGTATGACTTTCTGTGAATAACAAGAAATGTGAGAGTATGGGTCAATATATCCACAGTTGCTTGTTGCACTGTTTTTTCACCCCATCTGTGCAGTCCTTACATCTTTACACATCCATTCTAATTGATATGCATAACTGGCCACTGTTTCTTTTTACTGCTTTTAAATCCAGTCATAGTTGAGATGCACGGCTGCATTCGAGAGGCTCGGCAACGTGTTGGCGCAAAGTGCTATCATCTTAATTTTTCATCACTCCTTTGATTTCCTGCAGCCATCTGATAAACGTGGCATTGTGATTGCCTTAAATGATTAATTGAGCTTTAAAATTTCCATTCATTATGCTGCGTCACATTTTATCTGCCGCACATTTAATCATTCGGCGTATGCATATTAATGATTACAGTTGTACCTGTGTAATGGAAGAGAGTTACGTGATGTTAGTGTCTCCTCCCGTACAGTCACATGTTGCACACAGCGCTTTCTGTGTGATACAGAGATCCTCACTGAAGGGTAAAAACATGCTGAGATGGCCAAGCTGTTCCATCTTGTTAAATGTGAACATGCACACAAAGCACTAAGAGAAACACTTTAATTTTATTCAACTTGCAGGACTCTCATTCTCCCCAGACAAACTGCTCCTTTTGAGCGCATGTAAAGATATTATTTAAAACAAACCTATGAAACTGCCTGTGTTATTGGCTATCATAAATACAATGTCTACTTAAGGTGAAATCTTTTTGTAGACCTGAGGTTATGATATTTGCCCATGTTGACTCGCTGTCTGTGTTGGTTCTCTAGCTGCTCAGTTCCAGCTTCTATTTTGCATGTTGTCACAACGTCAGCTGGAAATGATCTCTAGTCGAGACATGATGTCAACATAAAGTATCGAGAAACGAGGGCACCATCTAAAAAAAGCATTACAATTACATGGAAACTGATAGGAATGTGCTCATTTATATGAAATGTTTACACAGACACGGGTATGTTTCTTGGTTTACTTAGAAAATAGCGTTACTTACAACTATGTATATAACTGCAAAAAATGACTAAATGGATGAATTCAAACAAATCTTCGACAAATCTTTCAAATTCTTATGTAGCTCCAACTCAAACTAAAAACCTCATTGTAATATGATTCCATTGAGTTGATCCAACTATTTCTTTGTTGAAAAAGGGTAAGACGTCAAATTTGAAGTAACGTTTAGAGCAGCTTTAGCACACTACACATACTACACTCATGGTATTCTAATAATTCACCTGTTCTTAATGCCAGGAAAAAGTCACACTATTTTCCTAAGGGGTGGGTCTTACAAAGCAGCTACTGAAACAATTGTATTGTATTTTTAACTAAGCAGATTAATTGTCAGGCCCAACACACCCCACGAAATCTTCATCAATAATACAGTAAAGCACAGAAAAGGATGAAATCACGGATGATAAAGTTAGCAGAAACTCGTGCTGTATTATGGGCACATACACATTTAACAGGATCAGTCGACATTGGTTAACCAGCCCATTCCTGCACATGACACAGCAATGTCGCCCAGTCCCAAATGTTCAGTGCAACTCTGTACAGTCCCAGTGAAGTTGCAGACAGGAAATTTAGGAGATCCATCCATAATCAAACCTTGTGACTTCCAAAAGAGTCTGACGAAACAGCTGTTGAGAAGATGCTCCTCACAAAACAGAGAAAATAGGACACAGTTTCACCAAATCCAAATGCTGGGAAAAACTCTTCTGTCTTGCTGTAATCCACTGCTGTTAAGTCCACTCGGTAGTATTCCACAGTCGTTTAAAGACAAAGGTAATTTATAGCAAACAAAGACACACAAACACTGTTTCATGAATCGACAGATGTGTGAAACCATCCATCCACATGTGCAGAAAGAATCCACAAACCCAAACCCAAACCCTCGTCATTCAATAAGCAGACAACATGTATGCATACATGACATTACCTTTGCACATAAATTATTCAGCCATGTAAAAAGGTGAAATTGCAGGTAACCTTTACGGTATAAGAAAGAGATTAAAGAAGTTTAAAAACGAAACTCCCATTAAAGTTCCACTTTACTGACAAATTCCACTTTTGGGGACGTTAACATACAGTACAGTACAGTACTTTTTCTTTCATACAGTAAATTCTAAGCTGTTGCTGTGTAGTTATGTTGTTGGTATGGTAAAAGTATTTGAACAAAAAGAGGATTATGAAACATGGTTGATTCGTAAAAGCTACACGCTCCTTCAAAATAATATGGTGCCAATTCACTTTTGGTTCAAACACAAATGCCAGATGAATTACATTGAAACAGGAAAGACGTCTCCTGGGTGGACGTCGAACAAACTTAAAAACATGTTGTAATAACATGCTCGCACACTGCGCCTGTGGGGGTGGTTTTCTGGTTAGGATGGACCAAACACAACAAATTACATCCAGTGAGGTCCTGGGAGGTAGAGAGGTAGACGATAAAGCCCTTAAATGAAGAGTTTCTCTACAAGACCAGAACCAGAAAAAAAGGACAATCTGGCCTCATTTATCAAACATCTGGCGGTTAGAAGACTTTTCTTAACTAGTTTGAAAATAGAGCTATTTTGTCTTTTTTTCCCTTCTCTAAGGACTTGAAATAAAGGCATTTTATCTTTTATGGATTTTCTTCTCTCGATGTTGTATTTGAGATCATTCCATGAGGGTCTGAAGCAGTGAGACATGTTTCTTTTTCGGGTTCTTTGCTAAAACAGGCACAAGCTCTGCAACAATGATAATTTGGGTCTGTTTATACAATATTTAACTGATATTACATTTCATACATTGCCTGTACATCATGTGTGTCGGCAAATTACGCACAGAATCAGTTTCTCGACATTCAAGAGAACAAATGGTAATTAGAAAATAACAAGCAGCTACTTGAACATCTGTGTGTTTATGCCGAGTAGAGAAATGTGATTGGATATGGCTGAATCATGCATACAAACTCAATGATCTACTACTGTTAATACACATTCATTGTTTGAACCATGCAAGTGTTACACTGCGGTTTTTATGGTGAATTTATCATCGGTGGCGAAGCGTTTACATATATATTGATTCTGGTTTCACATTTCTGCTTTTACCAAGATAATTAGTCTTTGCTTACACATGGACTGTACAGTAAAGCCAACACCAGGGGAGTTCTATTACACAACATAGACAGAGAAAATACACATATATTTCCCTATATATTTCCCTAGAGTTTCCCTAGAACAGCTTTTACTTTTTCACATTCAAATGGAGATTATAAATAATGACACTTTCAGAGCAGGTTATTGACAGTAAAAAAAATTGAGTTCAAATCCTTGTGGACCAATAAAATTTTGTGTAATCTCATTTTGGATTCTCTTGAGTAATGTTTCTCCAATGTAGTTGTGTTTCGCATCACAGTGGTGTTAACCTTGTGCCTCCGTCTCAGGGTGACCTGGACACAGAAACTCTGAGTGGGAGCATAAACATACAAGAGTCTGTTGTGGAATGAAGGCTGTGTGCACTGTTTACTTTGCAGCCTTGACAGTTTACTTTGTTGCATGTTTTCTGCATGGCCATAACACACAAATGGAGTTCACACAGACGTAAGAGTTGAAACGTTTATAACAACTTTATAATAACTCTATCAAATTGAATTGAACTCAATGAGATGTTAGAGCTGGGTCAAGATACTGTGCAACAGCGGCTTGGGTTTAGAACGTACTTACGTATTACATTGTCATACACATTACTGTATTTCACAGATAGGTTACAGCCACTGACTGGGCGTCTTTTAAACCAGCCTTCTGGGCATGGGGGAGGAATAAACACGACAGCAATCTGGGAAAATGTACAAAATGAAGAAAAAGTAGGATCATGGAGACAAGAAACTTGTTTGCCATGCAGTTCCAACTGGAAGTGGTTTCAGCAATGGAACTAAATGAGATTGAGTACACTGTAAACAGTGAATGTTGGTTAAATTTCCGGGCTGTACCCAGATCACAATCCAACTAATAATGACCCTGGGCCTATACTATACCTATTTATTCATTTATGTATTTCCATTATTTAAAGTCTCACTATGAGGCCATCGACGGACTCTCAGCATTCTGGTTTGGCAGTTTTTCTTCACCTAATCACCCCCTTTTCTAATCCCAGTTTACAGATAGATCCGCACATACTGTATATACTCATTTTTCCTATCCCGCATCTCTACTCTGAATTACAAATCACTGCTGAGCGTACAGTACGCTGTAAGTTGTGGGTGTGCAAGAGTGAAACTTTGAATGTGTGCTACATACGGCTTAATGATGGAGGATAACGTTTGTGTTTTCCGTGAGTCATGCATCATAATCACATTGGAGAAATCGCAGCGATAATCACAGATCTTCGCAGATCTTTCCGTCCGTCTTCGCTGTATTCATGGATTTTCTTTCACTGATATGAGCTGAATGTCATGAGCACACTGACAAATGACAATTCGGGAAAACTATTTTTGACACCCCATAATAACAAAAAAGGAAAAAAAATAATAATTTCAAAAACAGTTTCCTCTTCACACGGAGTCATTTTTACCATGCTTCTCTTGACAGTCTCAGAGTCGTTTGTCTTGACGGAATCATCTGAAATGATTTCTTTTTTCCACCTATTTCTCGAGGAGTTTAAGTATAATTGATGGTGCTGTGGAAAACAGGAGCTTTGAATAGGAGGCCTGTTTGCTGAGCTGTGGGAGGGGGAGGTAGGATAGATGCTCAGTGAGAATCTCCCACTACCCGCAACCACCACCACCGAAGAAGAACAATTTTCTCTGTGGGGCATCAATTCCATTTTTTTTTCTGGGCGACTCCTGCTGGGATCAGGTCAATTATATCTTTATTACAGCAAAATGCAGATCGTTTTCCTGCAGAATGTAGGTGCCGTAAGACTGATGATGGGGGACGGAAGTGGAATCTCTCATTTCTGGGGTACGTGCTGTTTATACAGTAGGCATGTTGCAAACGGGGAGTTCATGGTCATAAACAAAGGCAGGATTTCACTAATCTAATCCTGACCTACTCTGAAACCCAGCCATAACCTTAAAACACATTAGTGTGGATTCGGCTTGACACTTTGAAGCATCAGCACCTTTTGCCTGGGTGAGGAAAAGGTGGTGTTCTTGGCACTCCACACACAAGCTGGAAAGCTAAAGGTTTCAGGGTGGTGATTTTTATTCATTCCACGCGATGCTCAAAGATCAAGTGTTGGGGAGAACAATATGGAAATGGATGTTTGCAAAAAGTCTTAACCAGGTTAAAAAAAAAGAGAGAATATGCTAAAATATGACCCCTAAATATGCCAACTTTGGGAAATGTGTGCTCAGCAGTTTTCAAAGCTGTTATCTGCTCCTTGACCTGTCAGCACGTCCAGCATCCCAACACTCCAGGAAATCCAGGGCATGGAAGAGCGAATCTGGCTGCAGAAAAGTGTTTAATGTTTAATGATCATCTAATTAGTGTGGAATGAACAAAATTATGTTTGTTTGGACATGGAGATCAACAAAGATGATGATGGCAAAACATGTTAATGGAAATGACACTATGTGTTGGGTAGCACTTAGAAAACAAGTCAATTGCATTTGATATTCAACACATCATGTCCTCTTGAAGTTTCCACCATAACAAGAGAAAGCTTCTTCTCGGTGTTTCCATCATGCTCAGAGATGCATAAATAATACCACAACGAAGAACTGGTAATGTGAATACCTATTTCCTGAAAAACCACTCAAATATCACAAAAACCTTTGTAAGCTCTCATGAGGTGATTTTTAAGACATCTACAAAGTGTCATGGAAACACTTTTTTTTCTTCCCGCATTTACACCCCAAAAGACATGATGTAAGGGGATAAGCAAAACTCCCTTTGATTGACACATTTCAGAAGTAGTGCTTTTCAGTCCATTTATCATAATTACTATTATCTTTACTAGATTAGAGGTAGCAGTAATAGTGGTAGTAGTCGTCATGATAGCAGCATATAAATTGTAGCACGTGGTCTTCGGTTGCACTAATATTGTACTGTGAGCCCTCATGTTCACTGTTTGGGTATCAACGTTAAATTCCACACCATTTTGTTAGCAACAATAATTAAATTCATTAAAAGATTGTGTGCATGTAATGTATTCCATCTAATTGCATGCACACAATATTTTAAACTGATCTGTCTTACAGTTTTTCTGTTATTTTTATTTTATTTTTTTAGTTTTTTTCCAATTAACCTTTCAGCCTCTTTGGTTTCCAGCTCGGCCACAATTCAAAGGTGGCCCAGTGTTTCTAGAGCAAAGAGTGGGATATCAAAGCTCTCTACCGTATTTGCTAATGTTGCAGTGTGTAAAAGACGCTCAGAAGCGTGACACACATTTCACTCGTTTGAGCCGGTGACCCACAGCACCACGTTTCCTGGGTTGTGCTGCTGCAGCCTGCTTGTCCTTGTTATGCCCAGATGCCTCGTGCGCTACAGATGTTTACCGAGCACGTGCGTCAGCCTCCCCATGGCGGAGGAGCCAGTGCGAGGGCGGAAGATGGGGGGGGGGAAAGAAAGGCCTGCTCCCCCCGCCCACTCCGCCTGCCTGCGCAAGGTTAATCTCGTCCTCAGCCGCAACTCGCATGTCACCCTAATGAAGCCCCAACAGACGAACACTTAATAAGAGTTAAGAGTAAATTAACCTTGAAGACTTCGCACGCATCTCCCCTTTTCGTTTTTCTTTTTTTCTTGACATACACTTTATGCATCTATTTCCCATGATCAAGGACAAGCGTTCATTTAGCCAGAGGAGGTCAGAACAAAAAAACGTTCCCTTGACGGTTGCAAATTTCTCTCTGACATCTATGGTACAGTCGAGAGAGAGAGAGGACGCGCCTGCTTTTCCACCTCTTTCTGTCGTTGTCTGAGGCAGATAAAAAGCTACAAGCAGCTCCACCACACTCCCTCTATTTTTCTCTTCTTCTTCTTCTTCTTCTTCTCCTCGCTGCTGATCAATGCTCTTAATGACGGTGATCAATCAAGAAAATGAAAGATTTACTCTCCGATATTAATTTTGCTCAGCATCGATTGAGGAGCGAAGAGTATTACTGCCATTAATGCCTTTTGAGGTGCTGTATTGAGTTGCTTGCCTCTGAAAACAAGTCGTTCATCTTTCATTTCAACAGTTTTATTACACCTTTAAACGTAATTAGAAACAGATAACAGTCACCTGAGGTGATATTTAGCAAACTCTTTGATAGTCTGGTTTGTTTGTTTGGTATTTCTTCCTTCTCACATGTAAACGATTTTCTCTAAATTGTCTTTAGAGGAGACAAAGCTGACACAGGAACCTTGTTCCCAGCACTGTTTAATAAAAGAAAAAGAATTATTCTTTTCTCTGATTGCAAAACATTTTATTTCTCACCTGACACTAATCATTTCTCGCCTTTCCTTCCCAGCACCATGATGCACGTGTACATCTGTGCTGATTCAGACACCACTGAGCAAATAATGACATGCCACTCACGACCCATCGGGGGCAGACGAAAGACTGCTGCCCCGAGCCCAATCTCCATGTCAGTCTTTTTAGTCCGCCTTTTAACTGAGCTAATCACTGTTTTTATTGAGAATTATATATTCATATGTTATATAATTATTGTATTGCTTTATTTCTCTCATTTATTTGTTAATTAATTCATATATATATTCTATCATTTAAGATGAGCTTTAATTTTATGCTCATGCCCATTATGATCGTATAGCATGTGTCTTTAATTGTTTTATCTCTATTATGTTTTAATGGTCTGTGTCATACATTTGTTATTGACTTGCCATATAGTTATGTATCTTATATGGTTGGCAGTCTTTTAGATTTGTTAGCCCCTGTATGTTGTTTGCATGTTGGTTTGTTCAAGTTAAGTTTCTTCAGATAACTTTATATGATAATTTACAGATAATTTATGTTTCAGGATGTGACTTCTTGAAATGTTTTATACACATTTTGTCTTTATTAACAGTTTCATAGGGTTAGTATTAACCAATTCTATTCTTTTTTTTAGTTATATCGTCTTGTAGATGTAGTTTTGTACTTTTGTCTATATTTACTCACTTCCATTTTTATAGTTTTGCTCAATCGACAGCTAGTTCCCCTCAACAAATTTGTAGTTCATATTTCTACCTATGTCAAGTACATGCACATCAGTGTGTGTAGTATGTGAGCATCTGTGAATGCTTGTGAAATAGGATTATATTACTCATACAATATATTGTTCTGTTATAATTTGTAGTTATTTGTGTAAAACATAAGTAAAGTGTTGTTGATTGGGACATTGTGTCATTCCTGCTCGCTCTCTCTCTCTCGTTCTCCCTCTCTCCCCATTTCCTGTCTCTCTACAGTTGTTCTATCATTAAAGGCCTTGAAGTAAAACTCCCCAAATACTATTAAAAGTTTGATTGATTGACTGATTGATGTGCTGCCCCTATGCGTCTGATTAGCTACACATCAGGTTCTCTAGAAAGTGAACTCCAGGAGTAAGGAAATGCTGGTTTTTGGGATTTTGTGGTCCTTCCATAATGCGTGGATAACAATCCTACTTATGGTCACTTTCTTGTTATCTTCACACAGATGGAGTGCCTCTTCGCTCTGTTATTCGCAAGTATAACACAGCATAATACTTTTAAGCCAGGTTGCCAGCGCGTCTTCTTTATCCCTGTCTTTCCTTTTTCTTTTGTCAGTAGTATACATGCTCCCTCAGCCACAGTGAGAAAAGTGGAGCAGGTTTTGTTGATGACTTAAGGGATGGAAAGCACACCGGGGCTTCTAATGCACCTAGTATTTAAATAATCCCCGGGTCTCCTCCATCCTTTTGATGCCTTTGTTCACTTTGAAAAGTTATCACCATACAGCCTGTACTGTTGGCTTGGGGATGAAGAGAGAGAGAGAGAGAGAGAGAGAGAGAAAGAGAACAGCAAAGAGAGAGAGTGCGAGAGAGAGAGAGAAGGAGGGAGATGCTGAATCGTGCCCGCCGCCGCCATACCTTTTCTTCTGCATCCAGTTCCCAGAGCGTGAAAGAACATCTGAATACACATTCGAAATCTTATCTCGCTACAGCTGTAAGAGCGGAATTCTTCCCCTTTTTCCAGGCACTCTAGAAAGCAAAAAGGCAAGAAAAAAAAAGGGAACCCAGAAATAATCAGCCATGCTTATCTTTCTGCAGTACTGAGGGGAGCTATAATGAGACTCACTCATCCATAGTGGAGAGCTTAATAATTCATTGTGGTAGCTTTGCAGGTGAACCCTATCACATTACAATTTAAAAGCTCTAAAGCTAGTATTGCTGAAGGGGAGAGCAGCTAGAATGAATGCTAGGCTGAAAAGCCCTCGTGCATGCAGGTATATGGACGCCACGCATTCTCCCTCTCTCTCTCTTTCTCTCTCTCTCTCTCTCTTTCTCCCTCACTAACACACACACACACACACACACACACACACACACACACACACACACACACACACACACACAAAACACACACATTTAATGAGCTCCAATTTTCTCTAAATAGACTAGCATTGCCGCTTCCTCGCAAGACTATCAACACCATAAGCGACGATTGAGCGGCATTTTAAAGTGGTAAACACAGACAGTGAATTGGTGCCTTCTTTTCTCCCTTAATTTGCGGATCCTTTGTCATCATATTAGCACATTTAAATCACTCCTCCCCCGAGAACAGAAAGTTCAAATTCACATGAGGGTGTGGGAGAAAAAGAGACGTTTAACAAAACACTTTACTTGTTTGGGCTTTTTTTTTTCTTTTGCTCTCAAGGGCGAGTTACTGTCCAGTCTTTTTGTAATGCCACCCACCAACACCGGGTCTGGCAAGGTGCCATAGAAACCTGCAACGATGGATATAAGGGTTGGAGGAGGGAGGGGGGCATTAGTATTTCTGCGCTTCAACACCCTTGTTTTCACATGGACCTTTGCTCTGATTAAAGATCTAGAAGAGTCCGCTGGCATTTTTTATTCCCTTCCTGAAACTCATTTTCTCGCAGGGAATCTTCAGACGTTCTACAAAGATGGGGTCGGCTTTGTCAGTGACCTCTGGCACCGACTGTCTGTGGAGCGCATCCCAGATGGGCTGGACTGTGGCCCACAGTTTCTTTTTTTTTCTTTCTTTTTTTTCCTGGCTTCCTCCCTCTATCTGTTGCTCTCTCTCTCTCTCCCTCTCTCTCTCTCTTCTCCTCCTCTCTTCCCTCCCCTCAGGACAGAGCAAAGAGCCTGGGTCGCTTGGCACAAGGACTGCATACTGGAGTGACCTTGCAGGGCTCCCTAATGGAGAACTTGGCATTGTTCCACTGAGTCTCAGCCAGCAGACATGCAACCCCTCCCTCCCACCTCCTCTGGTCTATAGATTCAGGCTCTACTCACCTCTAACCCACCCTTCTCTCGACACCCCCCCCCCCCAGCCCCAAAGCTGGGATGCGTCACATCACTGACATTAATTGTCACCACTGATAAAAGCTTTGCTAGCCCTGTTTCACTGCAGGGATATGATCAAGTCACGTGGGAATTTGGGATCGCTGCAGGGAAGCCATACAATAGGATGATAGAACAAGCTCTGTGTATGTGTGTGTATGTGTGTGAGCGTGCACAATCTCAACATGACACAGTGTTTGCACGCGCACTGATGATAAATGTCAAAACACGGTGGAATCACGAGAGCCCACTGTAACCCGGAGGAAATAAGTGTGATGGGATTAACCGATAAGTAGATAATTCATATCTAAGAGCATTATCTCAGGATAAAACAGTGCTTAAGTCTTCTTAGACTCTGCACCGCTACAACGCTACTCCCCTACAGCGAACAAGCAGTAATATACCAATGTAGCTTTTGTGCCAAAGCTCATATTTAACGTGGATCATGATGAATGGTGAGAAAAATGCGGCAAATTCATATTGATTTACCGTAATCCAATTAATAGTGTACACCGTTGCGCAGTCATATCATAGCATGCAATATCGCGTAAATCCCCTCTCAGTCCTGTGCAATAAGCCTTGAATGCACAACCAGGCTAAATTGAACCCTGGCCTTGTACCATTTAAGAAACATGCACAGTTTGAGTCAAGGAAATGAAAGTCGAAAAAACTGTCGGAATCAATGCGATTGCTACTGGCATTGAGCAACACAGGTTTGAGCAGAGTGCAGTGGAACGGTTTTATTTGCACCTGAAATAGTAAATATATGAGTGTAAGTGTGATTCTGACACCTCTGTGGTGGCAGAGTTGCTACAGAGCACAGCACATAAATCAGCAACTACATCAGCTTAAAGGAGATGCTTCTCTCCCCCAGTTTTATTGAGTGACACTTTCTTCCTCAAAGATTCAATGACCTTGATGCACATGTAATGTTTGAGTGCAACTTTGAGGTCATGTGAATCATTTCCATGGATGACTCCCAAAACGTTGCATCTAAAGTCACCCTGTCATTTTTATAAAGACGAGGGCTGAGTCTAAAGACTGGTCAACATCATAAATCTGTGAGTGTTTTCAGCAGGATTGACGTAAAATGCAAGAATCTAAAATGTAGCGTCTCCAACCAACACATGAAAATTTCATTCTCGATCGAGTCCTTTTACTTTTCTCTTGGGCCTTCCTGTGTTGGCTGCAGCTGTCAATTATGGAATATTTATGAGAGGCACGTGTTTAAGTCAAAATCTGTACCAATATTTTCTCTAATAAACAAGGTTTTCCTGCAGCTCGAGGGAAAAAAGTTTCCAGCTCGATCCCATTTCTGGTTTCAGTTGATCGGTACAATCACATACAATTTCTTCCCTCTTCACATATGTAGTCTACAGAAGAAAAAAAAAACTAAATTTATTCTTTTCAATCAGGACGAAGAAGGAGGGCCTCCAGCCTAAAGGATCTCAAACTGTACTCGGGCTTGCACAGGACTTCAAGGATTGTGATATAGCCACGGGACATAGCCAGCTGAGCCATGAAAGTAGAATCTTAAAAAATCAATTCTGAAACTCACAGGTAGCTGCAACAGAGATCATTTCTCCTTCAAGCATTGCTGCAGCATTTTGGAGGAGTTGTAGAGCTCGGGGTAAGGGGGGCTGGGGGGGCATACTTTTCAGAAACTGCAGAGAGGAACAGAGTGAGTCACAGTAATCCAAATAAGAAAAAAATATATATCTATATGGCGGACTTTCTCCAGGTGTTCGCAGGATAAAAAGGCCTCAGTTTAGATACATTTCGACTGTCAGCAGGTGGTCCACTTGGAAAGGCGAGCCAAGCCAGGAGGATAAGACACAACTTTAGCCTTGTAGCACCATGACCAGGCGGGGAAATCATGAAGGGGACATAAAGAGGAAAAGGTAAATGAGCCAAATATCAGACACCTCACGTTAGATGTGGCAACATAAAAAAAAAAATGTGTTCAGATTCAGAGTTTTTCCTCCTCTTCCCCCAGAGAATCGGCTCAATCTCGGAACAAGTTTGCAGCCATAGCTGGAGACAGTGTTGTGTGTGTGTCTGTGAGTGTACATGTGTGTGTGTGCATGTGTGCGTGTGTGTGTGTGTGTGTGTCTTAAAAACAAGTCTGGCACATTAGAGGTGTTCTTGTTGCTGACAGCGAAAAAGAAAACGCGATCGTGTCCGCTGCCCCGCCCCACCCCCCCCCCCACCCCCCACCCCCAGCAGCAGCCATCTGAGAGCTGTTCAGAAAGATGAAATGGCAGGAGCTGCTCTCGGTTATTTTGTGAACGCTGCGAAAGCGTCGCTTTGCTGAGACCTTTGGAATGAACTCCCAAAATCTGCTCCCAGTTGTTGCAGGTTAATGAAGACAAGACTGTTACTTGTCATCTTTTACACGCATACTCACACCAACATACACACACACACACAGACACACGTTTGCACAAAAGCCTCAGTACTCACTCATATTGCATCTGTACATTGTGCTGCCTCAGCTGGGAAGGAACAAAGCTTTAAGTCTGAATAAACCAAAGGTAAAATTTATTAAAATAAACTTTGGTCACACAAGTGACCAAGTTCTTTTCTTTAAGCTTCAAAACTTACAAAGTTTAGTAGCTTGTTAGGTCATGATTAAGATTTTTAATACCTTTTAACGTCCTTAATTTTCCGAAAACGTATCAACTTTTAATTATTTCTAAGACCCATCAGACACCCTGGATAACCCTGTAAAAGTTTTCCACTCTGGGGTATAAAAGCCAAAATAACAAGAGCAAAAACAGCCAAGAATGTTGTGTTCATTAAGTACTGTGGCTTGTATAGCTTCATTACAATAAGGAGTAATTGTGTGTATGTGTGTGTGTGTGTGTGTGTGTGTGTGTGTGTGAGAGAGGGAGAATGCGATTGAGTTGTTATCGCCACACAACAATTGCCCATATTGTCATGGGTCACCATGCGTCTTTATTGTGGCGACTGCAATGACACTGAAGATGGATCTCTTGCTTCGGCATCACATAACGCTGTTGCAATTTTTACAGTCGATCCCAGCTTTTTCAACTCTTTTTTTTTGGATATTTTTTGCCAACTGAGTCGGCAGAATGTTATATCTCCAAGCCTGTAGAGAAAAAAAGAAAAATGTTCAAAGACAGAAATGTTGAAATGTTGGATGGACATCACTGATATTACTCAGTCACATGGGAGTTCTGTACCAGTTTAACTTGTCTGTCTGCTTTTCAACACAGAGTTGTGTGTCCGGGTTGGCAAAAAACATCATGTCCCAAGCAAAGATTACATAAAGAGAGAAGCTGCAGCTTCTGCGCAGTGTTTTGTGGTTCTTTTATGTGTACATTGTACTGACACTGACTTCTGGCTCATTATATCCCGGAACGCAAAGTGGGGAAAAGGGATATAATGGTTTTGGCCCAACATCTGCCGCCATGTCCGCCGTGGCATGTTTTTCGCGTTAACGCGATAACTCAGACACCATTTGGAGTTGAATTCTGATATTTGGCAGACATATTCATCACTCACAGAGAAAGAACTGATTAGATTTTCACACATTTCTGATTGTGCATTTGGCCACAAGGGGCATCACTTTGACTGAAAAATTGTGCTCATATCTCCAAAACTATTACTATTAGAACCACTGATGTCAAATTTGATGCAAATGAAGCAACACGGATTGTTCAATGTGTGTTCAGGGTGTTTGGGGATAGGTCTAGTTCTCGTTAAGTTTATTGATATCCGTAACGTTGACATGTATTGCAATGTTTTTTCACAATATATGCGTCAATAGTCCATTCTGAGGAATGTAATGTGTTTCTGCACTTTTGCTCAATATTTCAATTCGATTCAGAAAATATTCATGTCCATGACTTAAATTATGGGAAGCAAAGCAACCGTATGCCGCCCTATGTCACGTGCAACTGCAGAAAAAGTGTTTCAATGACGCAATGATGTTTCACAACAAACTTGTGTCTGAAAAACCAGCATAGAATCATTTTAGGAAATATTTGGGAGGTAATTTGGCATTTAGGAAATATTGTAATTGAATAGAATATTCTCCAAACAAGGGAGAAATTTCAATTATTTAATTTCCATTCCCACCATTTTATTGTGTTTTATTACGTTTTGGAGTCATGGAAACGCAACTCTTTTTTTTTTTCTTGTGAGTAATTATCACTACATCCAAAATCTCAACAGCTTAACAATCAAGATAGGCCAGACACATCCTAAAAATCTTAATAACTACGGCTGATAAACCGTCATAAAGACACAATCCCAACACAGTCATGGGATGCCCTACATCTTATCCAATGATGTGTAAATGCAACATATGAATAGCTCCCATCACACCGTTTGATAAACTTCTATTCACATGTCACAGTACATGTGTTTTTCTTACAGTACCAGTTTTTCATTGCAACATGTAGGTGTTGCATATTTGTATCTGCAACAGCATCATAGGAAGCTTTAATATTCTTCATTCAACACTGGAGAGGGAAGGGAGGTTAGGTACAACATGGGCTGTGATTGTTTGATTGACAGAGCCTGTTTCTTGGTCTGCCAGAGTCATTAGTGTGGCTCATTCCCTCCCCGCCAACCTACAGCCAACCATGACGAGCCATTTGCCTGCCGCTCTGCCAATTCCAATCAGCGCCGGTCAATAACAAAAAAGACAATTACCACATGTGTGGATACGCCCAGGAAAATGAAGCCACACAGGCTGCGATGAGAAGCACAAAGGCAGAAGTTTGTGTCGAGTTTTGCTTGTAGAGATGACTTTGCCCAGAGAGGGATTTGTGGTTGAAAGTGAAACTTTATCAGATCAATAATGTCAGGGACTGTCAATAATGACTTGCTTATGTCTACTGATATGCTGACAGCCCAAAGAATGGCTTGTTTGTCCAAAGGCTTACTCCTAATCAATACTCTTGTCCAGGTTCAGTGACATTATGTTCACTGGCCGTCATAGGACTTAATGATGTGTTGAAATGTATTTTGCCTCTGGTATCAGATGTTATGTGGCCAGAGCTACAATACTAAGATCTAGCACCTGCATATTTAGATTTATTCAGAAATGAAATCAATCTATCCGTTGACTAATCTGACATAAGCCTGCTGTGGGATCCAGATAATCTCTGCTGAAAGCACAAAACCCTGAACCTGGAAGTGGCTACAGTCTACCTCATGTCCCTGACGTTGTCTCAAACAGCTGATTTCCTTCTTTTATTTATTGTGGAGCCACCTTGACTGTATTTCTTTTCTCTAATAATATAGTTCTATGAACACTTCCCTCATCCATGTCTTTTTCTAAAATAGCACTTAAGCAACAGCTAATGCACCGGCTTCTCTTTTTTGCTGTTTTTGTCCCTTTTTTCATATTTCTGTGAAGAAAAGCAGACAGTAAAAACACAAATGCATTGTGTCAAAAAATATACACAAAGTGCAGCAGAAACTATTGGTTGCTGTGGTTAGACTGAAATGTTGTTTGGTGACCACACGCTGCAGGTAGCAACCCTTCACACTGATTAAAAAAGAAAAGAAAAATGAAGTGGTGACCCAGCTTAACATGTAAGCTCTATCAGGGGGACACTGTGGATAGATGGAGTCCTGAACAAACCAAAAGCCTTCCTTTTTTTGCTGATTTTGCATATTTTGGCTGTCTTTATTACTATGTTTCCACCAAAGCAGGTTCTGGGTTGTTTTTTTGTTTTTTGTTTTTTTCTTGTATTACAACTTGCTAACTATTCCCTGGCTTGGGGTGGTTCAGTCAGTCAGTCACGTCACTGCTGGACCAAGTCCAGGACAACAAAATGTAAATTTCTTTCTTTGATTTTATTCTCATAGACATAGACTTATGACTTGTATTCTCCTATTAACCCTTTTTATTAGTGTGACTTTCACTTAAGGCGTACATGTAGGTTTTTTTCAAAGTACTCAACATCCATTTTTAGGTCAGTTGGAGATGATAAATCGCTGCTGGATATGAGTGAGCGAGAGATGTGGGCTCTTTCAACACAATGCGGGTTTACACGGACTAAACCGATAAAAATCCTCCATCAGTGTTTTTTAGAAAATCTTTTTCAAGCTTTTGATTGGTTTAATTTACTCCCTTGTCTGTTCTGATCAATGTGTCACATGTACATATACCCCCAATTGTATTAGATCAGATCACAAGTAAACAATTTGAAAGACTGCACAGTGGAATGTACAAAGTCAGCGAGATGATGGGTGGACAGACGAAGGACCAGGTAACTCCCGGTAACTCCAAGAACAGAGATTTTGATATGACACTTGAGATGCAATTCAAGTGTAAACAATAGTCTTGCTGTCTTATTTATCATGAAGTGTTAGTCGGCCTGATTTCCCCTTGACAAGTCTGGCTTCCAGTGAATCCATTCACCGCCGAGACTGACAGACCGCCAAGTTCAGCAGGTCTGACGAGCAGTGAGACAGATGATCGTCAGCAGCGAATGGCATTGCAGTCCATTACCAAAGCCTTACACTATCGTCCCCCATTCAGACTAATATTCGGTTGTGTGGTTAAAAACTCATATCTGTTCATAAGGGTAATGAGTTTTTTACATTTAAGGTAATGTTATCAAGATTCCCTTGCTGGGAATAATTTTTCAGTGCTGTAATTGTGGGTTGGATTCAACTAATCTTAGATTTGATAAAACATAAAAAAAAAAAAGATTGGGTGGCTTCAGGGTAATTCTTATTTGTCGATCTCGTGTCTGTTGAAGCTGACAGGGCGACTGGTGAAATTACGCCTTTGGTGTCTCGACGTGTCAGACAATTTGTAGAAACATGAAAAGAAAGAAAAAAAGAAAACCCCCTGTTTAATATGTTTTCCCAGGCAGTCTATATGTTTAAGGTAATGTAAATAATGCGAATGTGGGTTATGAGCCCAGCAATCTCATTCCAGCAAGAGAGAAAAAGCAATGCATTTTAAGCACTGGGCAGGAGAGATGTATTCTAAAGTCAGGTGTGAATAAAATCAAACTAAATCACATGTAGACAGCTGGATGCGTGAAAACGCCCGATGTAAAAAAGGTGACATTGATTTTGTTTTTGTAATAACATTCAGCAGGTCACATTATCAATGTGAGCTCATTTAATATGTGGCCACATGCCATCAGTCAGCACCCTAATGTATTTCCTCCCTTGCAGATCTCCCAGGTAGCTTTTATCTTAATCTAAACACATGCCAGGATTAGCTAAGAGTGTCATGGACAGATATTACTCTCTGTCACACCATTGTTCCCCCGAGTTAGTGAGCTTTGCCAGACTTAATTATAAAACTATGAACTTCCATGGTGCGGGAGAGAAACCTGACACTGTGTCAGTTTAAAATGTATTTATCGTGATGGTGCAAAAAAAAAAAGGCTTGACAAGATGCTGTGGCAAAGGAAGGAAGGGAGTGGAGAGGATGAAAAGAAGGAAGAAAAGAGGGAGAGAATGAAAAGGAAGTGGCTCTCCACGGATGGCTTGTCATCTGAGGTGAGACTGAACAGAACAGAGGTAAACAATGGATGTTTGGTAAAAAGGGAGAAGCAGTCAGTCAGGCAGTAATAAAAAAAAAAAAAAGAAAAAAGAGGGAAAAATAAAAAACAGCCTCAAGTCTTTCTGAGGGGAAGCTGCCAGACTCCATTTGTCTGAGCGTGCAGCACACTCTGTCACCTGCCATAACTACCCATCAACCCCCTGGATTTCTCAGACCCAACAGTCCTTTGTAGTTGTGTGTGTGCGTGTATATTCTGTATGTATGTTTATCAATGCATGAGTGCACGCACATCTATATGTGTGTGTGTGTGTGTGTGTGTGTGTGTGTGTGTGTGTGTGTGTGTGTGTGTGTGTGTGTGTGTGTGTGTGGGTGTGTGTGTGGGTGTGTGCCCATTTCACATAGTCCAGACTGGTGTGAGGGCTTGTTTTAAAGTCTTCGAGAAAGAGAGAGAGAGAGAGAGAGAGAGAGAGAGAGAGAGAGAGAGAGAGAGGTACTGTACTGATACCAGATGACAGTCCCGACTAAGCTAAGCGTTGACTTGCTACGATGGCTCTGCAAACACAAAGCTTCTGTCTGTTTTTTTGGGGGGGTTTTTTCAAGACCTTCACTTCTTCTTAAGAGACGTGGGGATGTTTGCATTTCTCTTCTGTAAAGATCAATGTCTGTGTGCTGCTCTGAAGTGATAGAAAACCAGTAGAAATGGGGAAATGAAAGCATGAATGTCTGTTTGTTGTGGGACATATACAATGTTCCAGAACAGCTTTCATGAGACCAGTGGCTAGAAAACCTTAAACAAGTTGTCCAAGGGGCATTTTAAGTTAAATGCACATTCTGACATTCTACAGCTCCTTTCACACATATTAGCAGATCTATTCCATATTCCAGACGTAAAGCCTACAAGTCCATCCGAGTCTGTATGTGAGTGATTTTAAACGTTTGCACATATAAGTAAATGCCTGTTCACATATGCTGAATATTGTGGAATATTAGGACTGTCCAGCAGATGGTTGAAACTAAGACCCTGACCATGTTCACTAAGTCATTCCCAGTCCCAAACAAATTAAATTTCCTCCTCTGTATGTACTCAGAGGGGCTCCTGAATCTCTGCATGGGTATAGCCAAAACGTATGCTGTCAGACTCTTGTTCTTTCTAATTGCCACTGTGGTTATACATAGTGAAAACTAGGGCTGCAACAAACAATTATTAATCTGTTAATGACATAGTTGATCAATAGATTAGTTGTTTAGGTTATATAATGATGTGAAAATGAAATGTGGTAGCTGCTAATTTCAGTGGTCAGCTTTTTTCTATTTTATCTCGAGGACTAAGAATCCATAAAATCTCTTTGTTGAAAGAGTTCAGAGGATATTGACTTGATTTCTTGGAATCCATGTACAGTAACACTTTATTTTAAAATCTTGCCCTTATTAATCGCTATCAAAAGTTGTTGATTATTTTATTTAAAACTCCTGGGGAGCTTTCTTTTGTACCCCTTGGTGGACGTGGTCATCTCCAGAGTAGCTACTGTTATCCTGTTAGCTTCAAAGTGTAATATAGTCGCTCAATTGGATTCCACAGCTTCAACATCCATTAAGGTTCAGAATCAGAAGGGAAATTGGTGTCATATGCCAAGAACATATGCCGCTTCAGTCACCATGTGTTTGTAAAATATATATAAGATAAATGCTTATACAACTTAATGGAGCAAAACTCGTATTTTAAATGAACATAATGAGGAAACTTTCCCTATCCTTCTTCCTTCTTTTCCATGTCCACTCCCTATGGGGGGATGGAGCAACAGGGGTTGGTTCCCTCTCATCTAACACCTCACTGTGTCTGCCCCTTTTATGAAACTGCTGTAGATTGTAAAATGTTAGGGTTAGTGGAAGATTGCAAGGATTGCAACATGGTGGGACATGTTGACTGTATGACACAGAGCGTAACTCTGATAGCAAGCATCAGAGGTTTGTGTATGTCATTCCTACCCCCCATGAACTGAAATGAATATAAAAAGGTTATCTGTAAATGTAATACATGCTCTTATGTTCCCACCTAAACTTACGTGATATATATATATATATATATATATATATATAAGGCACACATTTTGGTGCTAAAGCTGCACAAGTCTGTCGTGTCAGACCTGTCCTTCATGAGATAGCAAAAACAATAATGTATGCACACAGCAGAGCCAGGACATTCACACCAGCCTGTATTTTCACACATCAAAATCAGCAGCAAAGAGCAAGTTTGACACGTCCAGAACTGAAGGAAACAGAGCGCCTGACAATGTGCAAAAGCTGCAGATTTTGCTTTCAAATGAGAAAATAACTTATTTCGTACCTGGTGCAAAAATGTCTTGTCAGGAGGTGGGAAGTGAACTTTCCTTTGCTGTTAGATTGAATCCCTGCCTGTTCCCATAACTCACACACATTACATCTCATTCTTCAAGGATAAACAAGGCATTGCTGGACACAGGCCTTGAGTAACACATCTTAAAATGTTTTCTCCCCCATTATTAGCCTATAATACAAGGCGTCGTGTAGTGTTCACCCACCTGGTTTGTTCCTGTGAAGGACAGCAATTCCAGGTGCAGCGAGGAGCGATGCAAATCAATCATTTTATTCTGAGAGAGATAATTTATGATGTGCTCGGAGGGTTACAGATTCAATCTCCACCATGTTCCCACTGTCATGTCCCATGTTTGGGGCTGTCATCAGTCTTCATCAGGCACCCCGCTCCTCTCCTGCCACCCCTATCTCCAGAGTCACGATTTATCCCGCAAATAATTGATTATGACAGGTTGCATGCAAACAGAGAGGGAGCTAAATGTGATTAATCACTTTGTTCGATTAATTACAGCTGATTATGCATTTTAAGTGCCAGTCTCACAGCAGATGATCTCTGGAGAGGGGCCCATATATTCATTAGACCTTCACCTGGGATTGACCATCCCGTATCTGCAAAAACACACACAGCATGAGTCATCCAGCCCAGGTTTTTGCATACTCTCCCAAGGGATAATATAGGCCCGTATTCAGTGAAAGGAGTTAGAAAAAAAGTAACAAAGAATAATTTAACTTTTTTGCCAAATTATAATCCTTGAATCCTATTGAACTGTGCCATTAAAAAGTACCAAGTGCAAATTGTGGAAAGCTTGTTGCCCTATGTTTGACTTTCCTTGATATTCAAAGTAATACAATACCATTCCCACAGAAAATTGCAAATCAGATCACATAAGCAGGTTCACAAAAAAGCAATTAAGATTCACTGAAACATGTAATTTAATCAGACAAAAAAAGAAATATATTAAGGTTAAGAGTGGAGTATTCATAACCCCATTTTTACTTGCCTATTATTCAAATGGAGTCACCATGCAAATGGTGATTTTTGACAAGCCCACACCTGTCTGGAGTGACAGACGGCGACTGATTGAGAAGACAAGAAAATAACTGAGGTCAAGCCTGCGTCGAGCCTCTCAAAGCTCAGCTCTGAATGAATGATAGAAGAGGGGAAAGAACAAGAAGAGGAAGAGAAGCATTTCAACCCAGCTCGGTTGTCAAGCGTTCACTTGTTTCATCGCTTTTTCATTGAGAATGCTGCTGCAACGCTCAGCATCAATTAAGCCTGCCTTACAACAATCCATATCAGTAAAACGTGTTCTTGTCGGACGAGGCATTAAGTCGATTCCTTCCAAATTACGACAAATTAAAGGAAAATAGACAACAGCTGCCGATATGTAAGGAATAGCTTCACTAACTCCTAATTGTAACAATAGACTACTGAGAATGGTTAATTTGATGAGTGTCAATTCTTGAGGGGTAATTTACATCTCGTCCACCTCCTCCACCTCCTCAGAAAAACCTTGTTTCTATTCCTCTTAGGAGGAAAAAGATGGAGTGGTTGGTGCAGGATAATTAAAAAAAAAGAAAAAAGATTTACTATTGATAAGTGCTTTGAGGTAATATTCAGGACTGTGCACACCCACACAAAACTAAAGAAGGGAAGTCTCTCGCCATTAACTGATGTGTAAATTCAGATTGGTCTGAGTCACTGTAACTTCTCCTGACTAACAGACACTTTAATGCCTACATAAAGATCTGCGCAGTTTCCTGTAATGCGTAAACACTTCCTCATTGTATCACGACCATTAGGCCTGAATAAGGGCACTGGGAGTTCATGGCACAGGATGGACAGCAGCAACAAAACTCTCAGTAGGAATAAAAGGAAGCTCTGGGCTATAAATTAAGAGGTTGTTGAGAGGATAAGGAAAAGAAAAAAGAAAAAAAAAAGAGCTGAGTGCCTGTCGTCTCTCGTGAACGCTCCAGACTGCTGATCTAGTGAGTCTGTGAAGTCTGTCTTGAAGTCGAGTCCTATTCCTCAGAGTCTGTCACAAGGAGCCAATACTTAGTCCCATCACAATGATAGATGGAGGTATAATCACGCGCTGACACTCTTGACTGAGAATCGCACTCGTAAAAACACTTGAGTCAGCTCAATTGATCATGCGTTTTTTGGAGGCTGGATACTTGAAAGAACTTAGTTTGTGACAGTTTTCCTTTGTAAGGTCAGGCCGAGCGGGCTAATGGCTGCTTCATCATGACTGTGACCCACCTTGTCACCGTCCCGGCTGTATGATAAGAACAAGTTAAGGTTAAAAGGATTTTGTTAGATTGACCTCCTGTCCTGCTGTTGCATACATCTGCCACTTCTGGACAGAGTTATGGATTCGGTAGAGATTGAAAGTCTGGATAGTGGAATGACAACTTGGAGATTGGAGCCTTCCAGTATAAAATATTACAGCTTCTGAGGCAATGATTAAGGGGAAGTGAACAATTCAAAAGATTATAGTGAGCAAGATGGATGTAGTGAATCATTCTTGTTTGACAGCTCTTTATTGATCCATCAGTCAGGCTTTAGCTATGAAGCACCTTTTGTGCGGCAACGAAATAATATGGCTCTTAAAAGAAAATAAAGTTAAACACAATCTGGTAAGGCTACAGAGGCCAGTGTCTGCCAGGAAGAAAGAGGAAAAGTCAATACTGAAAGCAAGAGAAAGCAAGAAGCATTAAACATTTTCATCTACAGCAAATCAAAACTATTACACACAGCCTATAAAGGCTTTGAAAACTGTTCTCATCATCAGATATCACATAAATACAACTAATTCATATAAGGACACAACCAATAACATACTAAATTGAGTTACGTCACATTGCATGTCACCAGTTGCCATATCTGCCATTTCTGAAGCCACTACTATCGTTTGTTTCACACTGACAGAACAAATGCAGATAATCGAAATCATACAATTTCCCTCAGCTCCACTAAGAGATTCAATATCATCTAATTCAGTACTTTACTTTTCCCTGTGCGCAACTTTACCATCCTGTCGCCCTCCCCAAATCTCATCACCGCCGTTTCAGAAGCAGCAGCCATTTTTTATTCAATGAAAAGGGATCTACTAAAGTAAAGGGATCTGTACCCACTGTACACTACTCTCAGAACACAAAGACATGCAATTAGTCCCACATCTACTCCAAAAACTGTATATATACATATATATATATATATATATATATATATATATATATATATATATATATATATATATATATGTATATATATATATATATATATATATATATATGTATATATATATGTATAAGGGTGTGTGTGTTTCTTGTTCAGTTTGAACAAGCAGCTCTTAAATAGTCAATATTGTCCACCTTTAGTAGTTTGTCAACTGTACTTCCATAATTGAGAAAAATGTTAAAAGGTACACACTTGAGGATGTTGTTTTGCACGTCATTTTATGTTACGTTTCACTCATGAAGCTCTAGTTGTGAATTTCAGTCTCTATCTTATTCACGCTTGTTTTTTTAAACAATCATGTGATGAATAAATATTCTTGATTCCTGATTTTTGAGTTAGGTGGTTGATGCAGTCTGACTGAAAAATGGGCAGCTCATCATTTTCTACATCACTGTCAACTGTGCGTCTAGGATCAACTCCGCTCTGGAGAGATACTTGTAATACAGCTGCTGAGGGAAAACCTGTCTCTCTGTTTGGTTTTTGTTTGTTTTTTTTGCCTTTTTTTAAACACAAGACACGTCTGTTGCTTGTGTAGAAATCTGTAATTTTATAGAATTTACTGTCTCCTAACTCTCTCCCTCCCTCACTTTCAGCTTCCTCGTCTCCTCTTCTGTGCTCATGATGAAGCAATTTAAAACTCCCCAGTACAATCAGCTTGTCAGGCCACCCAGTGTGTTTCTATTCACTCTCAAAATGTTAATATTGCAATAAAAAGGAAAAAAAATGGTAGCAGAAACATAGAAATGGAAAAAACCTCCTAGATGGATGGATGGCTAGATAGATAGATAGATAGATAGATAGATAGATAGATAGATAGATAGATAGATAGATAGATAGATAGACAGACAGACAGACAGACAGACAGACAGACAGACAGACAGACAGACAGACAGACAGACAGATAGACAGATAGATAGATAGACAGATAGATAGATAGATAGATAGATAGATAGATAGATAGATAGATAGATAGATAGATAGATAGATAGATAGATAGATAGATAGATAGATAGATAGATAATATATAGACATGTCCTTGACATGCACATCAAGGACGTATGTGTTGTTAGGAGCAGTTCCACCCCTAAATGTTAGTTAGCTTGTTGTGTTAGTTTACCTAAATAACTAATTTGCAAAACATCCTTCAATGGAAGTACTTATTATATATATAATATATTAATCTATATGTAGCAGATGAAACAGACTGCAGGAAAACCATAAATGTGCATGATGCCAAGATTTTTATTTTGCTCGACTTGCATCTTTTCCTTTGTCCACGTCACCCTCATGAATTAATTGTCTGAATTTGTTACTTTGGCTCAGATAGTTTTAGCATCTCATAATCACTTGCTCCTCCACAATTTCTGTAAACACATCTCAGTAAATGTAAGAACCTCCTGCTCAGCCCAAAGTGGCATGTCCTATTAAGATTATGTTTGCAGATTAACAAACCCTCTGACCCTGAGGATATATGCAAAGAAACATTATATCCCAGTCTTCTAAAACTCACACACAAAACTTGTGGAAATTGCATTATCTATTATCTACCGCCCTGCAGGGTAGATTACAGGCGCAGTGTAAATAAAAGGCAGGAATATACAATGTGATGTATCTTATCTCGACTTGGTTGCCATTGTTCGGTTGTAAACAGTAAACAGCGATTATTCATTTGCAATAGCTTCCATTCACATAACTCCACTGCAACATGTGGTGATTTAAATAATACAAACAAGTTAATTTGTGTAATTACGATGTTAGTTTTATCATCATTTATTTCCGCAGTGTTTATCTAGAAGGGATCAATGTGCAGCGTTGTAATGCTAAAATGTGACCTTTCACCTGTGATTCCAGGCATCTCATAATGGCTGCAGCTACTAATGATGAGAAGGGGAAAAAAATAGTGAAGTTGTGCAGTAATGTGGGACCATTTTTAGCCTCAATTACAAACCAGAGTGCATTTGCTAAATGAAAGCAGACATTTATTCAAGAGCATAAGCAGTCAGATCAAAGGCAAGTAAGAAAGCAGCACAACACGATAAACATAACAACCAATCCACCTCGTGATCCCGGAGAGATCTTTGAAAATACAATTAAACGCTCACAATAAACCAACACGTCAATCAAAGCTTTGTTTCTTTGAAATCCAAAATGAAAAAAAAAAAATCTCTGCTGTGATGAAATTGTTGCTTTGTAATAACTCAGGCGCAGTAGAACCAGCGTATTTATAAATGTGCTTTTGGTTTCACTTGATAACCCCTGTTCTTCTCTTTGCAAAAGCAATGTCTTTCTTTTGTGATAGTAGCTCTTTATGATTTCTGTACTAAGCTTGAAGCATTATTTTACAGTAAAAATGTTTTTGTGTCGACCTTGTTGAATGACTCGACTGTATATCTCTCTGACATATTTATATTTCCCCCATGGGAGTTGAGAATGAGTATATATATAGATATATATAGATATATTCATGATATATTTGAGATACTGCTTAAAAAACATCTTGAGCAAGGTACATAAAGTCACATGATGACATTTCTAGTAAATAAATCCTCCATTGATAATCACTCAACCATTCTCTCACCTTCAAAGGGCACCAAAACCTGAGACCAGAGCCCCATAGCTTCAATGTTAGCACCAGAGAACACTCCACTCAACTGTAATATTTCGTCTTTAACATTCACTGTTTGCTCTCTATTCCTACACTCTACCTAATCTGAGTCAAGGGCGAATCAAGCTGGTGAAAACAGCCACTTGAGACAAATGACGTATCAGGAGGACTCATGACATGAGCATTTGACTCATCCGATTAATAAAATCATTAAACTGCATAAAAGCCCTTGCCATTCAGCTTGGGTCCCCACAGTGTTTCACCTTGTCTGCTTGGCAGCAAGGGGCTTTCTGTCTTGTTGAGGAATGAGCCGAGTTTAGTCCCGGAATCTCACGGTGCTCTCCGAGCAGCAGCCCCCTCCACCGACCGCCACGTCCACCATCGCTCGACGCCATTGATTTTGTGATGCAAGCAAAAGCCAAGTTTGCAGCTCCGATCATTAATTCTGCTGCGACTCTTAAACGGCACTACTGCCTCTTTCCCTGCTTCCTCTGGCTTTTTAGCGGAGGTGCAGAGCTCAGGCTAAATGAGGCCTGAGTGATGGAGGAGTTTCTTCATGCAGGAGGCGGAGCTGAAAGTCAGCTGACAAGGTTTTAACAGTTCATGGCTTAAAGTTAAGGGTCAGGAGAGAATCCTGGATCAATGGAAGAATGGCCCTGTATTTATTCTACTGTCATTTTCAGTTTTTATTTCATTATCCACCACAAAGTCTGTTTTCTTGTGGTGATGCATTCATTCATTTATTTAGTTATCTCAGTAAAACACAAACTTCTGATTCTGTGGGATGATAATCTGATGATGGCCCAGCTTATTGTCCCAATTTCAGCCTTCAGATGCTCCTGTCAACTCCCGGTATTTCCGGGCTGGTGAAATGTCACACTAGTGAATGAATGAATGAATCATATATGAATGAATGGATATTTATAGAACACTTTGAATGCATAAGCAGCCATAAGAGTTTTACACGATAAAATCAACAACAAATACAGTAAAAATACCCTCCCATCCCACAGATATATAAAAAGAAGAACACAGTTGAGGAAGGAGTCAAGAAGGAGATCAATGAGTATATATTATTGATAACCGCATCAATGCCTTATCATGAGAAAACGACAGTATACGTAAAAGCATGTGACCTCTCTTGACTTCCGCATGGATCAGATCAAGGGGGATGTTTATATCTGCATTTCACCAAATAATGTTGCTGTTGGGGACAGATGAGACCAGGGCAGTGCCAGTGTTGTCAGTGTTTCACATATAGGCATGAAAATCATTGCGAGTCTATGAATTAATTTATCAAGCTACTTAATTTGAAAATGTCAGAGCACCTTGAAAGCGATCAATAATAATTTATCCTCCAGCCAAAAGTATCCAATTGGAGAGAAGAATTTTCTGAACGACTGCCAGCAATTTAGATTCTTTGAAGAAACTCCTCTTCAAAATGTTTGTGATCTTTATCCAGTTTGTCAAACCTTTAAATGTGTGGTTATTAATTTTGCAAGAACAGAATGAACACGATGTACTCACTGCCCTTCACCACAAAAATGTGCTTTTTTTCACAGCCTTTGCTCTTGAAAAGGGAAACAAAGAATCTGAGCCACAAAACTTGTTCCAGCAATCAAAATGTGGAATCAACAGCACTGTGCTGTGTTTTTATTTGCTAAATATGATAAGAATGAATCAATACTTACCATGTATTAATACCACTGAATAGCAATGAAACACAGACAAAACTAAAACTGAATCTATGCAGGGAAGAAAGACAAGCCACATCCATGAAATTACTTCATATAACAGGGAGACTTTAGCTTCACAGAGATGAGTTCAGACAGTGAATTTGCCGGGAAAGTGATTGCAAGTAAAATCAATGTCAGCAAGACGCTTGTTGTTTGCGCCGTTGATAGATGTGATAAGAAGAAAAAAAAACTGTCTAGCAGGCTCCCAATCTTCAAATCAAATGCTAATCGGAGGTAAAACTTCCCGTTTCCAAATTACACACTGATTCAACAAACATCATGTTCATCATGATCAGTAATTTTGCACAAGGTCTTAGAATGATTGTTCTCACATTGTTTTTTTCTTTCCTATCTTTTTTTTTACATATATTCAAAAGGCGCCTGCTATTGTTTTAACATGTCTCCAAAACAGATTTGGGGCTATTTTCACTTCTTTTTTTTCTTTTTTCTTTTAAGAAAAGAAATCAAACCCATTATTTTTAGAGTTACTTTCCTACCTCCTGGGAGAGCACCTCCAACACAAGCAGCAACACTACTGCCCCGTTGCGTGTCCTGAACACCGCAGTCAAATATGAGTTCTGTGACACCCACGTGTCGAGCGGCAGAGACAGAAATTTCACACCAGGTAATTATCTACTGTTTTTCTTTGCCTTTGGGGGGGTGAGGTAGGCGAAACCAGTAGGGGGAGGTGGGTGTGCGTTTGTCTCCCCTACACCCCTCAGATGTGAGGGTGAAAATTACAAAGACCCCTCCATGGGCCCAGAGAGCCACCAGATCTCATCAAGCAAAAGGTGAGACCTTTTTGCATCTCTCTTTCTCTCTCTCACTCTCTCTATTTCTCTTTCTGTCTCTCCCACAACGTCATCCATAAATAGAATAGCATGGCGGCAAAAGTCACATCTCATTTGGTGTGTTGTGTTTCAGAGCAGCTCCACTGAGACACCGGCCACCAAGGGGCAGAGCGGCACGCTAATGGACGGGAGCTTGGCCTGGAATATGTAGGCCTCACAGAGAAGCCTTTCTCTGGCCTCAGTGTGTACAAACACACACGGAGACGCTTTCAGATGCCGGACATAAATGTTCTCACAGTGATTCGATTCCTGTATCGGTTTGTGAGAAAATTTCTGTACCTAGGAAATCCGAGAAATTCAGGCCACTCATGGAAATGTAAAATGAGAGATAAGTAAAATGTTAAGGAAAATGACCCGTGCACTGTCTGCTTCCTTCTACCATGTGAGTGAATACAGATGGTTTAGAAATGGGGTAGTCATTTACATTATATATACATATATTAGTTTAGGTCAGACTAAGTCTGAACTATGAAATTACTGAACTATGGATGACTTACGATTATGGTCAGGCAGTGGGTGTAATCAGACGAAACAGGGACATCTTCTTACCAGCTTTTGTCATCAATGACCCCTTGTCGTGGGACAACTCAGTTTTGAATATACACATCATTTATTACACATCCACTCATCACTTAGTGCTGAATGTCAGCATAAGTCAAACATAATTCAAATAATCAAATTAAACAAAAAAACACAGGACTGGTGTTGCAAATTCCAATAACCGCCAGTGGAAAAAGGTTTGCTACCACGATCTTTAACAGAGGTTGGCCCGACCATCTACTCAGAGCCGTACCTGATTGGTGGTACTCCCAGATTAGCTTGTTGTGAGCAGCGTGCGCTGGGCAGATCTAACTCATTGGGTAGGGTTGCTTTTCCCATTGGGGGGCCAGGTGACGGATCAACGTCTGACACCCCTATGTCCTCAATTGGCTGTGAATTTGCGCCTATCAGTCTCGAAAGCCACCATGTTGGTGGCTTTCAAGACTAACCCTAACCCTAACCCTATCTTGACCCCCCTGTACTTGAGCCAGTACGGCCCCAAGGCCTTCCAAACTCGGATTGGTAAACAATCTAAAGGGTTGGATAATGTCACACACATAATTCAAATAATCAAATCAAATAAACAACACAGGATTAGAGTCACAAATCACAATAACACCAGTTGAAAAAGGGTCCCTTTTGACCTAATATTATATATATTTGGATATGTGTGTGTGTGTGTATATATATATATATATATATATATATATATATATATATATATACATATATATATTTACATGGCTGATGTTACACCAGTCAACAAAGCTTGGTCCAGTCTCTGTGTCTATATTCCTCCTCATGTCCTGTGATACAGCCAATAACCGCTGTCACCAGAACATTTCTGAAGAAGGCATCGGTCAGAGTTGATGAAAGTCTGATGTGCACAACATGAAGAGAAAAGGAGGCAAGACTGTTCCTTGAGGAGACCCTGTGCTACACAGGAGCTTGCTCCAGACGTAGTTACTGAAGATGAAGGATGGTGAACAGCAAGTCCGAAGGAGTGCCAGATATAAAGCATGGAACATAGAGACAACTTGTTTTGTGTTTTAGTAACTGAAAGTTCTTGAAAAGAGGGCACACTGTGGATATGAAATTCAACACTGGCCTCCTAGAAATAATAAATGAATAATTTTAAAATTATTTGGCTCAACAAGTGCAGGGTTTTTAAGTCACAGCAGTATTACACGTCACACTGTCAGACCGACCTCGGCAACAAAGTCTGATCCCCGTGTAAACATTCATTAGGACATGAAATGAAATGTGAGCTAAATGTTAATGATCTATCCATAATACACACTATGTGGGAGCATAATCTAACAGTGAGCGAGCTGCATGTGATGATTCATCTCTGGTGAAGCCGTGAATAAGGATGTTTTCTGCATCTCTGCGGAGAGTGAAAGGAAACAAATATTGTTCTAACTTGATCAGCTGGGGTCATTTGGCAGGAGGAGTATGGATTTGTCATCATTCTGCCATGGCTTCGTTTTGTGGTTTGGCTTTGGATGATTACATTACTTTCAGGCTGAATCTGTATAATCAAGAGGAATTAAGCAAGATGTATTTGCATTAATTAAGCACGAAAATATGACAGATAGTGACTGAAGGGCAAATTACTAAACCGAAAGGGAAAGTTCCCTTTTATTTTTTCATATTCAATCCTGACAAACGGCATCCTGCAGATTCACAGCAACATCAGCATTCATTGGGAGCAAAGGGACCGTGCGGACTTGTAATGATTGTATGAATCAATAGTGACTTTCCTTTTTAGCTCCGTCTTTGGTCTCCACCAACTCCTGAGGGAAATATCCAGCCCTTCACCTGCTCAGAGCTTCACCAGCTATTCATCAACTTCTGTCTCAATGAGCAGGTGGTGGATAGTGTCTTTTTAGCTATTCATGTTTCTGGAAAAACAGCCCTTGACTAACAGTGGAAACAATGCTGTCGATCTGCTGATCTACAGTTATTTACAAAATCTGAGCTAATTGTGAAATCAGGTTGCATCACCCAGATTCTTGAAGATGAGACTTCACAGGTGATCTTGGAGTGAAAGAATACATGTAGACGTCTGAACGAGCTTCAGTGAGAAAAGAGAAAAGAGAGAGTGCAGAGTATACATTGCTTTTGACCCAGTAGCATCCCACCCCAAATAATCAAAATATGGTCACCATAGATATATGTATTGTTTATTAAATATGTTTACAATTGTCAGCCTATTTTAAGACAATGCTCTTCTCCGTCTCCTCTGTCGGCAGAGGCCTATACCGCTACCCTGCAGAACACTTCAGAGCACAGTAGAGCGGCCACGGGGGTCTGCTGGAGGCTCCTGGCGTGAAAAAGAGGATAGGTGTAAAATAAAAACACTCATAATGATGATGTGAATCCTGAACATGTTCAGTCTGTTGTAATGTAATGGAAGAGAGGCCCAAATGTGTTGCTTATGTTTTTGTAGTGCCAGGAGCAGAAAGACAAACACTAGATGGTGAGGGAACTGCAGCAAAGACACAGGCTCTGAGATCACACAGGCGATCTATGCACATCCAAGTGGATTATCTGAAAAATACTACCATGAATCATACATCAGTCATCTGGGACAGGGAGTGGCCAGTGAAGTCTGTCACCTGTTTCCGAGAGTATACTCAGTACCTTTGAAAAAATAAAAATGAGACAACAGAGAGCAACTTGTTTGAAAATTGGCACCAGTACTTCAGCAAGGCTGTGACTGAGGAGAGGCTTGTGAAAAGCAGTGCTTTGAAAGTCACATCCCACCTTGAGGTTTGAAAAAGCATCACCAACATACTTTTAATACACTGATGACCTGACAGTTGAGGAGAAGCTTCACAAAGTGGGCGCCTCCTCTTTTTCTGATAGTGAAGCTGATGAAAATGATGCAGGTACAACAGGGTCAAGTCACACACAGTCACACTGTGGCAATAGGTCATTTAAAGATGACAAGGGGTCCCAGGGACAGCATGACACGCTCACCCTTCTCATCAACCATTACTGTGTTCTAGAAGACATGGGGAAAACAAGAGTACTGCTTATGTGAATGTTGTTTGTTCCTGTGAATGAGCAGAGATAATTTTACAGTTATCTATTTGACAATAAAATGAACTCACCAACAGTGCATAAGCACCATTTCTCATAGTCCAACATGAGAGTATTACCTAGTGGAAGTATTGTAGGTCTATTAGTGCTTAATAAATTCAGGTTTCACACAGTAGACGTTTCTGGTTAAGATATAACTTACACAACAAGGTCCATTTTCTTTTAATTATAAGCTTAACTGCCAAAATACAATACAATATAAAATTCAATTATGCTCAAAATTTCAAGGTAGGGTACTGTTTGAAATTAGCTGACTGAAGTATACTACAGAGGACCACGTTTTTTAGATAAATTTAATTCCTTCTATTATCTCTCTCTATGATAACCAATAAAATACCCTAAATAAACCAACAAGTAACATTAATTATACTCAAACACTGTGAGTGCATGGCTCTTAATGATTGACACATGAGTTGATTTCAAGAGTCAGGTTATAGCAGTTAGAGCTGCCTTTACACATAAAAACCATCACCTCACCAAAGGTTATTCATCAATAGCATAGAAACAACGAAAACATTATTACCTACATACACACGTAGAAACTGCTTATTTAGCTCATATTTGCTGTTGTCTCATCCACTTTGCAGCTGATCTTCAAATATCTGATTGGCTGAATAACATCACATGACTTGTAGAATTGTATGCCATCGTTGGACTGACATAGTAAGCTGTGGCATTTACCTGCTAAATTAACAAAAATCTAAACTATGGTAATGGGAAAATGTGTAAGAATTACAAGTAAAGAAAATGTGATGAAGAAAATAATAAACTTGATATGAGAGATTCAGGTCCTTCCTCATTGCGGATCTTTATTTTCAAAAACTAAAGGAGATATGCTCACCGGCCAGCTGCCACCTGCCCCCCAAAGGCGCGTCCAAAGGCTCTGCCCATGGATGTATTATAAGAACTGGATAGGGCGCCACCCCTCTGCCAATGATCTTATTTTACCCAGTGGCCAACCCTGGTATTGCAACATAAATCCCATTCGGCCCAAAAAGCAGTTTCCCCATAGACGGCAATAGTAAAAGAGTCAACTGTAAAAATGTTGACAGGACGGCTTCAGCTGCAAACATAACTCATTACTAATCTCAAAGCCCATGCCTGTCATCTCACAGCGCTTTCTCCTGAACGCAGGTTGGTTCATAATCCTGTGGTGTATGATGGGAGTGACTCTAAAGCATAAACTATAGGACAGAAGAGAGTCGTATGCGCCAGGTGAGCAGTGTCCATAGGAATTAATGGGCTGCCATTTTTAGTCCGGGATCCAGTTCTTATATACATCCGTGGCTCTGACCCACAAGCCACCACCACCGCCACCGCGGGCCCTCCACATTTTCATTGCAAGCCAACTTACTCATTTTAGCCAGCTCACCAACTCTGCACGTTGAGCAGAAGATGCCAGTGGTGCCGTGATAACGTCAGTCAAGTAGCATTCAATATATTCAGATTATATATATATATATGTGTGTGTGTATAAATATATCCCTCAAAAGTGAAATCTTACAGTTCTTGATTTGCTGAAAATTATGTGATGTCGCTAGGATAGTTGTAATGAGTTATAGCTCACCCAGAAAGACCATTCAATGGAAACACCTACAAGTCACAATTCCACTATCTACTTTTCAGAAATATTCTTTCATTTTGCGAAATGTTTCAGAAAAGCTGCTACACTCATAAGTTTGGCGGTCTGGGTGAGGGAGTGGCCGACAGTTCACAGCATGTTCATATTTCATATTTCAGTTGCTGTTTTATCTCTGTTTTTGGTATTCAGGTACCTACAGTGTTTGAGAGATGATGCAAAAATCACCTTCAAGTTAGACTAAACACACACACGCAAATACTCTTTCAAACAGAGACAAAAAAACACACTGGCAGAAAAACAACCCAGTGAAATAAAAACACAGCGATCAAAAGTATCAAGGCTTAGTATCAAGGGTTTGTTTGACCAAAATGTGTTGCGTCCTTCCATCTTGATTGGATAAATGTACAGTAAGAACAGCGAGGAACCAGTGGGGGGTTGAGAGCGCGGCCTTCATTATATATACAGGAGAGAGAGCAGGAGAACAATGGAGGACTCACCAGCATCTCAAGAGGCCTCCAGCAAAACATGGATTAGGTGGAGATTATTAAATGTCAGCTCTTAAGACGAATACTTTTTACAGCCTCAAAGTAAATCAATACTACTTATCTTTGATAAAAGAGCCAGAGTAGATGTGCCAGCATAGCAGTCTGACAGCTCTTTCTTTCCCCTCTCCTAAAACCTTTACTAATTGAGTTAAAAAATCCCATAGGATTGTTTTCAAGATGCTTCATATTGCATCTGTGAGCTTTACATATGTATGTGTTTGTGTCTTTGTCATATTAGAGCATATTAGTCCGAAACAACTCTTTTTTTGAAGGGGTCTCTGACGTTCGTTTTTTCATTTAAAGAGTGGCTTTATAAATCAAATATGAAATTCTCCTGGCACAAAGCATTCATAACCTCATCATTTCAGTCTGAACTTATTCCTTCCAGATAGTCTTAGGCAGTTCAGAGCGACGCCCCCTCCCCCTCCCTCTGTCCGTCGTTCTCGCCTGTCTGAGATTTTCAGGTGTGGACCTCCTGGTGTAGTGCATCTGTCTCTCTCAATATACATTTCTCTCTCGCTCTGTGACAGCACTAACACCAATGATTTCTCCCAACATTCTGCTTCATGCCACAAAAAAAAAATCCATTTTCTCAAAGGCGCCCCCCACCCCAGATTGACATCTGCAAATATTGATGGTAAACAAACCAATCAGCGTGCCTCTGTCGATAGCTGTATGGAGCCTGCTTGTGGACCTCATCTCACAGCCTTTAAAAAGGAGCGCAGGATGCACCACGCTGCGTCTGATCTCACATTACTCCTGCAATGATGCAGGCATTGCTAGTTTGAAGTTTCAAGTGCCTCCACCCGAAGGAGCGTGTGCCATTACTCATGTACTCATGTGCATGTGTGTGTGTGTGTGTGTGTGTGTGTGTGTGTGTGTGTGTGTGTGTGTGTGTGCGTGTGCATGTGCATACAGTACGTTTTTGCACATTTGTAGTGCACCCTCCATGCTTCCTCAGTGCCTGCATCCAAATCATAATTACAATGTAATATCACGCGTAAGGCAGTGCCCCTGCTGTTGTTTCACTTTCTCCTCCTCTTCCCTTCTATGAATATCAAATGTTCTCATGCTGAGCTCTGAAAGCTGCACAGCTCTTTCTCAGACACACATGCCGCGAATGTGTGTGTGTGTGTTTGTGCACACATGTGTGTCTGTTTGGGGGGGTAGTTGGATAGTACTTTCCTCCTCTGGCTTTGACAGGAAAAGCCAGCGGCGGGACCTCGGTTTTTAAAAAATACAGCTAGTATCCCTCTGGTCTGCTGTTACCCAGTGTCCAAGCAAGACAAGGCTAGATCCCATTCAGCTCTGCTCTGCAGGGTGAACATGTGATTTCTTATTCATGTCACGTTAACTGCAGAAATCACAGAGGCTATCTCAGATGCAGTGCAAGGCTATATGCCATAGTCCTGGCATAGGCTGTGGTATTGAATAGATGAAGCCTGAGGTTGTAGCTCTGCCAGTTGCTGAGAAGAAAAAAAGAAAAAAAAAAAGAGGACATCTGTCAAGCACTCACTCAAAAGGCCTTTTCTCTGTGAAAGGCTGCTGAAATACAACTAGTTTTGTGTAAGGAATCCGTGTTTGTTATTCAGTTGTCCACTATGTGGTGTTCCAGTGTTTTTATTTCAATATATGCAGCATTTCTTGTTTTTGCTCCATCAGAAGACACATTTTTCAAGGGATCATTTCACAGATGTCCTTTCAGTCCCTTGAACACAGTCAAGAAAGTAAGAAAGTAGCATTTCTTTATTTTCCCACTTTGCAGCGTTTATTGAGTAAATCATTAATTCAAAGAAAGTGCCTCAAGCAGTATTCTAAACAGATTATCCATTCAACTCAGGTCTCGGGGTCTCTTTTATCTATGAATCAGAATCGACAAACACGTAGTACACATTCTGATGTTTGCTCTCCAGGCAACAGAGATGCAAACACAAACAAATTCAGTGGTGTTTGAGGGCGACATGATATCAATTTGTGGAAAAAAAGGAGGCATGTTTAACATTGCTAAGGCAGTGACAGCCAGATGCGTAGAAGCAATGACGGCTTAAATGGCAAGTGTCAAGATGTTTGCCATTAGAAATGAAACTAGAGCAGAAGACTTGTGTCTGCTTCCAATTGTTTGATTTGATTTCTTTGTTGTATGACACATTTAGTCCATTGAGTTACAACATAATTGCAACGTTTTGTCATATATACTCCTGAGTTGAGCATGAAAATATCTATAAGCCTCTAAATTTGCAAAAGAGAAGCTCAAATAAATTGTAACAACACGATGAAAACTTATAAGTAGTAATAATAATAATAATAATAATAATAGTAATCAAAAGATGATTTTTGTCCTCCAAATATAATTGTCTTATAGTACAACAGTAGAAGAAGCACAACAGACTTAAATAAGACAAAACACAGCAACACATTCTAAAATGTATGGTCAACAAGGGCCTACAGACAATTTTTACTCTTTGTTGTTATTGCAATATCCATCCCTGCAAAACTAAACCCTAGGTGCACCACCTCTAGAAATCTTCCTGAAAATTTTTATCATTTATTTCATTCAGGTTTATCATGCAAAATACATAATTTTAAATTGAATGAAATTGCTTAATTTTAGATATTTGTGCAGGTTACACAGTGCTTGACCCAAAGGATGGTTTATGTAGTGAAGTAAAGACAACAAACGGGAGTGTTGTACGTTTTTGTTGCTTCCATTGGTCTTTGGTGTCACAATCCTGCTCTTTATGTACTTGCAATAAGCAGCACTTGCAAAAAAAACAAAAACATTGCCTTCAACAAGATGGCAATTAGGTCTGTGTTGCCAGAATGAGGGAGAAAAAACAATATTAGCATAATTCAGTTTGAGACAGTCAGTTCATAACTCAGTTTAAGACACAAGACAGTCACGTTTATACGGAGCGATGACACTATCCCAAGTGACTGGATACACACTCATGCACATTAAGAAATGCTGTGTACAATAACGTGCAGCATTGTCATCTGCAGCATATTCATATTTCATCATCAAATGTACACTTGGAAGAGACCATTATTACGCTGCTCTTTATTCCCACTGTTTTCTCGGAGACCAGCGGCTCCAAATTATCTCTGTGTGCTACGACAGGAAGAAAAGATGATTTTTAGTGATGATAAGCTGCTTGTTTTTTTTCTGTGTCTGTGAGACACAAACTGAACCTTGGAGGATGCAGCCATGTGACAGATATGCTGCGGTGCGAGTCAGAATCCATTTGGCCGTGAATCAGTGGAAAATGCCAGAAAATCAAATCTGAATTTTTCTAATGAGGAACAATACGCGGAGAAAACACTCCTGCTGCACTTGGCATTATAAACATTTTGGCTTCTCCCGCTGCTTTAACTTTTACAATCTGCTGTTTAATAACTGTGTCACTGCTGAACCTGAAAACGGAGATTCCACGCAGGTACAAGCTTATTTTTCTGTCACAGCTCACATTAGCATTCTTGTTAGATATGGAAAAATAATCAATTCAGCAGCGTTCGCCACATTAGTAAGGTGCTTCTGCTGCATGCCGTCTCGTGGGAACAAGTGAGATGATGGCTGCAAATTAATTTGTGACACTCGGAATTGATTTTCTAATCCCGCATGGTATTTGATAAATAACCCTTCAGAAAAGGAACACCTCAGACGATAAATACGGTTATTATCTCTTCGAGGGATAATTAGTGCTTCCTGCAAAGACAGAGCACCCTTGGTCTTCTGCTACATCATGGCACCCCCCCCCCCCCCCCACCACCACCACCACCACCCCCCAAAAGTAACACAACTAATAAAAGTTACATTACTCAATGATCGGCAAACAAAAGCTACGTGATATCACGGTGGCCTGAGGTGACGTGGTGCCTTTGGTCACAGGTGGCTAAAGAGACAGATGTATTAACATCAGCAGCACCAGCTCTCCCACGGGGTAGTGAATTATTAGCAGCAACGTTCGTCCAATTATGAAGTGCGGTCGCAAAGTTATTAAACTAACCCGAGGGCAGGCGCCGACGATTGTTTTTTGTTTTTTTTTCCGGTGGATGCTTGCCTGTAGAGCCCTTTTCAGTGGCTCTGACTAATGAACTTGCCACTTCCGTCCTGTTTTAATTTACCATAGGTTTCAAGTTGTTTATTTGTCTTGACGGAAATCAAATCGTCCTTAATGGTCAGTAACTTTTCCTTTTTTTTGGCCGAGTGGTGACAAAAAGCTTAAAGAGGGACACAACAAGTCACATTAGATTAAAACAGTACAATTGAAAGTGTTAATAGATGTGTTCACATTACTCGTAGCAATATGTAAAATCTAAATGTCTAAATAATACAAGTGGTAAGTATGCAAGGTTTAACCCTTGCATACTGTTCGGGTCAATTTGACCCATTTTAACGTTTGACAGCAATAAAAATAAACTAAAATGTCTTTTTTTTTTCCCATGGAATTTTATGGCTTTCCCCAAAGTGAATTTTCTGTACACTTAGGCTGATCCAGGTCAAATTTGACCCATATTCATTTTAATGTATTTTAGACTTCCCAGAGTGTGGTAAAACAACGAAAAGGATGGGAATGGAGGGAAAGTTAAAATTTTGCAACTGTACATGTTTCTCTGTACATGTTTCATGTAATTTACTCTCATGAGGTGGTTTTTTAGACATGTCAGACGGAATGTTTGTCACAAAAGCATTAATGAATTTAAATCTGCATTTATACATCGCCTGATACGACACCGTTCACATGACCATTTCACTTCAAATAAGATTGTGCCATATGGACCAATGCAGAACTGTGGTCATGTCTTGGGTGGTCCCAGGATCTCAGGAAACCCAGGTACATCCAGCACCAGGTGGGCTGATTGGGCTCCACAGGTGAGCTGAGCTAGCCAATCAGCCCACCATAAAACCAATACGCTGGCTTCGTGAAGCCAGTTGCCTGGGATTGAAGTGCTGAAAAGTGAGCTGCTGCGTCCGTGTGAGTGGCATGAAATGTTTGAGATCCCAAGAGTAGCTACAAGAACTTTAAAATCAAACTAAAATATCTGATAAAGCCATGGAAATGGGTAATGTTTTGGACATACATCAACCTCAAAGTGCATAATTACAGGATGTTGCAAAATAGACTATAGTGGGGTTATAGCTTATGTACAAAACACCCTTCAAATGAAAACACCTAAAAGTCGTAATTGTACTTTAAGTTTCAAGAATATTGCTGGTGTTGTGAAAAACTGTTATGAAAATGCAGCTATTGATCCTTTTCGGAGGCTTTGTGTTGCTAATTCTGGATGACTTTAAATCATGGACACTATGGGAGCAGACCTGCTCCTCCAATGCAAAAAGATATTCTGAGGTGATGAAATCCCAGTGATGTTTATTTCCATGCCTCCATTAGGTCTTCTTTAGAATGCAAATATTAGAACTTTCTGTCACAGCCTCACAAAAAGAGGATTTTTCATCTTATTTTGTTGGTTTTTTACCTTCTCTTGTTATCGGTGCACCTGCAGTTGAAGCTTTGATTAAGGTTCAACCGAATGATCAAACTGTGCAGCAAAATGTCCTCAAATGCTCTCAAATGGCTCCATTTTGAGCTCCTCGATATGAATAGGTTTGAGTGCCACTAGTGTAAAGTGTATGAATTCGGCCATAGCTACGTTATTTTAAAATTCATGGGAAAGTTGTACGTTTTTCACATCCAGAGATTTCATTTTTTCGCAAAATAATACTCATCGCCCTGGCGAGGACTTGAACCATAACGCCAAATTAGTGTGTCTGATGCCTCTCCGGTTGCAAAGACTTTTGTTTTGTTTTTTTTTTAGTCTCTGTGTACCAAGAAGTAGGCAGAGAGAGGCTGTGAAGGCGGCTTTGTCCGAGTGGAATGGAGCCTCGCTGACAGTATGGCATTCACTCTAAATGTAAATGAGAGGGTTTTAGAGAGTGTGCTGGTCAGGTAGCGTACGCCTACAGTAGAACGTGCTCCTTTAGTCTGGTCTCAAAGATGACAAATGTTGTTAGCGAGCAGGAGGCCGCCGATCGCCATCACGACATCACGAAAGTAGTGCGAAGTGCACGCAGATGATTCGACGGTGGCAAACAATGAGGCATTCATCGGTTCCTGAACACGTACAAAGGCTTCTACCCACACAGGTACCACATTTGCAAATCCGCACACACGCACTGGCATAATCCCAGAATCATCGAATGGAAACAAAAGCACAGATTGATACAGGACATGGCGCCATCTTTGGAAACAGCTGATTATTCCTATTGCGGTTGAATACTAAGTTTCCCCCACACACAGACACACACACATAACTACCACTACTTTATCCTTTTATGGCTTTTCTACTTCTTTCTTTAATGATTTGGTTGGTTTCGCTTTTAGAGTGTTTTATCTCTACGTTTGCATTCTTAATTATTCACAAAAACATGTTTATTTAATTTAAATGAGCCGGCAAATCCATTAGAGAGCTGTTCATCCCCCGCCCACCGCCCGCTCCCCAACCTAAATCCACCTCAGTCAGCATGTGCCTATTTTGTGCGCTCAGAAAACAAAAACCTTGCATAAAACTGATTTAAATTAAATGATGCTATCAATGTGTTTTATTTCAAACCACAGGGAAACAAAAAAAAACAGGTGATTTCTCTTCATCTATCTGGCGATTTTTTATTTTTTTTTTAAGAAATCTGTTAAGTGTGTTATTCTGAGGTGCATCACTTTATCAGGAAACCTTTTGCTCCCAAGTTGTGGAACATCAACCTTACATAAGATCTCGGTGCAGTGTCAAGTCAAAAACATGGAATATATCTGTGAAACTCTGTTCTTCATTCAACATTTTATAGCTGCAGGCTGCTGCTGTTGAAGATTTAAGTGTACAGAAGTTAGAATTAGTAGCTAAAAAGTATATAATTTGTTGTATTACCACCTCAGTAGGAAAGAATTCATATACATAGTACATTGTTCATATGCAGGACTGGCAGGAAGTTGTAGTCCACTGAGTATGTTAAAGTTTCTCTAACCTTCTCTGTCAAGTATCACAGTCACCACTTTGGGAAGAGGGTGTCATCATTCTTGCGCAAGTCTAAATCAGACAAAACTGCTGCATTCAAATCAATGAAAGACGTAGGATGTGATGCGAGCAGGTCCGGGGGGGATCATAGAGCTGAAATGCAGTTCAAAATATGGTGTGAGATCCTTTCTTCATCATGCCCAAACTACTGATGAAGGAGAGGGAGGGAAAAATGTGATTCAATGGTTGTAATCAGAAATAGGATGTGAAATCAGCCTGACAGGCAACGGTATTGGATGTAGTTATTTGTCGAGAGTGGGAGTCAAAAATCACCATGATCGTGATACAGAAACCACTGGAACTCTCAAACAGATGCAGTAGAGAACTGGGCCCAGACAGCTGCAGTTTATTCAGGAAGTGGAACCTGGAACAAGACAAAGAAAAGGAACCTCAAATGATAATTAAAAAATAGTAAAGCATGACACTTCAAAGTCAAAACAATGTTTTATGACATTTTTCAGTCTTATTAAACTGATAAACGTTTGGTAAAAACCTCCTCATGAGAGATTAAGCCATATATACGGTAAGCTATATATACGCACACACATTTTTTTCGACATTTTCATGACCCTTTTTTTTGTAGGTTTTGCACATTTCTAGGGGTGATAGAAATTCACCTAAAGACAGACCTGAAGCAGCTTTGTTTGTTTGTGATGAGTCTTGTTTCATGAAATTACAAATGTAGTGGGAGGACGAACCGATTGCTCGATAATAACTACATAAATACTTAAAGAGGCGCATCTTCTGCCTTCATACATTTCTGCTGCCTGTGATTTACCTCTGATAGTGCTGGATTCAGCAGAACGATTGAAATATAACCCCCCACCCCCACAGAAATATTGTTTCTTTTCATTTACAGTATGTGTCTAGCTTCAATATGTTTGTATTTCAGGGTCTAAGGGAGGTTGGGGATTCACACAGTCTGAACTTCACAAAAGAAACTCCCTTGACAGTTGACCAGTCTACCACAGGGCTTGTAAATACAGGTATACAAACATGTTCACACTTCCAGGTCTTACTTGGATGTTTTCTGGACAGTGAGCAGAGAGACACAATGAGAACATACAAACCTTGACCTCGTGAGACTGCGACCGCCAGGTGAAAGGTTCTATGGCTGTTTTCATCTCTTTGCCACAGCCAGCATTTCTATTCTGCTGCACTGCAATTAACTGTGTACCTGGATGGCCAAATGACTTCAGCCTGCACGAAACAGAAAATTAAAAACATGCAGCTTTAATGATTTTGTACTTCGAGTATCTGTTATAACAGCTGACATACACATGAGACAAATTCACTTTGTATCTTATCTTTCCCAGGGCACATCCAGCAAGGTGAAGAAAGAGAATAAGTCATCAATCACAGGACACAGACCATTGGGCAGTTTAGTGTCCGACCTCAGAGTCAAACCCAGGGCCTTCTTGCTTTGACAAACAGTGCTAACCACCATGCCAAAGTCTTGTCTTTTTTTACATAATTACCATTATTGCTATAGAGGCAAGCCAAGGACAGTTTTATACATAGTTGTGTATAGCACCATTTTTACACAGTTTATAGTTTTACAGAGGCAAGGAAATGTATTAGAAACACTGGAAAATTAAAATAGAATCAATTGAAAAATGCATTAAGTTGCAGTAAGATAGTAATTTAAACCAATAGAATTAAAACTAAACTATTAAGATGCAATGTGAAATCCAAAAAATAAACAAATGGCAAAGCCATAGAAGCTATGAATGTTACTGCTTTTTAAATTGACTCGTTATGTTATCTTATTTTGTACATTGTCATGTTTCGCCGATGATTTGTTGTAAATTGCTGTTTTGTTTTTATACTGTAAAATGTATATCATGTGATTTTCTCTTAGCATCTTGTCTTCCTGAGCTCTCTGTGTCCTCACATGGTCCCTTGGCTATAGAAAATGTTACCAAAAACAATAAAATAAATTCACTGTATACAGTATGAGTCTGAATCCATAACTAGGAAATGACAGCATAACAATAGTGTCTCATAAAGTACCTAATATCTTTTTTGTGTAAAAATAAATCAGACAGTAAGTAATTGTCCTTCAATGCCCCCCTCCCTCCCCCTCCACACACACACACACCCCTGTGTATTACATCACAGCCTGCAACACCTCATACTGTATGAACACACCGACCCGCGGTAACACGACCGTGACACTGGCCTGAAATTTTCAAAGGTGAAGAAACATATGTACTTTCAGCAGACAGTTCAGAGCGCTGCCAAGTTCCCTTGAGGGCAGCGATGATGATACATTCAAAGCTGGAAAAAAAGAAAAAAACACATTCTGTGATGCAAACAAATGATCAAAAAGCAGCGCAGAGTGTTGCCTCTCCCCGAAAAGAACAGAGCGGAGCTTTAAAGCTGCGGTGGCGGCGCGAGGCTGACAGGCGGGGCCGCGACCTCAGCACCAGGTGTTTGGGGGAGGGGGTTGGGGGGGGGGGGTGGAGCCAGGCATATGCCAGCACAGGGAAGTGTGCTTTTCTTGAGTCCATGACCACCCACAGCTCTTTACAGTCGCCACGCACATTCACCCATTCAGGTACCAATGGCAGAGGCAACCCAACACTATGTTAGTTAAGTGAGTCTTTATTGTCGGTTCCTGGGCAATACAATTATTCCTCTGCATTTAACCACAAGGGCCCACAGTGGTTATGGTAAGGGTGGTGGGGACAGATGGTGACTGATGAACCTCAAGGCTACCAGGGGTCCCCACCACCACCACCAGTACTATACCACCAGTACAATACTAGGCAGTGCGCAATTTGATGCTGGGCCACACAGCAAGAATTGAAATGTAACTGATTATTATTACAAAAGAATTTTTATTTTGAAAAATATTTTATTTTGAAAGGAACTGCAGTGGTGCCAAATTTGAACAAGCTCGAAAGGGATGTGTTGTCCCGAACATAGACTCTGCCACAAACCACAACTAGTTAACAAACCACAACTTGCCATACTCATATACACTCACTGAAAGAAGATGGAAAATAAATGGAAATAAATGGCTAGCAGAGACCGTTCCAAGATAAAATGTATGCATGGGGGGAGCGTTTGACATGGAAACAGGTTTGGAGCATGGACGTAGCATCCTTAGCAACCACCTTGGCGACAGCTGAAAGATCTGAGGTGATTATGAATATAAATACCTTTAATTGTTCCACTATGGGACAAAAATACCAATAAATACTGTTGTGGTTTGGTTTATTTATTTTGTTTTTGTTGTACTTTTCTTTGTGCTCTCCCTGTTTTCTCTCCTGGTTTTGTTCCTCTGCAGAGCTTGTGCGTGGCAGGGGGTGTGGATGGCTCCTTCTATGGACAGCAGAGGCACACCTCTGCTCTATCATTCTGCTCTATGATTCTCACTCAAAAAGGCCACAGTCTTTAAGTGTGATTGTGGACTCACCAGTTCCCAAAGTCCTGCGTCAGTCCTCTGTACTCTGCATCGTCGTCATTGGTGATGAGGCTGACAAGTGCAGAGTCATCAGAGAACTTCTGCAGGAAACAGCCATCTGTGTTGTGTCGGAAGTCTGCAGTGTAGAGAGTGAAGGGGAAGGGGGAGAGGACTATGCCCTGGTGGACCCCTAAGCTGCGAGAGCTGACATCAGACGAACAGTCCCAGGTTCTCACAAACGGAGGCCGGTTTGTCTGTCTGTATGTCTAACTAAGAATACAATCATCATGAAAATTTGTGCACAAACACTGATCATGACACACAAAAAAAGAGAAAGCCACTTTTTTATTAAACTGGAGAGTTATGTGTCTTGAACACACAAGATGTAGGTTGTTTGCACTTTCAGAGACCAAAAATTACACAATCTATTTTTTTCTTTTGTGAACTGAACCAACGTAACGAAGTACGTCTTTCTACCAGACTGGGTTGGCGTGTGTGTGTGTGTGTGTGTGTGTGTGTGTGTGTGTGTGTGTGTGTGTGTGTGTGTGTGTGTGTGTGTGGTCACAAAAGGAAGAATGGGAACCAGGACACACATATAGCACCTCCCTGGAGGTGTTAGATAGCAGAGGGGTTGAGTGGCAGTAAAACCCTCCATCCAGTTACTATTTGAGCGCCATGTGCAGGAGGGAAACTTTCACAACGCAACGTATCCATGAACACACACACGCACACAAACATACATGTACACACACACACACATGCTGAGGCCTCCTCCGGGCACCTTTCTTCAGACTGTCAATCTGCACGCCCCCTCCCGTCTTTGGCCCGTTGGCCTGCTCGAGAAATATATCTTACAGGAGGCACCTAGAGAGGACACACACACACACACAGCTCAGAGAATGAAGAAAACAAATTTCCTATCATAAACAGCCTTTGGCTAATCTTTGAAGACTCCTGTGAGTATTCATTTCAAACACAAGTTGTTGTGCCACGCTGTCAAACGAATATCTGGGCGTCAAGGTAACTCTCAGTAACACAAAATTTTAAAAGGGTAAGAAATGAATTAAGCTTAAATAAAGCTCTGAATTAATTTGGGAATCACAGAAATGTATGCAGCTTGAACTACTGTGCATGATTTTGTGAGTAATGGAAAAGTAGGGCTGCAACAAAGTTGTATTGTCATAGTCAATTGATCTGTTGCTTACTTTCTCAATTAAGCGATTCATTGTTTGGTTCATAAATTGACACAAAAACTGAGACGGTCGTAGTCTTTTTCAGAAAGGCCTAGATAATGCCTTTAAATGTCTTATTTTGTTCTCACCTCAGATATTCAATTTATTTAGAAATTATTCAGATTTAAGGAGCTGAGATCAGAGACTAGTGAAAATTCTGACAGATTGTTAAAATATTTGTTAAATATTTTATTAGTTGATTAATAGTTGATTAGTTGTTGCAGCTTTTATGGAAAGGTTCAGTCACTATGGGGAAGGAGAGTCTGTTTCTTCCCAATATGAATATGTAGAAGTGAAGAAACTTAGTTTCAATATTTATCTTGTTTTAAGAGTTAATTTCTCATTTCAAATGCTCATTCATGAACATTCATGAACAACACCTTGAATTTCTCAAAGGTAAAACCACTAGCAATTGTATTTTAAGAAATCTTGTCAAGTGAAATATATGTCTACGCAGCAAGTTGTTTCGCTTGTTTTGAGGACATTTTTTCTCTCAGATTTTGTGTTTTTCTGTCTTGGGTTTCGACTTTTCTCTCTCTTTTCTCCCTCTTCTTCGCGGTGTTGGGAGCTGCATTTGTCGGTGCAGGTGCATGTGGAGGCTTATTGTTGCGGGTGGAAAACAAAAGAGTCAAGTCCTCTGGGTACTTTTGATGGGGAGGACGTTTAATCCAAATTTATGCAGCTCAGGTAGAGCTTCAGGTCAAGGACAGTGTGGGCTCGGATCCGACGGCCATGTTGTAAACAGAGCAGCCACTTACCTGCCAATCACCAGCCCATCGCTGGAGGACCGGACACGGATCTGCAATATCCACAGTCAGCAGGCAAACAAGATGTGCAAGTGTGTGTGTGTGTGTGTGTGTGTGTGTGTGCGCAGAGAGAGAGAGCTTTGCATCCAGAGTGCTTTTGACCTCCAGGGTGAGACAATTTGGAGTTCCTTCGAGCAGTATGAGTGGAGACGGCGTGGCAGACCTCGCTGAACCGTCCCCCTCTATCACACCGCCGGTTAGTCCTAATCAGAACCGACATATTGTCTGTCTGTCAGTTCATTCAGTGGCCATGTTGGCTTCAAAGTCTGTGCCACTGCCCAGAAATTGCTTTCAGAGATACCGGATGAAGGACGAAAGAAAAACATAAAAGTTACAAATATGAAAGTGCAACTATAAATTGCCCTGGTGCATGTGAAGGCTTTGTGAGGAGTCGTAACAGTAATTATATGCTAAAAATACAGATTTAAAGAATACGGCTCCCACAAAGCCAGTGCCATTAGGTTCAGCAGCACTCGCATACTAAATTAATATCAGATGGAGCACTCTTTTCTCTCCTTAACCCTGCTACCCAGCTCTCTTGTCTGGCCCTGATTGGTAGATGGGATCCATTAAAATGTCCAAATGAGATTTGTCTTGCATTACTTTTCAGAGAAAGCCAAGTGAAAATGACTAAAAATACAGTAAATAGAAAAGCGACCCAGATGTACACGCAATAAAGCCTTGAGCTAAGCAGGGGGCTTTTAAATTATTAGGTGAGTGCTGAGCACCGGGCTTGATGATATTTGCATTTTTATTTTTGATTTAAATTCTCACAAACCTAATCATTTCATTTCTGCAAATGTGGGCCATTTGTAAAACTCCTACATGATGAAGCGCTCCCGTCTCCTATAGGCAGAGAATGGCAGAATAATGAAACAAGGTACTTTGCATAGCACTTTACAGACTACTTTTAAGTATATTCTTGCTGCAGTGCAGAAAATGGGAAAATCCAGCTGAGTAAAATGTGCTCAACATGATTGGTGCCTGTATGATGAAGATGGCTGTAGTAATCACACACACACACACACTAAACACACACACACTAAACACACAGAAAGTGACAGATATTCATTTCCATATTATGACAAATGCCTTTTCCGTCAGCTACACAAAGACTACTTTAAAGCAAGTTCATTAAAATGTAGACGCATTCTTTGTCAATTTCCCTTTGGCGGGGATTAGTTCGAATATTTGTAATGAAACTTATTATAACAAGTAATAAAATGTTCCTCACAATGAATGCACTGCAACAAAGTTTGGCAGTTTTTTTGAGTGCCCCTCTTCACCGGGGCTAAAACAATATGCAGTCATTTTTGTGATTTACGGGTTTAAAAATCAAATTGAGATTGCATATCCATATAATAGATCTAGTCATTATTACCATGGGGAGATATAAGAATGTGGAGTTCCATTCCCCTACAGCTGCTGTTCAGCTTTCATCTCGATGTGATTGCTCAATTGCATGTTTATCATCCATGACATTGGCGAAATGTTTCTTTCTCAGAGTCACCTCATAAAACCCTCATTTACAAAAGTTTAGCTGAGATTAGTCCATTAGCCAAATTACCTAGCCAAGCAGTTGATTTCCAAACGCAGTGTCTTCAATCTGCGGCACAGCATGTGGGACCTCGCTCTGAGAAGAAATATAAGAGAGGGAGCGAGAGGCAGAGGAGGAGGAAGAAGAAGAAGTGCGGGGTACACAGGAAAGCACTCAGGCTGAGGGAGAGAGTATCCGGGAGCTCTGCAGCGGCGCATGAATTACCCAACCTTTACCTTTTCCTCGGGTTCAACCTTAAGAGAGTAAAATGCACACATAGCTTATAATGTCAGCCACCCTCATAAAAGCCAGACCAGACACCATGTCCTGCCTGCAATTAATAGAAGGATCAGAGGCAGAAAGAGAGGTTGAGCTCTCATTCTGACTGGCCGGAGAAGGTAAATAGGATGCTGCTCGTATGCAGGATGGATCCAGTCATATCCATAATTTTAGACCAACACCTGAAAAGAGATTCCTAAAGCAAGATTTTCCCCCCAATTTTGCCAAGGATTCACAGTTGGATCCAGCCAGAATGACAAAGAAATCTGTCAGTGTGTGAGGGGAATAGACACAAACTCAGTCACTATCATCGCAATCACAATCATCAACAATCCAAACGTTTTAAGAGACTCTAGATGCAGTTGAGGAGCTTGAACTGATCACAATGAGGTGTTTTTTAAGACATGTTAACAGAGAAGCTTATCACAAAAGTGTAATAGAAACACATTTTAGTGTTTATATATCACCTGACATGATGTACACATCAGTGAAAAGTGGTGTGAGACTGAACGTTTTTTAAATATAATTGCATGAAATAATGCAGTGCAGTTTTGTGGGACAAGACTTGTGATGTGAAACATTATGTGATTTCACTGGAACACCCTTCAATGGAAACAAGTTACAATTATGACATTTCAGAAATATCGCTTTTAATTTGTAAAAATCTGGAAATGCACCTATTAGGCCTTGAAAGAGCCATGCTTTAAGTGTGATTGTGGTTCCTTTTTTATTTGATTCACTGCAGCTGTGCCTCAATGCCCTCGTTGTATTTAGAAAAAAAACAATGTTTTGGACGTCCATCTTCAACAAAGTGGAGTCTTGTTAGAAAAAAAAAAAAATGAGATGATATTTTATATGATGTCACTAGAAGGTTTTACAGTATGAATGTTACAGCTAATGTGCAAATCAGCCTTCAACAGAAACACCTTGAAGTTGCAATTGTACTTTATTGACATTTCAGAATTATTGCTTTTATCTTGAAATGGGCTGGTTGGACAGACTTTGTCCGTATTGTAAATGTCTGATCCCCAGTCATTATAAAAGAAAAAAAAGAAAAAGACAAACAGTTGGTCAGTGTGAGCTCCAAGTCATTTCCAAACCAGAAACAACTGTGAAAGTCTGATATTGTGTACCAAGCTTTAGACTTCTCTTCATCTCACACCTTGGTGTAGTTATACTAGGTCAATACGTCAGTCAGTCCACACATTCACCACACTGCAAACCCTCAGTACTCTCTGCCCTATTCTTACTCATTCATTATCCCTCAATGAGTGAGCGAGAGATTAAAAGGCATTAATTCGGAAGCACAATTACTCAATTTTCTTTCTCCAACTCTTAACTCGCTCCATTCCTTCCTTCCTGCACCGCACCTTGGGACAGGTCCGCCGTCTAAACTACGGCTTGACCTCCTATTTGAATAAGTTAATGCAGTGGCCTGTTTGTGGGGAGAGAGATTGGGGGAGGGGGAGGGGGGGGGGCTGTATCAGTTCCATACAGTCGGCTCCGGGGAGAATTTGATTCCTTTTCATCTGTCACTCTCAAGGTGTCATTCTCCACCCCAGGTTGTTATCACCACGCAGGCCCTGACAGCTTCAAGCCGCTTCCTCGAGGAAAAAAAAAAAAATAGAAAAAGAAGAAGAAAAAAAAACGTTGCAAAGCTCAGCAATGAATGCATTTGGAGGGAGACGAAAATGACATATCGTTTGTGCACAGACGTCAGCGGATGCTGCGTTACACACCATTCTAATAAACAGAGAGAACCAAACCGCCGCGCTCATCTTGTGTCATTCAAAGGTATTTGGTGGATTAGTTTGTAAGGTCTTGTTAAGACCTGTTGTAATAGTTATAATAATGTTGTTGTCATGCACTGAAAGGGAAATGTAAACAAAGCAATGCATAGTGTCAGTTTGCGGCTGTTTGTGAGTGTGAGAAGGACAAACTGTGCTGACATTTACAATCAAATGTGCAATTATCAAGCGTGTTATGATTCATGAGATTAGTACAATTATGAAATGACTTGCAAACACAAATTGCCTATTTTACACACATCAAGACAGATTTCCCTTGATGTTGAATCTTGTTTTATGTGCACACAGGTGATCTTTACCTGCTTTTCTTAACTTCAGCTGCTAAATCTTCCATTATGTTCAGTGGCAACTTCTTAACCTTCTCAGTTGTCAGTTGTAAGAGTATGAGCCTCTTGTATTACATACCCAGCCCTCTGCCATCTCCAGACATGGCAATTAGAGGAGCGGTAAGAGTGAACTAGAACAGACAGGAAAGACAAGAGGACCAAATGAACACATTACACCAAGTCCTTTCATCAGCTGTCTTTATAATAATAAAACAAAATAAACATGGATTACAGCTTCAACTCGGCTGTGGATAGTTAAATGAAAATGCACGGGTGTGATGAAATGATGGAATGAGACCAACTCTCTCACTCTCCCAGCATTAAGTCTTGCCAGAGTTTTCATTGATACAATAATATGTCATCTCATTGAGTACGTAGGAGCAAATCTGTATTCACATCGAGCTTCGCAGCTGCTGCCGAGCTGATCGGAATGCGTAAACGTATTGCATCAATCACTCCCGGGATTCCTGTGAATTAATTCCAGCCGACTAAATACCCAACCTATGGCATTCATTATTGATAACTACAGTGGGATACCGTAAGCTACCTGCAAGAGGCCTGAAAACATAAAAAGAAAAAAGTTTAAAGAAAGATCAGTAATTTCTCCTTTGATGAGCAGAATGAATTAAGCACCATGAAGGCAGTTAATTAATTTGTGGGCAACGCTTTCCTACATATCAAGGAGGAATTTTGTAGATCTGGATCTCACACCCTGAGGAAATCTTCTCCAGACCACTAAACCTTTAGTTGCAATGATAACGTACCTGGGTTTTTATTTATTTATCTTTTTTAAAAAAGAGCCATCACTGTCATCACTGCCAGGCCTCAATATTTCAGTGCATCAGTGCTGCGTCCCCGGCTTTGAATTTGAGCGGTTGTGATTGCTGCATTTCATCTTTCTTTCAATATTTGAAGAAAAAATACTCCCACTGTTCCTTCTAATTCTGTCACCGTTCAACCAAAAGTGTGTCAACATACAGCGTTCCAGTAGTTTTCAGTTATAATGACAGACTTTATCCCCTACTTTTGCTTCACTTTCACATTCAGAGATATTTGCTCTCCTCTGTGTTGATGTAAAATACTGCAAACAAAAAGCTCCAAAGCACCAGAGCTTTTACCTTGTAATGAGAAGTGGTTTGGAGAAAAATAGTCAGAGGACAATGACATTCCAAGCGCACTTCTTAGACGAGATCTCATAATATTACTGTGCTAGATTTGAAAGTTTCGAGCCACATAATGTTACAGTAGTTAGTGCTGTTCCCTGTCCCATTTCTGTGTGGGATATAGTCAGGATTAGCTTTGCATGTCTGCATGTTCTTTGATCCAGTAAGGTAATAGGAGACCCTTAATTGACCTGAGATGTGAGTGTGAGAAGATATGGTGTTTTTGTCCTTGATGGACAGGAGATGTATTCAGGGTTTATTCCTTACTTTCACCCTACAGTATGGGAGCTGGAGATGGGTCCGGCAAATTCGGAAAATTTTGTATGATTATATATTATTTCCTGTTGTCCTCTAGGTTGAACTCAGCCATCCCTGTGTTAGAAAGGTTCTTCCAAGGCCACAACACAAAAGAGGACTTACAGCAGAGCTTTCTAGCAGTGCTGCTGGACCCTCTCCCACAGGAGCGGAGACAGAGATGGGCACCGCCATCGAGGCCTTGGTGATCCCGTTCTTGCTGGTGGGTGGGGCATCATACAGGGTGGTCTTCAGGGTGTTTTGAGGTGCCTCGCTTCACTGTTCATTGTCCAGAGTAACTGAGGAGGTGGTGGCCATTTGCCATAAGGTCATCCACCTCCCAAATAGAAGACCTGGCAGCAGTAAGTTGTGAGTTTGCATCGCTGCTAGGAATTCAAGATAGGCATGCAGCCCGTTTGTGACCATCAGGTATGTAGGTGGGCTGGTCTGGATCGGCATGACTCCATAGTACTCCGGGACAGCCCACTGTACAGATGTGGCTTTTTATCCACCTCCAGGGCATTTCATCATGTCAGATGTGGATACCAGTGCGTTCCACTCACCCACTTACCCACAAATGGCCTGTGCAAGGTGCAGGAGCTCTGCGCTCCTACAGCCATCATTCCAGAGCTACCTCTGCCGTTGAGTGTGCCTTTGGAATGATGAAGACCTGTATCCTCACCAAGGATGGCAGGCCGGCAAAAGCAAAACCATATACACAGCTCTGTGGTTTGATGGTTTACAGCTTTGCCTTTACTCTTGAGGCCAAATGAGTTCATGGCAGCAACAGGTGCGGGGTGGACTCCTGAATCCAGCCTGGCATCTATGAGGGGGATAGCCTCTGTACTCTGAACAATTAACAATGCAAATAATGGAACACTAATGACATATATACATTTGCTATGTATACATAAGTACATAACATGAATAGCCTATGTAAATGAAATTTTAACTTTGAACTAGATCATCTGTCAGCTATTTTCTGGAGGATGGATGACATCTTGTTGAATCGCTCCATGCTGCGTTCTTCTGCTTCCTGGCCCCATTTCAAATTCTCACTCACAAGCTCAACCACCTCATCCCTCCCCCGTTTAAGGGATGGCCCTGGCTGGCTTTGTTTAGATTGATTCATAACAGGGTCCTGCTACATCTGGGTACCCCCTGTGGCACTTGGGTATCCCCTGGGAGTGGGAGAGAGGCAGGTAGGCAGTCAGACAGGTTGAGCCATGGATGGCCTCTGTCCTAACACCTCATCCATGAGGTCAAACAAAGGCCACGTTCAGTAGCTGCAGTGAATGCTGCTGATCCCCTGTCCTGTCAGTGGCTCCAATTTGCAACTTGCATCAACTTGCAACAAATTTGCATGAGTACAAAAAACAGTTTCTACATCATTGTCAAAATCTAGGTTTCCTTTAGATTATGCCATTTCTCCTTTGCTTGCTGGAGGGTCAGCTCCCCCAGCAAACCCATCTTTTCCAGGATTATTCTAAATCCAGCGACAAGCAATGGTAAGCAAGGTAAAACACAATAACATTAACACAGGCATGTAAACATTCAAACTTCTTGCTCACACTCATAATGATCATGCGACTTTATGCTTCTTGCCAAACAGCGTAGCTTCTCAGCTTGTACCTGAAGTGATGACTGGAGCTTCGATGCGGCTGCTGTAAATGTTTGTATTTATACACAAATGATGATTCAGACCGTCGTCATCTTCTCCATGGCCAAACTCAGTCACGTTATCCACTGCTCACTTTTCCACCTCCCTTGGCAGAGCATCCCTGCTCTGTCCTCCCTCCATCTCTCTCTCTCTCCTGGAGAAGAAAAATAGGAACACACAGTGACGCGAGAAATCCCCTGACACCCAGAGATTGTAATAATCTCTCCTCTTCTTTACATTCTTCGATTCCTAATACGGCCCTACAAAAACAAATTTATGGTAATCCCCCCCCTTCGCATATCCATTGCTGTTGTCAAATCCACATGAGGGCAGCCAAACATGCTTTTTCTTCCTCCGTTCTGTATCCGTAAGTACGGGAGCAAGGCAGCATTGTGCTTTGTGATAATTACTTCAAGCACACTTTTCATTCACACCCTTCCGCGCTCCCATTAAATGTAGATTTGGGATTTAACATATCACTGCAGTGATTCTGAAGTTCACGTAATTCAACAGCCTTTCGGATCTAATGCCTAAAATTCCCTAATGTCCAAGATGAACACATGCTAATCTGCTTTGATGTTCCTGGGATGTATGTTACAAATGTATCGCTAACACAATGGGACAATAGTCGTCATTACAGGCAGAAGTTCTCAGGGTCTTTGGCATCAGTGTAAGTGAAGAGGGTCACGTGTTATTAAAGGCCTCAACGCTGTTGTTGCAGATTATGGCCACAAGGTCAATGCGTTCCTCCGGGACCAACATTGGTGAGGACGTGAAATTAAATTGGTGTCATTTATAACAGCATTTACAGATCAGACTGAAGTAAGACCGTTTGTGTATTTGTGGGATTTACAAGACTTATTTTTTGCTAGCTTAACTTAAGGGAACCTCGGGGACCGAGACAGTTGAATAGAGTATTTGTGCCCCTTCTAAGGCGTTAATATAGAAGCTATGAACCATTTTGTTTCGCATGCCCACGTCTTGTATGTTGGAGCCAGAATCAGAGGAGGAATCACAGACTGAGGAAGAACCAGGAGCAAAGACACTGACATTTCACCCTAATCATGTAACTTTTAATAAAGTCCTTTCAAGAATGATCATGCCACTCAGCAGCCATCTTGGACAGTAACCAAAACAAACAAAAGCATCAACTTAACTGCAGAATGAGGTTTAAAACTTTTTTCCACTGGGAGTACACAATCTGTGAATCTCTACCATACTGAACGTCTCTGCTTTACTTTTTTTTTTTTTTACCTTACCTTCGTATCTCAACGTATGCAGGAATACACTAGTTGTTTCATTCTGTCTCTGTTCATGTTTGTTTTTGCCATATAAAAATCTGTACTTAGCGTCTGACAGAATATGATGATGTTTTAGGGGTGTTTTTGTACTTGCCACACCTCCCTGGCTGCTTATAGAAAAACATTTTTTTCATTCTCAGTCTGCTTTAAAAGCAGAATAATGTCTGTCTTTGTACACCTACTTTGATTTGGTTCACAAAATTCCTTCAGTGATGCTATTGGCTGACTGATTATGCAGAGGCAAATTGATTTAAGCAGATACATCCATCAGATACTTCACCAGACTGCAGCCCCACAAGTGCCTTCATTTTCTTGTTGTACCTGAATGGAGTTTTTACAATATAGAATAGAATAAAACTGTCTAATAGAATAGAATAGTCTTTACCGTCTTCGAACTATGGGTGCAAGGTATTTTCTACTGCAGAAAATAACGATGATTGTGCAAAATTCACAATTAACAAAAAACATTACATCAAGGACACAAAAGACATTACAAGAAGCATGGCATGACAATTCTCAACAGTCTCAACTGGCCGCTGTGAGCTATTAATTTTTGGAAACTATATTTCACAACAGTAAAACCATCACTTTAAGTTAAAGTTTAAAGATTTGCTGGCATAGTGTGCATGTGATGAGGTTTGAAGCCCACAGTGGCAGGTACATGATGGTCGCCCTCGTATATACGGCTGAGTCGTGTGTGGTTTGGCTGCTAATAGGTTTCGTGTGAGTGGCCCTGCTGCTGCTCTCTAAAGGTAATATGTCACAGTCCAGGTCCCTCCGGCCGGGCGGTCTGTCTCACCACCGTCCTTCCCCACTCCATCAAGCCGTCCCTCTGCACAGACTGGCCCCTGGGGGAGACGCCTGCCCAGGAGTGTCTAGGAGTCTTTAGGTAATGCTAGATAGAGATATAGGGTTGTAGCAGGGTTTGTGTGTGTGTGTGTGTGTGTGTGTGTGTGTGTGTGTGTGTGTGTGTGTGTGTGTGTGGTGAGAGAATCCACGGTTTTCTGTTGAGTAAGAGCACACCCCCTTGTCTGTCAAATAAACGAAGGAGACAAAAGAGAGAAATCAAATGGGTAATTATTGTACGATCTCACATTCTAGACCATCTGCTGCTTGTGTTTTTTTTTCTTTCTTTTTTCAATAGCTCGCAGCTTCTTTTTGAATGTCACAATTTAGCACTGATTCGGGATCGCTGACATTTAAAAGTTCACCGCCGAGCCCCATATGTTATGACTTTGATTCTGTGTCACTTTCTACCCGAGAGCTTGTCTCCATTATGTCAGAATATAAGCTGTAAAAAACGAATCATTGCAGCTGCTGTAAATCTGTTATTAATCTATCATTCTTACTGGTCAAAACAACATTTAACCCTTCACTTTCACCCAAACAAATGGTGCCAAGACATAATATTGTCAGAAATCGGTCCATTCTGTATGCATACTTTGCAGACTTCCTGGTTTAGGTGTGAGTCATAGTATTTGCTGCCATTGTGTCGACACATATATGGTCACACATGCTGCCTTGACTGTCATATATAATCATCGATTAGCGAATCATTTTAGAAAAATGATCATCATTTAGAAAACTTTATTAATTCCCGTGGGGCAATTAAGGGACGGTTTTAAAACCTTATTTTGTGCAGCATAAGTTCATGAGTGAACCGTAGACCGTAGCCTTCTGGTATGAAAAATGAAGCCAACATTAGAGTGACCTCACTTTCCCAACATCCACTCAGCCTGGCTCCAAAAAACCCCTTCTCCAAAACACATCCAGTCAAAAAACGTGAGTGTGATCTGGTGGTCAGTCTGAAAGTAATTGATGATTAATAGGATATTAGTGCTTAAATAAATAAATGAATATGGGGGTGTGTATTTGGTTGACGGGGGGCCCTCCAGGCATGAGAGCACAAGATCCAATCATCAGACACATAGACTATGTTTCCCTCTTTGGTGCGGCCGTGTCATTCTCATCCAAATATGGTTATTGTTGGATCCAGAGTCAAGAGGGCAGCACTGTGTGAGCCGGACTCCTTGCCTCAAAAGCGTTCCTTCACAAACCAATGGGTGACGTCACAGAGGTTTGGGGTTTGGTGGGAACAGACGAGCAATTACATCATTAAGTCATCATTAAGTTTTTTAGTTCAAGGTGACCCAATCACAGGGCTAGTGACATATTCCAGATCCATCCTGGTCCCATTTATTTTTTGCACTATTCCCAAAAACACCGTTAGGACAAACATGAGTCCAATGTCGTGTTTGGCACCTGGACCTATGATAGGATTCAGGAAGAAATATGAGTGAAAGAGGCTTTTTTAGACCATTTATCATTATTATCATTAATATTTTATTAACTCTGATTTTTTTTAAATGTTCAACGTTTGTTTTTAATGTATTTTGTGAGTTTATATTAGATTATTTTTAGAGCTTGATACAAACTATTAGATTAGAGCTTTTAGTAGAGTTAGTAGAGAGTAGAGTTAGTTAGAGTGCATCTATCTATCCATCTATCTCGACTTGAAGTGGTCACTCACACCTCACTATAAAAAGCTTGAATATGATCAAGAAGAGCCAATAAAATGACCTAAAGACATGCATATGATTGTGGTAAACTATTCAGCTGACACAAGCACAACTTCTCTGACCATAAACTGGGATCTGCTCATTGGAATTTGTTACATCTCATTTTCTGTCATTTCCATTTATGGCTTCACAATAAAAAAGGCCTAAAAGATGAACAAATGTTAAAACATTGTCCTAGTCTGATCTCCTCTGTCTGTAAAAATGTTCTTTCCATTCTGGACCAAATACTGCCTCTTGTTTTTTTCCAAATGTCAAAAACCTCGATCTAACTATTTTTTCAGCAGGCAAATGATTGATTTTTTTAGCGTTAATGAATTGAAAACCCAGTCCAGGCTGTGTGAGCATTTATCATCATGACTGATGTGCCACAAACAAAATCAGATGCATGGCAGGTGTTGATGTGTCCAACACCTTTATCTGTCCACCGTGGTATTAGCCCACACACACCGTCACTCTCCCTTTTTCTTTCAGTGAAAACCTTGGAGTGGATTGATTCCCTCTCTGTCCCTCGCTCTCTTTTTCTGTTTCAGGAGAGGTATTGAAGGGCGCCGATTCCCTCGCAGTTCAGGCGAGACGAGCCGCTGTGTTGCTCGGCGAGGGGCAGAGACGTAGCCGAGCCGGAGAGAGGTCACCGATATGATTATCTCCGAGTGTCAATACAGAGGGGAGACGCGAGAAAAGGTCCCCGCTGAGCTGGAAAATGAACGGCTTTGACCTCATCAAACCTGCGGAAGCATCTCCACTCGCTAATTAAGATTGAGTGGAGGAAAGTCATCAGTCTACAGGCCTGGCCATCTCGGCTGAAGTTAATCAGGCGCACTCCACTTCACTGCTCTTTTTATTTATCAAAAGAGTGCGCACAGGACAGGAAGGGGGGGTGGGGTGGGGGGGTGGTGCGGTTGCCAATGTTTCATAATCATGAGAACAGCATTTTCTCAATAACACCGATGCTTTGCAGCATTTTGTCTTTCAGCGTGATAGAAAGTCGTCGTCCTAGGCTGAATGTAGCTTGTAGCGTGTGCTCGTTTCATCGGCATGGTAAGGGAATGATGTCCCAATAACAGCCTCGTTATTCCCAATTAAACTCTCTAACATCCATCATAAACTGCCACTGTAAACCAAGCGCAGGGCCATTACTGGCTCCCATTAGTACTGTATATACAAGCAGATAGCAACCAAGTGAGGACCATGTCTGTGTTTGTGTGTGTGTGTGTGTGTGTGTGTATAGGAGGAGGCCAGCTGCATGCCTTGTTTTTTTTTGTTTTTTGTTCTGAATTTTGATTAATGATTCATGCTAACACACACACACACACCAGAAAGTTTCAAATATAATGAATTAAATAATTAAATGCAAGACATTTCAGAAACATCACTTTCATTGTGCCAAAAACTGAGATGGAAATGCTGCTAATAACGGGATACTGAATGGTTCTGTAGCAAAACCTACAAATTGCATCGTATATTATGGATGTTTCAGAAATATTGCTTTCAATTTTGGTGAAAAGCTGCCATGGAAACACAGCCACAGATACGTCCTACACGTGTTACTCATCGAGCAATTAGTTCAACAAACTGCCCGTAATTCTACGTAGTGTCAGCAGCCACAGAGCGGGGTCTCCTCCCACGGTTAGGAAACTAAAAAAAAAATTCCCTGGCTGAAACCTCATCCAACACCGTCGCCCCGTCTCTGACACCTTTTAGAAGCTCTCAGCGGGTGTCTTGCTTTCACCTCTGCAGATGTGTAGTAATCACACTCCCCTGCGCCACCGACAAGAGACACAGCCTGGGCCTTATCAGAAGGAGAAACATGGATGACCCGGATCAGACGAGGAACCTCCAGCAAGGTGCTCCTCCCTCCCTCCCCTACATAAGTACTCCCTGTGAGTAATGGGGGATATTGGAGGTTGGGATCTGATTATCGTAACCCCTACCAACAGGGAAAAAAAAAAGGAAAAGATGTCAGAGCTGCAGTCAGATGACAGCCAGCACAGCGAGGTGCCCACGGCGTCCGTCCGTCCGCTCACTCCGTTCGCTCCTCTGAAGGTCAATCTTCAGCTGCCCTCCACGTGGCTGCAGTCCTGTTTACCGCGCTCTGAAAGCCAATTACATCGCCGCGGTGCTGTGCCAGTCAAAGCTGTTATATTTCACACACACACACACACACACACACACACACACACACACACACACACACACACACACACACACACACACACACACACACACACACAGACAAACACCTGCTGCAGCAGCGTAGGCTTCTTCTTGGCTTCTTCTCAATAATGCCTCCTGACCTGTCTCTCCCTGTGTGTGTGTGTGTGTGTGTGTGTGTGTGTGTGTGTGTGTGTGTGTGTGCGTGTGAAATATATCGACGTTCACACATGGACCGATTATTTACAGCTCATGCACATCGGGAGGCAAGTAAGCGAGTGCATGAAAAACAATGGTTTATTTACAATGCGGGGGGGTTATATTGGGTTGAATGTGAGATGATTATAAACCTGTCCTCATTATCTGAAAAATGGAGAGGCCTCACTTAATGTTTGCTGATTTATTCCACTACCCCCATGGGTTTACTTCTTGATTTATGCTAGTCAGCGACAGCTTGTGTGATCATACAAGTGTTTGGTAAAGTAGTGATGGATGGCAGGTTGTTGTCAGCTGCCGCTGCTTTGGCTTTCACCAATTACACCTATTACAACTAAATGGTAAAACGATTGGTTCTGGTTTTCAAGAGATCATGACCACTTAAAGCTCCTTACAGACTGTGTCACGAGTCACATTCATCCCAATTCATATGCACGGCCTATCTGCTTGATACCGCATTAGAGGCTGTTTGGGGCTCAGTATCTCACCCAAGGATGCTTTGACATGTACACTGGGCTGGGATCAAACCATAGATGGCCAGACGCTTCCTGATCCATAGCCGCAACTTTACGTATGACCCTGCAACGGCAGGAAGCTGGAAGGTGGGAAATGTTCTCCATCTCTCTTTGATCGTACCTTGTTCAGACTGAAGGATTTCTATATTTTAAAGGAGCTTCAGACTGTGTGGTAATAGCTGAGAGTCACACAGTGTAGAACATGAGAAATGTGTGCAGCACCCTCCTGCATGTGTCCCCATTCTTCTCTGCCATCTACAGATAGCAGACGGGAGTGCGACACTGCCGGATGACTTCTCTGTGCCTCATCTTGCTCGCGTCTTAACTCCCAGGTATTTTGTTGCAGATTGTAAAATAAGCATGAATTATTTGTTTTGTCTTTTTTGGACCTCTTAATATTTCATGCGAGACACCCGTGTGTGCACGCATGCATCAAGAAAACGTGTAACCGATACAGCTTCAGTGGATCCCTGCAGAAGTAGGGCAGCAGATGAGTCTGAGCATCCAAACCAGATGACCACCATCTGCTATTTGTGGTGATGCTGTTGCTGAGTGATTCAGGGATGTTGCGGGAGCACAAACCGAATATTCAGGTTTCTGTCAGAGCAGTAGGAGCAAAGAAACCCCCCGAAATAACGAAAAATGTAACAACTAATCGATTTATCAACTTTATTTAATTTATAAATTGGGTAATAAATGATCAAGAAATGTATCACCAGATTAATCCACTACAAAAATAATTATTTGTTGCTTACCTATGCCCCTGATAATGACAAGCTAGATAGGAACTTTATTGATCCTTGGGAGAATTTGCTTTTGGATATTCAGGAAATATTCTTCTTATTAATCCCACAATGTCGAGATTCCAGCACCTCAGCACTTGGGGTGATCAAACCTGAGACCATGGGTTACAAGTCAAGATCCTTGACCAGTAGTCATCAGGCCTCAGGTAACATTGGCCGAATGTGTCTGAGGTGGTATGATGAGCACAAAAAGATGCGAACATGTATTTTTCTTTTTTCATGCCCACAGAATGTGATAATCAACCAATATGTGCCGCTCAAAGCAAACAGCCCAAGTTACTTTTCCATGAATTTAGGACAATTAGGACACTCTCCAAGTGAATATGTGACTGTGATAAGGTAGAAGAGGTGTGTGTGTATAACTGTGTGTGAATGTGTGTTTGTGTGTGATGTGCGCAGCAGTGGAAACAGGTCTTGCTCTCCCTCCTCCAAAGGAGAGAAAGAGCCCTGGGGTGGAGCAGGGACGAGCAGAGGCTCCATCTGGCGCCTCGGCAGCCAATGAAAAGAATAGACAAGCTCGGGAGCCAGGAAGACGGGGGAACATCATGAAAAGCTCCAATTGGATTTGTCGTTCAGTTCATTGGCACTGGCTGCGGGGTGGCTAACGAGGCAGGTGGCTAAACAGGAAGGAAAGGTAATATTACCTTCGCTCGAGCGTCGCCTGGTTTTCCTTCTACCGTTTTCCTCTGATGGGGGGAAAAGCAACGACAATAGCAGTGAGGCGAATTGGAGGCAGTGATCTGGTAAACAATTAGCATGTTTTTTTGGGTCGGGTTAGTGTTGCTGATTCCTTAAAAGAAAAAAAAAAAAACTACCCTGTAGTTACTTCTCCCTACGGGGGTGGCGGGGAGTGTAGTATAAGCACCATGCGAACGCTACGCTCCCGAAGCATTATGGGAGAGGAAATGATGGTAAGCAGAGAGCCATCTGCTTTGCCACTTGCCACGTCTGCCTGTGCCAATATCACCTCATTCCCTCTATTTCTCAGGTGGTGAGTGGAGTGGATCAGCACACACACACGCACACACACACTCTCACACACACGCACACACACACGCACACACACACACGCAGGACACATCATCGTTGAAAGATCCTTGTACTCGAAATTGCCAGATGTGTAGACACTAAATGTAACTGTTGAGGAATCTCGCGTTTTTCCACAGCTTTTAAGCCCCCTCTGTCTGGCACCGGTTGTCACGTTTTATTCTAATCGACCACTGATGGAGATGTGGATGATGTGGTGGCCTCTCATTGATAAGAGACCAAACAGACAGACAGAGCAGAGTAATGGTATTTTTTTCGTTAAACCGACCGATCTGTTTTCATTTTATCAGGAGCACGAGTGCAGCAGAGATAGAAACCCCCCCCTCGTCCTTGACAGTGGTGACACCGTAGAGATGGATGTACAGCCGGTCAAAGGAAAGTCATTTATTTCCGTTGACCCGCTCGGTCAAGTGGATTGAAGCTGAGCCTTTTGATTTGGCTTTTACTTTGCCTTTTTTTTTTTTTTTTTTTTTACCCCCGCAGAGTCCACACTGCTCCTGCAATTACTGCAAACAGAGAAGGTGATGGGTCTGAGATTTTGTCCAGATAAAGGAGTCAGGACCCTATCTCTCCTGTTGACACCATTAAGCCATCAATGAGACCGGGATGGTGGAGGTGGAGATGGTGGTGGGGGGGACTGAGCACTGAGGGGCTGTCAGTCAAAGCTTACCACCCAGCCCTTGTTTAAAACCATCTGCCACGGAAGTCCCAGCGGCCTCTTTTTATCTGATCCCTCCCCAAGAAAAAAAAAAAAAAGGAGCAGGTTGATGGACTTAGCCGTCAGGAGGCATATTCACAGTTTTGTCTTATCAAAAGCAAGCAAGAGACTGCAGAAGCGCACATATTCTTGGATCGGGTAGTAGGTGGAAAGCGCTTAAGGGTTATTTGTCAAGCCAGGCAAACGCTGACTGCCAGCGCCGGAATAGAAAGCCGTTCCAAAGTCGAGGCAGTCAGAGAGACTGAGGGAGCTGCAACAACTGCAATCCAGCTGTCACGCTTTGAAAATACATGCGAGCGGAAAAGCGTCATGCGGAAGACGAAGGGCGCGGTTAATTTTGAGGCCAGATAGCGTCGAGCAGTTTAGTCACTCCAGAGCCAGTTCAACTCCGAGCTGATGTCGGTGTCAGACAGCACACCTAAATCTCTTCATGTTGGGACTTATCGAACAATAACAGACGCTCTACAGATCCATTTATAGCTGTAAGAGACGAATATTGTGTTGTGACTTCAGGGAGGTTGCGGCACACGTGTCAACTTGTTGTAATACCCTAATATTTGATCTATTGCATAAATGCATGAGGACTTGTCACCAGCATTTTATGTGCACATTTTGTTCAAACGCTCGTGAGGAGATTATGTTGGAAATTGAATCACCGATTACACTTGAATTCATCTAATTCCACCTGAGGTGACAGTTTAGGTCTGAAAAACAGAACTAAAACAATCTTGCACAACGTGCTAAGACAGCTGTCTCTAATCAAAGCAGAACGCCCCCATCTGCTTTTCACATGGAGTAATCTCACAGAATAGCGCTTTTCTGTTTGAAGTTGTGTAACAACTAGGTTCCGTCAGATTCATAGAAATGGGAGGGAAAAAGAAGATTCCGGTCTTAAAATAAGTCTGTTTTCCACATCAGTAGAGACTTATTAAAGTTTTGAACACAAAAAAATGACTTTGGTGGAAAAATCAGTTTAATTAATGCAAATCAATCAAACAACCCTTTTAAAAAAACAGTCCTGCTCAGCAGAATGGTTACAGATACAGTAATTGGTCAGTACACCGCAAATTATTATTTTATTTTTTTTACCAAGACAAAAAACTTAGATTCAGAAGTGTTAGATCATTTTTCTTATTTTAAGAGTTAATTTATTAGAAGTATTCCAAGTAAATCTGAAGTGAAACTGTCTCCCTGCATGGACAGATAATTTCACTCATTTTGAGTACCATTTTACAGTGTAGCTAAGGGTGTATATACAGACCTGTGCTGTGTTTGCTTTACTCTGAATCAGGGGCTGAGAAGTTGCATCAAAGTTGCAACTGTTGCAATTTTCTCTCAGGTCATTTGTGTTCACATGTTAACAGGCCAACAGGTTTTATCTGTTCTCTCATCAGTCAGAGATATAACGCCACAAAACAAACCTGGAGCATCAGCAGTGTGTGAGGCCAGGATTCCCAGTTGTGTGTCTGTGAGTAATGAACCATGACATTTTCTCGTTATGCCAACCACCTTCACTTTATTTTGCAGTTGATTATTTTCATATTTGACTAATCCATCACTTACTTTTCATTACTTGTTTTAAAATAATATAAAATGGTAAGGAAATTGCCTGATTCACAAAGGCAATGATATATTTTTTCTCCCTCACATCATTTTGTCACTTTCCTCCCTGTACGATAAAAGTATAAAGAAAATATTAATATTTCAGTTGTTCATGTTTAACCAGTCAATGAATGACATCAAGTGTTGTGTCGACTCATGTCTCATCCTTTAAAGCCAGTGTGATGTGAGCGTTTTGTTACAGAACTCAGCTAACAACTTTTGCTTCAGTAACATTCTGGTCAGTGTAAATTGGAACGACTGCAGCAATGTCTTGGCTAAATTGCCAAAATTTTGCCAATCATACCTAATTCCATTCCCACCAACAACTGTGAGCAGCCTTGTGGAGCCGGTTGCCTGACTTCACACTGTCCTGTTCTCTCTAATGAGCATTTCCAAAACCTGAGAAACCTTACTCGACCGTGGCATTGACCTTCATTGTTATCCAAAGAAATGGCTGAAAATAGCTCTTAATACATGCATAATGTAGTCACACTTGAATTTAATTTTTGGCCTTTTTCCCTGCCTTTCTTTTCTTTTCTTTTTTTTTAAGGAAACAAGTTGTTTGTGACCTGTTTGTACAGCCTTACATCTTCACAAGGAATAAATGGGCTTTAGGCTGAGAGCCACAGACAAGGTAGCAGTGGAGTCATAAAGTATTGAGAGATGAACTGCCACATTGTTAGTTTTGTTTATCCCTTGGGTTTGTTGGCAAGGAGAAACACAAAATAACACCAGCCCGTATCCTTTAAATAAACATGTTGCCATGGTTTGACCCCATGCACACACCTCTGCAGAACAACACTCCTCTCTCTCTCTCTGTTCTCTTTTTACAATAGCTGATTACTACAAGCAAAAATTCTAAGAGCTCACGTGCATGTTCCAAACACACACCTTTTCATGATGAAAGCTGGAGAGAGAGAGAGAGAGAGAGAGAGAGAGAGAGAGAGAGAGATAAGAGCATCTAAATACTAGCGCTGGTGGAGGAGTCAGAGCAATATGGGATAGGATGAGCCTCTCCATCTCTTGTGTAATGAAGAATGACTGAGAGGGATTGCATGGGCCAGCAGCATCTGAGGACGGGGCCATTGCTATGCACCGGTTGTTACGTTTCAGACCGAGCAAGATGAGACCTACGGTGCGTGAGGTTAGATTGCAAAAAGACGAAAGGAGCGCGAGGTTAAACGTCTCTCCTCTTGCTCTTTATCCCTTAAATGACATGGCTCATTCATATAAGCAGCTCACATTCAAGGACACCACCAAGAAATGGAGGAAGAATGAAAACAGACTTGAATGACAGCCCTACAAAGATATACTGGATAGAATAAAAAAGAACAAGAAAGAAAAGAGAGAGAGAGAGAAAGCAGCTGATAGTGGGGGGATAAAAACAATGTTTAATTGAAGACTTGAACAGTACAAAAAAACTAGACAACATGGCAGCCGGAGGAAGCCGCGCTTATTTCCCTGTATATTAAATGACAGGGGTTAAAAGAAGATGTGCTCGCACTGAGATTTCCCTCATGTATAGAGCAGGAGGGATTTGGGAAAGCAATAAATACAGAAGTTGTTTTACTTTCCTCTGTGTAATTCTTCAATACGGCTGGCAAACGCATGAGACAGTCAGTTTTCACAGTTGGCCACATCAAATTGAGCTGTCTGGGCCCTTTTGCGCCTCACTACTAAACACTCTAAACAACACCGTAGCAAGATGGAATACATAAGAGGGAGCGGCGTGCGGATACGGAAGCCTGCGCATAATCAATGGAATCAGGCTTATGACTTTATACACCTGTGTGACTGCGCATACCAGTGTGTATTTCTTAGATGTGTCTGACATGGTGGGGTCCTTGAGGAGCTACACTCAGTCACTGGCTTATTATAGAGAGGGATAACTAAATGGAAGCTCGCTGCAGGCTGTTCTCTCTTCCAAGATTTCAATCCTAGGAACCAAAATCATTTATTCACATCAAGAGGCTGCTTTGTAAACCACCCAAAGGGATTGCATTTGACAGTGAGTTTATTTATCCATAATACATTCCCACAGATGCTTGCACAACAAGTGGATTTGTATGCAGCTTTTTTTTTCTTTTTTTTTTTACTCCCAGCTGCCTATAGCAAGGTGCACTTAACCACATCTGCACTTGGAAACTTTTCCACACAGGGGAAGGGACCATCTCCTGCCATGAATTACTATAATATGACGCTCTTTTTTTCCCCTTGATTAGAAGTCCTTTACGGTAAAATGATTCCATTCATTGCGAGAGGTAGAGAAATAATTAAGGTGAAACTCACTGAGGATTTCTCTTCTAATTGGCCATATGGAGTGGAAAGAAAAGTTTTATTGTTTTCTTTTGTCTTTCAAAAGCAGATGTGCAGGGTCTTAGACTTTTGGCTTTAGAGGCACTGTCATCTCTCCCTTGGTGATTCCAACCATAATTACTGTAGTGCGTATTTTGCTATTTTAGTCTACGCTAAGGTCAGAAAGTTAAGTATGGTCACAGTTTTCCTTTTGAGGCTTCCTCTGTGTATTCAACTGTCAATAAGCTTCAATGACAATGTCAGTAATGTTACATTTACGCCTTCACTTGTATTGTTGTTGTCCCCAAGATATTTACTTTCTGTTGATTTGTGTCTTTTATGACACCCTGCTGTTAGTATGTATTCCCTCACACGTTCTAGCAATGATCTAGCATGATTTCATGTAATTTGTTACCTTGACATCTGATTTTCCATTGTAGCTGTTATTTTTTTAGTGCCTCCAGCATCACTATGAACTGGAATTCCATGGTTCACGTCACTCGAGAAATATTATAAACTCTTCTGTGACAGAGTCAGGGGAGTATCATTCTCTCATCTATTGTGTTTTCATGGTTTTCCCATCCCCAGTATTTCTTTCTCTCTGTGTTTTGTGTGTGTGTGTGTTTGTTCCACCAGGGTGTGGCAATCCAGGTCCCCTCCACCGTGCGTCCCAGCTTACACAACAAGTGGATTTGTATGCAGCTTTTTTTTTATCTATTTATTTATTTATTTAGGCATTCCTGCCTGCTCATCTGTGCACCTGCATCCAATCACCTCATCAGCTTCACCTGATCCCTGCAGCTCTACTGCTGCTATGCCTGGTACTTTTTCCAGTCTGCCGCTTTCTGCACTTCACGTCTGCCGTTGTCTCTCTCCTCGGTTGTTTTCTGCTGCTTGCTAACCCTTCCCTCATCCCCGCTCCATCTTTCCACTAGCGTCCATCTGCCCACTTCCTTTGTTGAACGGTTAGGTTCAATCTCACTCCATACTGCACTACCTTATTTGAAGCAAACTATTCATGTGACGCCCCCATGTCATGTCCAGTGACATGTAAATGTGTTACCGTAACACTTCTGTGATTAAATTCTATATTGATATTCACTGCAGCCATCGTTGATTCTGGATCCGTACGGACATCCAAATGATGGAAGTTTTGCATTTACATATGGACATATGGTCATGGATATGTAGATATGTCGGTATGAATGGAATCCGAGGGAAAAACCTAGGTCCATGTGGACTAAACCTCAGACTCTACAACTAAGTCCAGTCTGGTTCATTGCACAGGTTTCTTTGGAAAGCCAGCAATGTGATAACACTGCTTTGTTTTATCATCAAAGAACCTTGTCAAGAGGAACTGAAAACCTTGTGGAAAATAAGTGGAGGCAGGTACTGTGGGGAAAAAGAAACACACTGCTACAGCATCCCCCTCTGGTGCTAAGTACTCCACACAGTGCTATTAAATGCACCACAGTCCAGCAGCAACAAGACATGTGAGGATGCATTGCGGAATGAAGCATCGTGTACAAATTGTGCGCGCAGCCTCTGAAGAGGTTTATGTGGCAGGGATCTTTGCCCAGTTGCAGACGCGTAAAGGCCTTGGCTATAATTTTAGCTCTGAGGTCGTTAGCCGGCCTGCAGCCGCAGCACGAGCCCAAGTGCCCGTGTCTCGTCAGAGTGCACCCCTGAGAGTCCTATCAGTTAGGCCTCTTCTTTTGAAAAAGCACTTGTTTGCGAGTAGCATTTCTGCACCGTGATGTATTTGCAGCACCCATGAGACCCTTAAATCAGATTTTTCAAATGCCACGTTCCCTTTGTTCAGCTTGGTTATTGCCACAAATTCCCTAGATCTCCTAATTAAACTCCCGCCCCAACAAGCACTAACCAGGAAGAATATATAGTTCTACCCAGTGATTATTCCCACTGTGTCCTCTTTGGTTTACTGTTGGACCTTTATCACAAACTCCTGGGGTGGAGGAAGCACAAGTGTTGCCAACCTGGTCACTATATATCTGGCAACTTTTCAGACCCCTCTTGTGACTCTTTTTCAAAAGAGGCGACTTGTGACAAATCTAGCCACTTTTTTTGTTGTTATTGACGACATTGGTAGAAGTGAAAGTCCTCCCACTGCAGTCAGAGTAGGGGATGAAAAACACCCCATGTCCAGACTGGGAGGGATGAAATTGTGGGGAAAAAAAAAAAAGCGTAAATAGAATTAAAATACCTGTAGTACCTGTAGTTATAGACATATTTGGGGGCTTGTCTTCTGCCCACTTTTTGTCTTTCACACAGTATAATTCCTCTCCTCCAGCATCCATTACACTTGTGTACGAATTTCAAATTATGCTAATTAGCTGATGTCATTTCGCAACTTCTAGCGACTTTCAGGACAGCCAATAGCTACTTTCTTCAGCGAGGAGTTGGCAACACTGGGAAGCACACACTTCTCTTTTGAAACTTGAACCTGTTGAGGCGAGTGTGATTTTTAATTCAGGATACTTCAACGCGGTCATATGAAAAAAAGACGTGCGCGTCACATATAGTGTTTTTATTAAGTTTAACTACAATTTTGGCTCCCAGGGCAATATGAAGGAGTGCTCCACAGCCCACATGATCCCTCTGTAATTGCGCAGAGAACGCCACAAGCAAGACCTGCATGGAGATTAGTCCCATTTTTCGCCTTTGATGTAGGGATCTAGAGCCAAGCCAACATTTTTAAATGACTGTCACCTGCTGTGCTGCTGTATATACCCTAGGGATGCAATGATCATAGGCAGGTTGCTGCAAATCAGACAGACGCTCGACTACCTTTCAATCACAGAGTCATAGCTGCGAGGGAGAAGTTGCTCACTTTATTTATCTGTCTCGCTGTACAGATATCAATGAGACCCCTGAGTGTCCAAACAAGAATACATATAAAAGGTCTGGTATCAAGCCTCCAGAGCATTCCAAGACACCACTTTTGATTCATGTATCTGCTATAAACTGAGATTCAAGGACAATTTGTGCGCATGTTTCCTATTTTTCCCAATAAAATTATGCAAATCAAGTTGTGGTGCAAACAAGCCCCCTGAAAACTGCAAGAAAATAGCTCCTTCATTACCAATTACAAGTGCAAATTGCCTGAGCTTTAAAATTAATCCACCAAAGCTGGCACCTTTGCACCCTAAAGCCTCTTTGTAAATGAAGCATTCTCTGATCTTTATCTGAGTTTCTAGGTTGGAAGGCAAAGAAAAAAAATGCTTTCTCTTGCTTACCTGACTCGCTGATGACAATACTGCGTCTGAGCCACACTGGTAGAGTCATTCCTGAATGAGGTTTAAAAAAAAATGATTATGGAAAGTCGTCACAGTGCCTTTGCTAAGAATCTTTTAGGGAGTGTGGGTGGTGAGTGTTAGTGGATTAGACACAATCTCAATTTGCCTAACCTCAACTGCAAATCACTATAAGCAGGCAAAATGGGGAGATTTACATGTCATTTACATATGTATGGTGATGACAGACACAAAGAGGCTTTACTTTTCATTTATTTATTTTGATCGGTAATATTAGACAACTTAGGGCTCCTTTTGAACTGTCTGGCTGTGAGTCTATCAAGCGAGAGGACACCCGTGCTGCCTGCAAAACACCTTATTCATACAGGGAAAACCTGAACTGGTGATCCTTATTCCAAGTTCAAACTTTTGATGGATTTAGTTCAGTCTTTAAACTAACTCTTTCTTTACTTTTCTTTATTTGTGATAGGGGATCCTTTCCACCAGGCTCAGAACTGTCTGAGGTTATTACCACTAAACCATTTATGGCTGCAACAAACTGTTGTTTGGTTCACAAAATGAAGCAAAAACTGTGAAATAGTTGATGCTTCTGATGTTTTACAAAAGCCAAGATAAGGTCTTGAATGACACCTGAATGACATTTAATTTTCTCATAGAAGTTTCTGTCTGTCGTTATCTATCTTATAGCACTTTATAATGCTTAAATATATATATAGCTGTAATAGTAGCAGTAGTAGTAGAGTAGTAGTAGTAGAAGTAGTAATATTTGTATTTTGGCTGTTACTGCTGTATCAGTATTCAAACTTTATTATAATGTATTAAAAGCAAAGAGCTGATATTGAATAAACAGTATCTTCCAAAGCATTTTGTGCTGAGGGAAAGCAAGCTGAATGTATAATGTTTCCCTTTGATTTGTAGCAGGGAAGAGGTACTAAGAACCATGAAAGATAAATACAACATAGTGTCTCAAACTTACATTCAAAACTTGAGTGGATGCGAGCAGGCCCCTGTTGATTCCATTCATGTGCATGAGGACAAATAAACACACAAAACTACACAATGAAAAGCTGAAAATACCACAGCAAAAGGGAATGAAGAGTGCACGCTGGTAAACATGGACGCAAAAGGTCTTGGATATAATGGTTAAAAAATAACATTTTAAAAAGACAAAAGTTGGGTTTGCAAATGCTTTGTAAGAAGGGAAAATGCACCAGACAAATTCATACATTTACAGAACGCGCATAATGACATAATGTGTTTTGGTGAGCAAGCGCTGAATAGAAAAGGGTTTTATTTTTGTGTCTCTTTGTGTTTACAAGCAGCAAAACTCCACAGGGCCCCTTTAACTAAAGTGCTAAAATATACTGCTAAAACAGACGGCGTTCTAGTCCTCAGAGTGGTTAATGCTGTGGCAAACCCAAGCAGGACAGCGTGGCATTGCTTCTGCACTTGTTTTGCATGTGGTCATTGATCAGAATGCAGATTTTTATTTTGCAGTCAGCAGAGCTGAGGATGTAAAGATAGAGAAAGTGTGTCTGGAGCCATTATTCACAGAGGCCACAAAGACAAGTATATTGTTTTACATCTTTACCAAGTGCAAAGAAGTCCAGCAACAGCCAATCTAGTTTGCAATGACTGTGGGTTTTACACTCCTGACTATGCATTTGCATAATGGAATTATGGGCTCAGCCATGCTATGTCTTTAGTGGACCATTAGGCAGGCCTTTACTGGATTGTAATTAGTGGCTTCTGCCCTTCACCTTCATTAGCATGCAAATGAAAATTCTGAACACCAAGAAATATTTGGCACATTGGGAGAAAAATGCCAAAGTGATTAACAGCAATCCGTAGTGGAATTGTCTATTTCTGTCTATCACAGTTTGGGGTACTTGAAATGAGACATTGCAGAGTGGTTCAGCTCTAACAGGTTGATCTGAACAAGCAGCTGTTGAAACACATTTTTTATGGCATGAGAGTTCATTTTTGACCAAAGGCTCTTTGCCCTTCATAGGAAACGAGTTCAGCTCGGTGTCCTGACACAGCGATGGCATTTAGCCTTTAATCCATCCATCCATCATCTCACCCACTTCAGACCTCAGTGTTGCAGGGCTCTTCTGGAGCCTATTGCAGAGCCCATAGAGGCTGGGAATACACTCTGGGCATGTCTCTAGTGCTTTATAGGACGTGCACACACATTGTTCACGTCCACATTCACACCTGGAGGCAATTCCTATGTCACGAATCAGCTTAAACGTTCATGTATTTGGACTGTGGGAGGAAATTGCAGAATCAGGAGAGAACAGGGACAACATGTTATTTCCAGACATTGAGGCCCTCTGTGTGACTTGGAGTCAAACAAGTCCTTTGCTTTAAAGCGACAGTAACCGTTTTTATTATAACAGTTGGCTACAAAATAAAAGCACTTGCACTTGTTACCTTTGAAAGGTATTTTGAGCATTCATGCATCTCATGTTAGGTCTCATTCTTGGCCTTTAACACTCTGAGAGAGTTTTATTTATCATTATTTTCATTCATTGTTTTTGTTTGGTTATATGGTGGTTACTATAGTGCTTTTATTCATTCTGTACTGCACTTTTGGCCACTGTGGTTGTTTTTAAGTTAACAAATAAACCTGAAGTTTTTAATTACTCATCATTTCTTGCACTATTTCTATGTACTGTGTCAGAACATATGTAATGTTAATTCAATACCTTTCCACTGTTTTGTTTTGTCATTTAACATCTGATGTTACTTTTGCCAAAACATCTTGTGTGATCTGCATTGAATCAAATGTATACGACAAAATGGCAGTAAAGAAAAGTGAGTCTTTCAGTCTAATAATTCTAGTAAAACCTTGTCCTGCAAGACTCCACTTAGAGGAAGGCGGACCTCCAAACCATTTTGCGCTCTTGTGCTTTTACTTGACATTTTACTACATTACCACATCATCTTCTTTGATGTTCACGACACCATGTCTGGTGATGCGTAAATGCTAAAAAGTGTTTCCACCACACTTCTGCACTCTAAACCTCTGTATTTACAGATATGAAAACACCTTGAGAGCATAAATATGTATGCATGGTATTACTACATCAAGGTTTTGTGCATTTCTAGTGTAAACCACCCATCCCCTTTCACCCTTCAATACACTAGTATATTGTTTTCAAACAAAGTGAATTTCTGATAAACTTAAACATAATGAATTTTTCCCCTCCTTTCTCCTTTGCACGCACACACTTAGTCTTGCCCAGATATTTTTAACCACACCTAATAAGACATTGTACTTGAACTTCTAAACCATCTAGTAGAATTTGCAATTCTAATGCCCTCATTTGAATTAAACGCTGCTTACCATGAATACAACTGAACTTTCAAGACATGTCAGACAAGACCCTGCCAAAAGCAGCCCCCAGACATATACACATTAATCACAGGAGGTAGCCACGGGGCTGCGAGTGAAAACATCCTTCCAGCAGTGGCAGAGAGGGGGAGAGGGGTGAGGCCTGGGGGGGTCACACTGCTTTTGTTAACCCTGTCTAATTAAAGAGTCGGAAGTCAACGCAGGGAGACAGGCTGAAGGCGGCACTGGTTGCTTCGCTATAACAAATTATCAGCTGTATATAGTCGTAATTGATTTAAATATAGAGGCCATCTGCGAGGGGAGATTAGTTAGCTGCTATAAGCCACAGTTTATATTTTCAGCTCTATACTCGTGACCCTTCATTTACATTTTCTGAAGGGCAAGCTGTCACTGTCGGCGCAGTCACGATCCAGAATTATACAAATTTAACACTTGTCACGGTAGAATCCGTTTGATACCAGTGTGAAGCGCTCAGTCTAAAAGCTACACCTTCAGGCACTCTGAGCCAAGGCGGTTGGGCAATTAATAAACATGAAAATGCTTTAAAAAGAATGAACAATGTGAATTTGACAGCTTCGTGTATTAAAATGTTGTAGTTCAGCAAGCAAGTGCTAATTGTTTTTTCATCATTGTACTGGGTACCTGCAGAATAATGAGTTTATTGTATCAAGGTGAATAAATGACTCCATGAATACGTGAAGTAAAACAAGATCTAAATATAACAATGCTTGTGAATCTCTGTGAGGTCTTGAGCTGACCTCTGGAGTTTTCAAAGGATACATGCAGATAGTAATGCATTCATCTTGTAGCAGAATGGGGAGAAAAAAATCAAAGTTTTGATAATTCCCCTGGTTATACTTCTATGTTGTCTCATGTTGAACTGCTTGACCGAAAAGTTCAGATTTAGTCCCGGAACAATCCCAAAACATAAAACACAGCATTGAGTGGTGCCTTAATGTGCCTTATGAACAGTCATTGTGTGCTTATTGGTGATGCAGTCCAGAGCTCTCCTCACTCACTGTTACTGCTTAGATGCCCTTATTCTTCCTCTTCCAGGGGTATTCAAGGAAAAACCACCTGGAAAAACATCAAGTCGTTCCCACACTATCCATATCAGCGTAACCTCAGAGCTTTTTTTTTACCAATAAACTAAATCCGCATCCACATGGTTCCATCCACGCCCGCACTCTATGCTCCCATACTCACCGTGGCGGCTAATTACCTGATGACACACTTGGCTCCTTGTCGAGGGAATCATAGCTAATCCTGCTGTTTAGCCAGCGCGTCGCTGAATTCACAGTGACATTCAGAAAACTGGCCAGAAATCACATCACAGGACCACGAGGTGTGGAACGGTTTATGAAACCGCTCCGAACTGTCAGGTGCGGCCGTCTTGGTTCGGTGCAACGCTCGTCTGTTGGTGTCACTTGTAGGCAACATCCACAGATTTAAAGTATCACTTGATCCTTTTGATTTGTTTGTTGTAGTTGTTTTATTATTATTTTTGTTTGTTTTTTTTCATCCATTAACAATTTATTTTCATTTATTAACAAGGCAAAAGGTCTAACCCTAACCCTACCCACTCTAACCCTAGAGTTAGCGTTAGGGTCAGCAGGTGGTCAATTGTGGAGGCAATTGCGGACATGGCAAAGTGGAAAGGATTTGAAGCGAGAGGAAGCTCCAGCAGATTTGTACAGCCTCCGTATAACCATAATATAGACACCACCAGAACCACAAAACGTTCTGAAATATTATGTGACACTGCTTCAGTGCAGCTAACTACTGGGTTCTAGTTGTGACAATGAAGGAAATATTGGATGCTGTGGATTCTTACATACAAGGTAAAGATCTAGTATTTATCTACATCATAGCATTCATTCCAAGGGGAGTGCAGGTAAATACAGAAGTGGCCCCACAAGCACACATAGAATATATGCATCTTACTGTGAAATATGACCTTGTCTGTAACTTATTTTAATGACTCGTTTTCAAGGTTTTCCGATGTGTCTTCAAGACACACCAGCGATCATAAACTGCACAAGTCTGCAAAGACTGAATTTGGTAAAACAGGCGAAATTCCAATCAGACAAAATCTGCTGTGTAATCAAGTATAACAGACGTGAAGTGACACAGAGTCAGGTAGGTGTAAAAGTAGTTAACTACTTAAATGTTGGTGGAGGAACAACAAATAGTTTCTGTGAACCTGCTGACCTTTTGTACAAACTGAGAGCTTCTTAGTTTTCAGCGTGCACGCTGTGGCTTCCATCTGAATAGCAGCGGCAGCACATTACTGACAAGTTGTGGTTTAAACACATTTTCTGGAGATTGGTTTTCACAGTCAGCCACAACAGGAAGTAGCACTAAATAAATTGGATTAAAATAACTTAAGTATTCAATATGGAAAAAAAAAAAAGCAAAAAGTGGGCGCAGCATCTGCTCATCACACAGGATGTATTCCAATGTTGTCAGGAACCGATTTCTGTCAACTCATAATCATCTGCCATGAATGAGGGATTCATTCCCATAGATTTTCACAGATCTGCAATCAGCATTAATTACACGTCTTCATGGTTATAAAGCCGATCTAGTAATTTGAAAGGCAGATATATGACGATCAATACAAACTTGGCAACAGCACTATGAGAGGTTCTAATTTCCCTTTCTCTGTCCAGATAAATGTCTAATGAAGTTTGTTGCCGTGTATCGTCTCATCATTACACATTATCTGCATTATTTTGGTAAATGTGAATTCCTAAACATGCATTTTGTAAATGTTGTGTTGTGCTAAATAAAACACGACAAGAAGACACCCAGGGCACTAGTTTTATAAAGATTATGTGAACTACAGTTTCAGAGATCCAACAGAAAAATATATTTTTCACACTTCATGGGCCTGTAGCAATTACTATTCCTGTACATGATAATAAAGGCTTTTTATTCATTTCTTGATGACTCAAACAACAGTTCTTTCACAGAGAGGAAGTATGACCTTGTTATCAATCCATCCATGGCCTCTCATTATTGAATGAAGCGTCCATGGTTAGTAGGGAAATGTTCATTCACACGCTACAGTAAATCAAGTCAAAGAATTTTTTTAGGTCCAGTGGGTGCAGTTGACAGTGGGTAAAGTAATAGCCCATATTACTTTATTTATTTTTTTTAACCAAAAAACCAATTGCATCATTGCTCAGAATGGACAGCTCGCTCAATAATTCATACAATTAGTTTTTTCTCTTTAAGCACGGTCTCTTGTTTAGGTAACCCGGCCCAACCTTTGCACCGGCCCCTGTCTTATTAATCAGCCCCCATCGATTTAGTGTTGAAACTAATTAAAGCCCTGACATGTGGAGTTGATTCCAGACATCTGTATGTGTCACAAATGCAAACGCACGCCCCCTGTGCCACTCTCCAACTTACTGCCACTGACACCCACAGAGTAACTCATTCCACTAAAGCCAAAATCAAGTGTCGCACTTCAGCAGATTCATCACCGCCTCTGGACGGTGTTTGAATAACAACAAGAATCCCTGAAATCTTTTTTTTTCTTTTATAGAGAGTCTGGGAGAAAAAGTATGGTTCACTGAAACTTTGGTCTTATTTCCCGAGGTCTGCAGGTTTCGACTTCCCATGATTGAGCACAATTAGATAGAAGTTGGTGAAATCACTGAGATCAACTTTGTACTAGGCTGTTGTGGCTGATGTGGGAGTCTGCATCTTGTCCAGTGAGACTGAACTGTCGAAATGTTCTAAAATACCAGGAGTTACTTAAGTCATGACAACATTATAACAAATACAAATCATTGTAATCTGATAACAAATGGTTAAACAATCTGCTTTGAGCTCTTGGTTCATTAGATCGTCTAGATATTACATTAATTATGTTGTCCTCCTCATTTCAGAGATATAGTCTTAATTTCAAAAGTCTCAGACATAAAATGTCTAAATGTGGTTTGTGTAAAAAGTCCCCTCTCAGTGAATGGGTCCCAGAGGTTTCGACTTGATTGCTCTTGTCTTGTGTAAATGCTGCACAGTGGGCCAGAATGAGATTCTAGACCAGTGCGGTGATACAGTACTGCAGCCCACTCGTGCGTGCCCAAAAGTTTTTTGAGAAGCTCAGGATAGGGTGCAGTAACCATAACACACACATACGTTGTTTTGTTTTGTTTTTTTTCCTTCCGCACCTCGTAAGTAAGCAGTTCCCACCCTGAAAGGGTCCTACTTTATGACCCTTTCATACTTTAACTAGTCCTAGTCTGTGTCTATGAAGTCAGATGAAAGTCTGATACAGGGATGCATGTACTAGTCGCAACCATCCTACCTCTCTAAACCCCAACGGCTGGTCCCACTACATAGCTCCGCCAGACTGACATTTGCTCATTTGACTCCTCCCACAGTTCCTCTGACAAAGAACTGTCAATCATCGCTGAAGAAGCGGCGTGTGGCAGACTTACATGTAAATTATATGTTGTGGAGCCGATCCTGGAGGTGTGGTGAGGAGGAGGACTGGCTTAATCATTAATGCACTGTGTGTAAACAAAGCAGAAGGAAAAATGTCTCCCTCCAGAGCCAAGGGAGAATGATAGGAAGCTGTATTAAGCGACACATAAATGTTTGAGTGTCAGACATTTTCTCAGTAGTTTCAACTGGTAAAGAACACCATTGATATCTGAAGTGAAAGTAACTGCGCAAAACTCTCTTGTCTCACTGATCTCTCTGTCATCTCTGTCTTCATTCATTCTACTGGTCAATGTCTAGAGTGATCGTAGGCTTGTAGGAAATTTCTGACATGCCAGTCGTTGGTTGTAGGGAGCTGTAGGCAGATTCAGTGGTAAAAAACAAAATCCTCTAGTTCTACCTCTACCACCACTGCACCAGTCGTAATGGGATCTCTCACCAAGGTTGCCATGGTGAACTCAGCAGCGTGAGATGTCCCAAAAGAGTATCTGCTCAAGATGTCAATAAAACCAAACCACACCTACACCCACAATCCTCCCACACAACAATGAGGCCCTCGGGCAACACTTGATACTATAACTGTTGACAAATGAGTTTTATATCTCGTCTGAACTTTTTTTTTGTGGAAGTAATCACTTCCAGTTCTACATAGCACCTGAAAAGGACTCATGTATTTTATTTCCTTCTCTCTTTCAAACACACACACACACCTGGTAACTCCTGGGCTTAATTAACACAGTTATAGATGGGACTTGTAAACATGAAAATGAGCAATTTTAACCAAGTTGCCACAACCGACAAATATCTGAAAGTAAAATTAACTTCAATTAACAAATTAAATATCCATAGCTGGAGGGTAGTGGTTAGTGCTCTTGCCTCAGCAAAAACTTTGTGGGGTCAATCGAGATAAGCACCAGCACACCCCAGCAACACCAGTGGGTACAAAGCGGTATGAAGATTAATAAATGAATGAAACATTGTAGTTTGTAAATTAATTCCTATCTTAACATTATTTTTTAGCTGGGTGACATTACCATTGTTGCTTTCTGTATTTCACAGAGCCCAAAAACTGCATTTGTTTCTGGGGTCTGAAAAGAGGAGAGAAGTATATTTCCCTGATGGGATCACATGAAATTAAGAGCATAGGTGTACTGTTTGTGCTTGTTCAGCAGGGGTTGGTGTCTAGGTGGACTTGAAAGCAGACAGAAAACGCAGGCAGCCTTCAGTTTCATAATGTATTGTAGTGTGTGGCAGACAAAAGAAACTGTGATGGAAAACCAATCTGAACATATATATATCATTACCCCGTAGTCGTTACATTGAAATGCCAGTGTTTTCAACATAATGATACAGTCGAGAAAGAGAAGATTGTATGTTGTCAGCTTAAGCAAAGGACTTGCTGTGGTTGGTTGTAAAACAGATATTTCTTTGAGTTTTCACCTACACGTGAGATTCAGTGATGTGCTGGCTGTAAAACTGCTGACTCATCTCAACTGTAAAGAGGTAGAAAAGTGCAATAAGCAGTAACGGCTGCCCTAATTATCCGACTTGTGATACAGATGAAATTAAATGAAGTCGAGGCTAAATGGTTGAGCCTTTGCTCCGGGCGCTTTGACAATAGCTTTTGAAATGTACAGTGTGTGTAGTAAATGTTGCTCGGCCATGACAAACATTCAACACCATTCATTAAGTAGTACAAACACGCATAACTAGACATCATGCCCCCTAAAATGAATATGTGCTACTTAAAGTAGCAGTGGTGGGTAAACAATTAGTGTATTCAGCCCCTCAATGATGAATCTTCCCACTCCCCCTATTAAGACGTGGCATCTTTATACAGTTTATCCCTGCTGTTTTATGAATTCACAATTACACCTCATTAATGTGTCATTTGCATAATTACAAGGAATGGGGACACCGTTCACAGTGGGAACACAGACTACCTTGAAGAAGAGGAGGGGGGAAAAAAGATGCGACAATGTTGTGCGCTGTGGCGCTGTATTGTTCAGGGTTTTTTTTAGGTGTGTTGATTATTAATTTACATCAAAACTGGGACAAAATTCACTTATGTGTGTTGCAAGTGTTTTCTGTTCCAGCGACGCCTTAATTGGCAGCTCAAGTTTGCAAAGCCAGAAGTTACTCATATTGTATTTTTCCTGATATTTTCAGCGGCATTAATTCCCGAAATTTAATTCTGTCTCATCAGGGGCATGAAATAGGGTGTGAAAAAGCGATATCTGCAATAAAAGCGATGTGAGAAATTCTGCGAAAGAGCTTATTTGGCCTGCACAGGTACTTTAACCCACCCTCTCTAGGTTATTTGTAAGATAAATGAAACCACAGAAACAGATGACAGGTCTTTAGCTCAACTATAAAATGCAATTAACCAGCAAATGAGGCCAGGCAAGCCACTATGACCATTCGGCATGAGCAACAGCTAGAGGGGAAGGAGGAGAATGGTAATTCACACCCAATCTGCAAACTGCTCTCCAGCCTTACTGGGTTGATAAATAACATTTGACATTTTAACCGCTGCTGATTTGGGTATTCAAAGACATTTAATTCAGATTTCTGAGAATTTTTGTCATCGCTCTCTGGCAGAAATGAGCAGAGATGGACCTTTTCATCCTGGTCTGTTTTTTTTTCCTTCCGTTTCCTTCCACCATTTTTCTGCTGAACCATTCTAAAAATAATAATTATAATTACTTATGATCTACAGCACAAGTAACTCTGAGCCAAGCACCGAGTGACCAAAGTAACCTGGTGAACATGCTGAGCCTCTCGCTTTTGACTGTAGTGCGTTTAGGCTGGAAATGTAAAAAATGTCTTGATTGTGGGCGGGGCTCCGCACACTCAGAACTGCCACTCAGGGCAGAGGACTTGATTCACATCCAGTAATCGCACTGCTAATATTAACGCTTTCTTCCTAACATCGGTGCAGCATTTATGTTGAGTGAATGTACTGTGCACAGAGGACTTGTACACCACTCAAAGCAGCTCTGCGTCTCCTATGAGTGACTGTGTCGTGTGGTCCGTGAAGTACATTGAACTATGCAGTCAAGGGTCTTGTTAAGAGCTGAGTGATTTGGTGAACAAATCTTTTGAACAGATTGTTTCAATGAACGGATTCTGGGAATCCAGTACAGTCAAAAGAACCGCTGTTCCCATCACTAATGCTGTCAACAGGTGCTTGTTTACATAGGAGGGACGGGGCTAACAGTGGTGGCTGCTAATGAAAGCTGCCTCCAAAACATCACCCCTGTGATGTCTCACAGGGGTGAGACATCACTCCTGTCTCAGCCAGTAGCAAAGTTTGATTGTAATAGCCAGGTTTAAACCCAGAGTGCAGTGAGTCATACATTTTTACAACAAAGTACACCAAATTGGAATATGTACACTAGAATGTCAAGAGCTGGATGAGAATCTCGTTAAACAAATCAATCTGTTCAAAATAAATTTGTTTTCAGCAGAAAAAAAAGGGATCTGGGGGGGGTTAGTTACTCTTTAAATAGCTTTGTGGGTATCATAATTGGTCAAAAGAGAAAAAGAAATGAAACAGGAAACCTGCTGGATGGAGGCAGATCAAACCTGCTGGTATCTGTCTCCAGCCATATAAGGTAAATAAGGGCCATCATGTTTCATCCAGTAGGGTTTCCCCTAACTCTGCCAGCTCAAAAAATGATTTAAAATAAATGAACAAATGATGCTTAGCCTGGCGGGGAGGCCCACAAGGCTTGTAATACACTGGGGGAAACACTGATCTAGGCATTAATGTCCTCCGCATATTAGTTGATTAATCTCTGGTTTCCATTAAACTTTTGAGATAAGTTGTGAAAAACCAACTCAACTTAAAAATTTAGGTGTTTCCTTTGCCAGTTTTTCATTGCAATATTTAGATTTTGCTCATTTGTAGGATTCATGGAAACACACCATCTGGCAACCACATTCACATCATATTTCAAATAAATCCAATAATCCAGTAAATGAATATGAATTGGCACCAGACAAAGTGTGTTAAAAAAAAGCACGTCAGTACATTTAAGCTCCCATTTTTTTTATTTTTTTTCCTTTTTTAATTGTGCATTTAACTTTTGTTAACTTTTGTGAACATTATGCAGTGCCTGCATAATAATGTCACATGAGACACACATGAGACAGGTTTCACTCTCACCACCTCCTCCCTGTGTAGATTTGTCTTTCAACTGACTTCATCCTGTGCTCTCCTGTTAATCTATCCCACTTAATAGTGAATGTACGTATACTGTATATGGATGGACGCCCTTCATGGGCTGTTTTAGTCTGAAATGATACACCAACACTGTCACTGTGGCCGCCCTTGCCATCGTTCAGTGCACTCAGAATATAATCTGTAATATCAGTGCAGAGCATGCCCACATTTCATCAGGGATATTGTATAGCTCAATGTGCACCTCCCACCATCCCCATCCACAACAGCTACCCAGCAGCCCCAGTGGTCGGATACATTGCCAAGGCCTTTTGTTCTGAGCCATAATACATCTTTATTAGTATAATCCCGTCGCTCCTGTGCTTTACTCACACTCCATTAGTCTTTATCCAAATCATGTAGTTACAAACAGACTGTCATTGAAGGCAGGAAGGAAAACTCTCCGGACAGCGAGGATGGATAATTGCTTTAACTTTTCGACTAACTGTTTAGTGCATGAAGTCTGAAAAGCCTCTGGCAGGGAGACAACAAGCAGCCCACATTTGGAGCTAAGCGGCGAAATGAAAAGCCTCCTTGTGACAGTTACACTGTAACCATGCGTAAGAAACCTGGCTCTGCTCTGAGTTCCAGTTTCTCTTCCCCAGTCTGGATCCAACAGTGTGCACAGGGGTCCTGAGATTTATGGCAGCAGCTCAACGTGGCTGGTGGGGGAAAGTCTTTGGGGGTTTTTACATCCCTCCATTTGTTTTGCACATTACTGATGTTTCCCTTAATGTGCTCCGAGCATCCCCTTGAGGAGCTTAGATGGGGCTGTTCTCAAGTTCAGGCTTCATTTAGTTTTCCCCCCTGCACTTCTCTGGAGATAAAACCTGACATACAGACCTCTCTGGCTCTCCTGAGGAGCTATTAATACGGGAAAAGGAACAGAGGAGAGGAGGTGGCGAGCCCCAGATCCACCTGGCAGACCGAGCGCTGCCATGTTTATTTGGATCGTACATGGGGAAATGGATGAATAGGCACGTGGCGGCTTTTTAGGAATGGTGGCAAACTGATGGTTGCAGGGTCCCTGATGAGCTGCGGATCCTCTTGCCAGCCCTCACTAATCATATATCTAAACATCATTAATATCAGTATGCACAGTCCCTACCGCACATAACCTCAGAAGGTTTGAGGGGGGGGTGGGGGGTGGGGGGGGGGGGGGGTCATGTTTGTTGCACGATCTTGAGTATTTAAAAGACCATACAAATGTAGTGAAAATAGGTTGGTTTTGTCTCAGCGCATGAAATATTTCTAGCATGACCAAAACAAAACAAAACAAAGCAAAACAAAACACACCCACACACACACACACACACACACACACACACACACACACACATACAGCACAAAAAATAGCAGGTCTTAGCTCAGACATCAAGCACCCATTTGTTACAGAGGTCGTCCTCATTCTGTTGTTTCCTCTCACATGAACGTGCCTGTTGTGTTAATTTGAAGTAGGTTTTATTACTCAGAAATCATAAAAATGTGCCATGCATGGTGCCAGTCTGCCCTCACACTGGAACGCTCTGCTCACAGGTTTTGTTCTTGCTGTAAATGGTGTTGCCAGTTACCATATTGTACAAATCAATCAAAATTAATTGGCGGCAGAATGGAAATTTTTATGGCCTTAATTGACCATTCACTAAAGACTCGACTTGACATGGCAGGTGTGTCAAGTAGAGTAAAGAATAAAAAAACAAAAAAACAAACAGAAAAATGGAAAAATGCAAAAAGCACAGTAACTCTGCTTGTCACGCCTGGTTATTTTATTCGGTATCTGCCATGGCACCTTTGTATTTACAAGGCTGAAGCATAACAGACAGTATTTGGAAATATCCCTGTATAAAACTCCTCAGACTATATTACATCTCTCTCTCTCTGTCTCTCTCTCTCTCTCTCTCTAACTCTCTCTCAGCAGCTCTTCCTTATTTGTTGTGCAGTAGTTTACCTGAAATGCTGTTGTTGCACTTGTTAAGTCCCACTTGAAGGCTTTCCTTTCCAAAAATACAAATGAAAATATTATCCATGTTTGTCTACCTCTGTAGAAACTATGTAAGTGTTGCAACACTTTCTTGCAATGTTTCTTTGTGTAATTTTATTTGATTTGAATGTTTAGGAAATTGTTGAAATGCTGTCCCTTTTAAGATTAGAAGTTAGTTGAAGCCACCAAAATATCACCCAGATCTCCTCCATAATTATTGGTAATTATCAAGGCAACAAGAAAGCCACAGTCAGTTCTTATTGCAGCGAGAAAAATCCATCAATGTCTATTTTTGGGTACATCCATCTGAAATCAAGAATGCATAATTACAGAACTGCCATTATTTACTATCCATTGCATGCTTCATACGTGACGTTTGTCTCACTGCAGCAAATAAACAGAGACAATGAATTGAAGGAGTTCATGATATAACCTGGTATATATGTGTTTCCAGAGCAAAGTTGCACATTTTTGATGATTGGGGCATCATTTAATGTCCATCAGTGAAGCAGTGGAGACTGGATCATGACATTCAGTGTGTTCCCATTAAAGCTTTTTGCAAAATAAAACTGCTATTTCTAAACTGCTATTTCTGGGCTGTAGCACCAGTAACAGAACGTTAGCTGAGAAGAAATGTATTGATATAGATATTTGTAGTCCAGAGTCTCTTCAGGCCTCCTCTCAATTTGATTAAAGTACAATTACTTTTTTGTTGGTGTTTCCATTGAGAGGCATTTTGCTTAACCCATGCATGTATGTCCAGCAACCAATTATACTTCTTTTTAAATCCACTTGAGACTCCCCTTTGACAAAGATGTTCTCGAAAACATTGTTAGATAGATAGATAGATAGATAGATAGATAGATAGATAGATAGATAGATAGATAGATAGATAGATAGATAGATAGATAGATAGATAGATAGATAGATAGATAGATAGATAGATAGATAGATAGATAGATAGATAGATAGATAGATAGATAGATAGATAGATAGATAGATAGATAGATAGATAGATAGATAGATAGATAGATAGATAGATGATACACAAACCAACTCATGAAAGCATAAAAATGTGTGTGTGTGAGTGTTTTCATTACCATTTGTTTTATTGCAATATTTAGGTTTTGAACATTTCTAGTGGTGATGGGGACCCGGCAAGTGTCACTCTCCCTTCCACTTATTTGTAGCTGCTGTTTTCATATTTTCCATCACCGACCAAGACATTATACCCAATTCCTCCAAGGTATCCATGACATCAAGGTGTGTATACTACATGCAGAACTCTATAATAAATTCAGCATTGTAGCTTGTCTTTACTACTTTGCCAGATAACTTTGCCATGCCTCAGTCTCCTCTGGCCAACCCCTGCTATGCCTTAACATAAGGACAATGGAGAGAGGGTGATAAATCTTTATTGAAGCAATTATAGAGTAAATGTTATTTACACCACCTAATTGGGCCTGGGTATTTCTCTGCTTGTACAAAATTAAGGCTCGAGGGGAGTTAAAATGGACACCAATTAATTTTTGCTGACAGAATCAGCAAAACAGCAAATGGCAACAAAGGGAGTTTCCCCAGGAGGTGGTGACTTTAGAAGGAGGTGAGAATAACTGGACTAATGTAGTCACAACATCACACCATTTCCATATAAATAACTTCCAAAGAAATAAGAAACTCATTTGCGCAGCTGAAAAGAAATCAATTATGGCAATAAACAGGCTAGCATCCGTTTTCCCCCAGACCTTGAAAAGCACGAGTGACATGGTTATAGTACATCCTAATGCTTTGCTTGGGTTCTAGTAGAATATGCATAATGTTCACTGACGGACAGGGAGGGGTAACGTCAGCTAGTAAATGTCAAGTACACATACAGGACCACACACAGCTTATTAAAAAGCTGTCACCAGGAGAGAAGAAGCTAACAGGATGTACCAGACTTGATGAGGATTTATTACCCACTGCCAACTTTACTAAATGGCATTCTTAGACTCTCTGAGTCTTAAAATAAATCACCCGGCTGATGTGAGTATCTGTGTGTGTGTGTGTGTGTGTGTGTGTGTGTAAGTGTGTGTGTGTGTGTGTGCGTGCGGGCATGTGTGTGGGTGGGGGGGCGGGGGTCTGTTGGTGTGTCAGTATGTGTGTTATTGGGTCACTTTTGGAAAGTTGTTTTGTTTAGCATAGTTTTTGACAAGGTAAGGAATTACAAAGGCCATTGAGGGCAGCCTCAGTTTAACTCGTACGTCATCGCACTGTTAATCAAACGATCATGACTGAATTCTAGGCTACATGGGTTACCCTCAGTCAAACTGTTTGATAGTTGTCAGTGTGAATGTACAGTGGTGTGTAGTCTTCATCTAAAAACAACACACGCATCCCTAACGATCAAGAAGACAACAGGAGTGAAATATTATGAATAATTTAGGGGGGCACAGAGCCGATCAGAGACCCTGTGGTTTATAAATTTATTGTTTAACGGTTCTTGAGTTGTTGTCATGGGACATGAGTTTTTTTCCAGCAGCCTGCAGGCAACAGTTCATAGAGAGAACTTGTCTCGCAATGTGACTAACATCCCTGTTAGACAAAAGATGACGTCTCACCATTTCTCAGCAAGAAAACAGTGATGAATAGAACTCAAGAAACAAGCAGTCACTTGACACTGCAGAATAATACAAGCAGGGGGTGGAAAAGCATCCCACTCAAACTGAAAGTGCTGCAATGTTGCTGCAAATTATACTTCACCCAGTTTGACTTTCTACTATTCTGCAACCGTGCGTTTTTCCAGCTGGGCTCACTGAGATTTGGTCTGGGTTGATGGCTTTTACCTTGGGGCTATACCTGGCCCTGTATGCAAACCCCCAAGGGACAGCATAATAACCTGACAAACTTCTGTACAATACAGGAGACTGTGTTGTGTCTGGGCTACAGCCGCTGCACTCAACCTTCTACCAATCCCCCTTTAGACATGGTTCACAGTCCGGCCTGTCAGCAACAAATCTGTCTGACTGCAGGATTTAAGCTGCCAGTGACCACTTTAAAACCTGTGAAATAATCTACATACCACTTCTCAGCTCTGCAGCAGCTTCTTTGACAGGGGTTCACTTAGTTCAGGGCGGGTGCATGTGCAGGATGAAACTTCTTACTTATTTCACTTGTGGAGGTCAGACATGAGTTAATATGCTGTTAAGCCATGCAACAGCTTTTAAAGCTCTTTTTCCCCCCCTTCATTATATTCTGGTCACTCTAGAACACACTCTAACATTGTTTACAACTACTGCATTGTCCTATACTGACTTTATAACATTACTATTTCAGACCCAGCATCTTAGATGCGCTCCACCTAAAGGCAAAATTGTTCCGTTCAGTTTTCCCGTTTGCCTAATGTGTGTGCAAGTTTGTTTGTTTTTTTCTCCTGACAACGCAATACAGTCCAGCCTCACTTCAGTGGACTTCAGTGGCATTTGGAAATGTGCGCTTCAAATGGTAAAATGGTCGACACTTATTGTTCAAACTCTGAAAAAAAACATCACACCCACACTCCCAGCCTCGCTATGAGTCAATGGGAGTGTCGGGACAATGCTTTTCTAAGAAGCTCAGGCTTTGGGTGGTGATTGGAGGAACTGTGAAAGTGACTGGATTTTTTTTCTCATTGACAGCGTTTAAGAAGTTGTGGGGGTCACATGACCTGTTTACTTCAGACAAGACAATATGATATGGAGCGGGTCTTTTCTAAAACTCATTGAAAGATCTAATAGAGTCATCATTAAATGTTTTTTTTATGTTGATGATGATTTATGAGAGCTACAGCTCATGAGCAAAACAACTTTCAATGGAAATAAGTACAACTGTACTCTATTGACATTATAAAAAAATCACTATTTAGAAGAAAACTGTAATGGAGAGCAGCTGGTGGCAGTGTTACAGTCATTCTGTGGATCTTGGGAAGCTAAAAAGAGCTCAGAGCTTCTTAAGTCCTCTCTATCCAGAGGAGATGCTCTCTGATTCAGCCAGAAGTGTAGCTGAGACACCATCACATCACTACAAACAGTCAAATTAAAGACATCATTCACACAAATTAAATCATCCTCCATTGTAAAGAGTTAAAACGACAACTGTTTCATCTGTTTTTATTGGATGCTGGAAAAGATTTTGTGTTTTCAATAACTTTAAATTGGAGCAGCATGTGTGTGCGTGTGTGTGTGTGAGAGCCATTTAAAGGATGAAGTGATGGAATTCAATCTGCTAAACAAACTGGGAGCAGTCTTCATTTGGAGCAGAAATGAGTGGGGCACCAGTGGGAAAATGCAATATTGTCAGCGCTTCCCTCACTGGACAAGGTCAATTAGAGAAGGACATGGATTGGCAATCAAACCTGACACCAAAGATTGACTATGGTGATTATAACTATGCAGATGGGGGGCTTTAAAGGTTATTAATAATGATTTATGGAATTAATTAAAGAAGTAAGATAGGATTCTGTGCTTTAAATACATTATATAAGTCCAGCTGAGGGAACATTTACCACTTGCGGGAACTCAAGTTATAAATGTAATATGTTCTTTGACTGGATGGTTTGTCATTTGGGCTGTGCTAGAGTTATGATTATGATTACAGAGACCGATGATAGATTAGCTGATAGAGACGTAACATAAATATCAGATAAGGCATAACCACAGTAAATTAAAAGCTGTTCTTGAACCATTTGTCGGTGCGTGGTTTGGGTCTCTTTTCAAATGTAAAACTCTTTCTTTCCCTCTCTCTCTCTCTCTCTCTCTCTCTCTCTCTCTCTTCACAGCAGTCAGAATCACTGTAAGTGCTGCTGGCATTTAGTGCCAGAGATTTGAACACACTGAATTAGAAGGCTTTTATTTCTTCCTGAATATTTATGTGCAAATAGATTCCTGCCTATAACTGCATCTGGGCCTTATTAGCTGGGAAACACAGTGGAACCACAGCATGACTCCTGCTCCAAGTCTAATAAAAGTTGATAAGGACACCACAGAAAAATGAACATTTTACATGTAACACTTTCTAATGCAGCTTGGTCATTTATCATATTTATCAAGATAAATATCTCTGTTTACGTTCAGGAAATCTTGTTAAGGTCATGCATATGAATTTATCATTGAGTGTTTTCACATTATTCTGGTTGTACAGTATATGCATCACTTCGATCTACATAAACCGGTCATGTGCTTAGCTGGTTGCTAATGAAGAATGTGGATATAACACCCATACAACTGTGGCATCAAATTAAGCTGAATGATGCTTATTGTCATAAACAGCATGGGGAAATTGGTGATTTGTTGATTTTATCCACAGGACTGTTTGTGAAAAATGTATATTAATATCGTTTCATAGATACATTACAGCTGTTTTGACGGAATTAGATGCTCAAAGTCCACCCATTATAGCCTCATATGTGTCATTATGTGTTAGAAAAATCCTTATACGATTTGAGAAGAAAGCTGCTGTCCGTAGCTTGAGACATTGGTGCGCCACACCAACGGGAGCAGCCACACAGGTGTTCATTCATTTGAAAATGTTATTACCTTAAAGGAAAGTGCAATGCTGAGATGTGAAGTCCTGCTACACCCGGTGGCGATTTTCAGGCTGCGAGACAGCTCCTCACAACCTGTTAATCATTCCCGGCGCACAGTCAAAACTGACATGATCATTTGATGCATTGCTGTGTAATGCTCCAGTAATTATTCTTTCCTTTAACAAGACAGGCAAGTGAAGCCAGCCTGCCCTCCTTCCCTCCCATGTCTCACTCATTTATTTCTTCATTTTCTCTCAACTTAGGAACACTCTCAGTCGTGCTGGAGCATGAAGGAAATGTGACCAAGGCGGCGCTGCTCTTCATCTAAGATGGCTAATCGCGGTTGTAACACACTGAGCAGAACTCGCTTTCGCTCCCTAATTGTTGTTTTCAGTGAGTTTTTTTTGGCATTCTGGATAAGACTGACTCGGTGCAGATATTCCTACTGTTGTATATTCAAACATACACCCACGTGTGTGCCAGCTGCACAGTTGAAAAAAAAATGTCTCCCAGCGTTTGCTCCACAGGCAAAGATTGGGGTTAAAGGGCTGTGCTGAAAGGCACCTCATTGGTGTTTTTTTGACGAAGGTCAGAGTCCGACTCATGCACTTCCTACGCAAAGGTTATACCCTGCCAATCGTGGAAAATGAACCGTATGACCCCAAGGATACATTTTGCTCTCACCTATGAGGTGAACCGCATTTGCTCTGACGATTGTTAGCGGTTTATGGGGTAATAGCATCGGACTGAAAGACTGCTCAGTGGGTGTGTGACATTTTGGTTGCCAGATTCCTGTACGTTTTTCTTTCACTGCCCTGAGCATCTAATTTATGTAGCTTTCTTTACCTCCGAAATACACGTTTGAATTTACAGAGTAGGAAAATTTATTTTAAGCTCAGGGCTCTGGATATAGGAGCAGAAGTAGAACTCTTGTTAATTCTCTGCATAGACAATGTTAGGTGACAGTTCTGTGCGTGTGTGTGTGTGTATGTGGTCTTAAGAGAGAAAGAGAAGAGGAGAGTCAAGGATAGAGAGAGAGAGAGGGAGAGAGATGAACAGGTATAAGTGAAAGTAGAGGAGGTGAGCCATCGAGAAACACATCCTACATGGTTCAGGAGACTAATTATACAAGAAGGCCAAGCTAAGTTGACCACTTCAGAGAGTCTGCAGGCTACATGGGGACCGAGCGACATGGATACCCCATTCAGAGGAGGGAAACAGCTTCTCATGCATGCCTTATTACCCCAAAGACCCTCGTCTGTGGCAGATAAGTCACCTACTCCTTCTAGCCTTGCTCCTCTGCGAACACAGATCCTGTAATGATACATTTCACTTCTGGCGATTTCCAGTTTGATGGGTACGAAATGTGAAAACAAAAAAAAAAGGAAAAACGTGTGCAGTGTGGGGACATCATCTCTGACCCCCATCAAACAGTTCTCTCTTCACATCCTGTAGTGAGGCGACACAGTGCCAACCCCTCATTTTCCTGCAGTCCATCTCTAATGGGATTTGGGTTTTATATTAAGTCCACCCCCACCCCTCCCTCCGACCCTCCCCTTGTCCTGACACTGTGGTGTGAGTGATTTGAATTTAAAAAGTGGCTAAATCCACAGAGCTGGCTTCAAATAGGATTGTGTGCGCCTTTCACTGTTAAACAGGGCCTTCCAGGTAAGCCTGTCCTGTAAAATGACAGAAAAGGTGAGGGGTGCGGTTATGTAGGGCACCACTTACACACACATGCTGGAGAAAAGCTCGGCTTGTACAAATCAGCGAGGCAGCGTTAATGTTGGCCAGCCTCCATCCACAGGTGCTGTTACTGAGGGAATTACATAATCATGAAGAGCCAGTGTTGTGCTCGGCTCAACTTGTTCACAATGGTGAATGTGAGTGAGGCTCTGTTTAATAGACCAGTGAAGGTGGAGGACGTCAGCCAACTTCACATGACATCAAAGGTTTCAGTGAGAGTCATATGACGTACATGTAGCAGCTGTGTGATAATACCAGAGGCTATCATAATAACATGTTCCCTCTATCTTTAAAGACTTGAGGCTACATAGGAATAGAAAAATAAAAGCCCATCTGAGGCAACATTGCAATGTAATCTTTGTAATTAGCTGCAAACACTTTCTCAAAGATCATCTGCACCATCTATCACCAGCCCATGGCTGTATTTACTATCTGGCAAATGTGAGATATTTCTTTTGCAGGTATTTGGTGATAAGCTTGACAAACATGGGCTCCATGGTGCTGACAATAATTTACCAATTGTCACTGGAAGCCTTTTTTTTCATTAATCAGCAATTACTGTGCACTAAGCTTCATTGGTGGGAGACCTGAGCAAACAGACATTTCTCAGCAGCACCAACAAAAATCTTAAAGTTTACTGAGGAAAAGAGCCCAAAACATTCATTAATTAACACCATTAATATAACAACAACTACAAGAGAGGAACAGATTTATTTTACTCCGGGTTTAACACTAGGAGAATTATATTAAAATCATTTCGTTCAGGCAGGTTGACTCCTGTCAGGTTTTGTGTTATATCAGATAAGTATTATTAGTTTGATCCTCCATGTGCAGCTTGAAGCAGCTTCTGTCTAAAATAGACTGGCAGACTGGTAGCTGAGCAGAGCCCAATGATTGCGGTCTCCACAATCACCTCCAGAATTTGCAGGTTTGCCCACTTTTTTCCTTATTTTTAGCTGATTAGTTACATGCAGCACGGACTCAATCACCGAGCACTTGCGTGTCCAAACGCTTTTATATATAAATAACCTCACTCCTTGCAACTGTGTCCATCTAAACTGCAAACTATAACACAATAGCCTCGGTGTCCAGGCAAACAACCTGCAGCAATGAGCAATAATGACCCACTTGCTGCACTCCAGCTGAGAGAGAAAGAGGCACACACGTTTAAAAATCAGGAAAGGAAACAGGGAGCAAAAAAAGCAGACAGACAGACAGATGGCAGAGAGAGTATCTGACTCACATTACATCAGTCCACCCCCCTTCCTTTCTTTCACCTAAACCAGGGATCCAAATGATGCCTCACTGCTTGTTACGATTATTAGTCCGCTGACAGGACTCTGTTATTGCCACCTGACTAGTCCGACAAGTAAAATGATATCAGCAGCAAATACAGGCCAACCAGCTGGGTGTATCGTTTAAAAGATTCATGTCCTTGCCTCACCATGCAATTTCACTGTGACTGTTTCTGATAGTATGGAAATCTAGGATATCAAGTTTCTTGGTCGAATCTCTCACCTATTTACCAGCTTTTAATTGTAATGGCTGCTGCTTCATCTACTTGAGAAACCTGAGTTTCTTGGTGTTGCCCATGAGAATAGGCAACAACAATAAGGTAATTAAATGAATATATAAGTTATATTTTAGTGCCAGTGATCCCTGTTTTGTATGCAGGCTCTAGACCTGATCTAAGATCTCTTGAACACACCTGAGGAAAACACCATTGTAGCCTCACAAACTTTGCGGATTATAAATGAACTTGACCAATTTTCATCCCAAAATGCCCAAAAGCAGAAAAGAATATTCTCAATATCTGGTTAAAAAAACACTTTTGATCAGCTATTGTTTTTGTTTTTGTTTTATTTTTTTTTACAAAGTTGGATTTTAATTGATAACCTGTCAAGGTTATGCACTTGTTTTCAGAATAAAGACTATAGTTGAAAGCAAAGGCGTTCTTTTTTAAAAGGACAGCATTTTTTTTTTTTTTTAATCTGGTGCTTCTGTTTGTTTGTGGAGGGGCAGATCAAAGTTCACAGATTCACTGCAGGGAGCCTCTTTGACATCCACAGATGCCTTGTATTTGCTCTTCACCCCAGGCAGCTTGGTTTTAATGGCAGTGAGACAAAATATGTTATTTTTCTTTTCTTTTTTTTCTACTGTCCTATAGTCTAAAAAAAACATCTAGACCTTTTCTGGATTTATGGTGAGACCTGACAGTTCCATCTTCTTGCGAGATCCCTCAACTTAGCTGTGGTCCAGCTAAGATGCTGAAATTGATTCTGTGCTGGAGAAAACTTTTTTTCTACTAATGGTGGAGGAACCCCAGCCTCTCCCAAGATGCCCATGGAGGGAGGTATGAGGGCCTGGAACTTGAAGCGTCTTTGAGGAATTCTGTGTCTACGTGAACTCAGACACTGAGGCATCCTTCTCCCTTACAGCGTGAACAAAACAACCTCGTAATGATTGGAATTCCTCATGCAATTTTTCAAAGGTAATGGTGGCCAGTCCTCAGAAATACGGGGCCTTTGTTTGCCAGATTCAAGGTCCAAGGGAGGGTCGTGAAGAATGTGTGGCCTTATATGTAACTCCTCTTCGAGACGCGGAAAAGGTGTCTAATGTTAGGATGAAATTTGTATGGTAATTCTGATAACAAACTAGTAGGTATCATCACATTCATGTTAAGTCCCCCGAACTCACAGATAGATAGATAGATAGATAGATAGATAGATAGATAGATAGATAGATAGATAGATAGATAGATAGATAGATAGATAGATAGATAGATAGATAGATAGATAGATAGATAGATAGATAGATAGATAGATAGATAGATAGATAGATAGATAGATAGATCTAATATTACTACTATAATTTACTACTGCTACTACTATTACTGCTGCTACTACTTGTTAATAATAATAACACAGATGTCTGCTTTTAATTGCGCAGGGGTGCATTTGATTTCAGCTTTAATTTGATCTGTTTATTTATTTAATTTACTTGAGGGTAGTTGAAGATTCTCAGGAGGCCGTGAGTAGAAGATAGACGGATCATCACTTTTTTTAAAGTTGATTCAGCAAATATTTGATCATTTACATATCCAGCAGGTACAGCAAAGCATTGCCGGCCATATACAGTTGTGTTCCTGGCTACAAGGCAAACGCAAGTCTAGTGTATCTTATATAATAATTTGCCTTCAGCTTTGCTTTGGTCTCCACCAGTTCTCCTTGGGGAAATGTGGTTGCTCAGTAGCTGCTAAACGCTCCACTCTCTTCTCCAGCTCCTCCTCGCTGACTGTGTTTGCCTGCCATTTGGTGCAGAGCAGATAGTGTACAGAGGGGTTTTTAGATCTTGTTTTGCTGAAAATAGCTGCATGCTGTGGCTGGAAACAATGAGAGCTGTGAGAGTGAACCAAAACAGTAGTTGCAGGTCAGACAGCTAATCAATGACCTGAAAGTCATTGAAGCTCTGTAAAGCTCAGAGAGCTGCAAGAGTCGGGTGGGCATTTTCCCCGTTTCACACTGAAAATGATACAGTGTCACTTTTAGATAGATAGATAGATAGATAGATAGATAGATAGATAGATAGATAGATAGATAGATAGATAGATAGATAGATCTAATATTACTACTATAATTTACTACTGCTACTACTATTACTGCTGCTACTACTTGTTAATAATAATAACACAGATGTCTGCTTTTAATTGCGCAGGGGTGCATTTGATTTCAGCTTTAATTTGATCTGTTTATTTATTTAATTTACTTGAGGGTAGTTGAAGATTCTCAGGAGGCCGTGAGTAGAAGATAGACGGATCATCACTTTTTTTAAAGTTGATTCAGCAAATATTTGATCATTTACATATCCAGCAGGTACAGCAAAGCATTGCCGGCCATATACAGTTGTGTTCCTGGCTACAAGGCAAACGCAAGTCTAGTGTATCTTATATAATAATTTGCCTTCAGCTTTGCTTTGGTCTCCACCAGTTCTCCTTGGGGAAATGTGGTTGCTCAGTAGCTGCTAAACGCTCCACTCTCTTCTCCAGCTCCTCCTCGCTGACTGTGTTTGCCTGCCATTTGGTGCAGAGCAGATAGTGTACAGAGGGGTTTTTAGATCTTGTTTTGCTGAAAATAGCTGCATGCTGTGGCTGGAAACAATGAGAGCTGTGAGAGTGAACCAAAACAGTAGTTGCAGGTCAGACAGCTAATCAATGACCTGAAAGTCATTGAAGCTCTGTAAAGCTCAGAGAGCTGCAAGAGTCGGGTGGGCATTTTCCCCGTTTCACACTGAAAATGATACAGTGTCACTTTCTTCATTGGTAATAAAAATATTTACCCTGGCCACTTAAAGTTTTAATGGCACAACCAAATTCACTAAATTGCCACTTTTAGTCTTAATAAATGCATAAAAAAGAAGCCGCTGTCCAATTGAGATGATGGCAGGACTGTTATCTGCCCTTTCTCCATTTCTGCGTCTGACTTACTCAGGGTTCATCTCCATTTTCATCTTGTGTCATCTATCAGTCCCCTCCCGAGGAAAGACAATACATGCTGAGCAACTAACGGCAGAGCGTTGGCAATTTGTTCCTCTTGACTCTGAACATGGGCTTCTTACCCGATCTTGAGATCTTGGTGGAGAGCCCTGTCCCATTCCTGATACTGATCCTGCTCCTGGGACCAGAGGTGCATTGGGTTCAGGGGTGAAGACAGAATGAAAAGGGCACCAGCTGCTTGTACTGGTGCACCAGGACTCAGACTGCCGCAATGCATTTATGGTGAAACCCATTCCTAGCGTGTAGGGCAGCCTATATGAAACTGCATTGCCTGGAAGGACACCCTAGAGGATGCTTTATCACGTTATCCGGCACATCGGGCCACTGCAGAGGGCACTTCGTCATGTTTTATCCACCACCGGGGCATTTCAGAGGGCACATTTACAGGGGGCAGGTGGAGGGTGATATTTATCCTTACCTGAAGTGAGATGTTTCCTCTCTAGAGCTTTGAGCAATGATGGAGAACCTTAACCTATTAGCTACAACACAAAAATCCTCAGAATGTTTTCAAGATGTTATGTCAAGTTGTTCCATGTTACTGTCTTAAGCACCTCCTACGATAATCAAGTTCTTCGCATTCACTCAATGGTAATAATAAGAACAATTAGCTAAGTTGACTAAATATGCATAATAAAGTTAAGTTGCACAAACTCAACTCACTCATTCAAACCTTTGATTCAATACTAAGAAACTGAGTATCTTAGGAGTTACTTCACTCCTGCATGGAAGGAGCAGGAGTTGCATTGAACTACTTGACATAACTGTGTTCAGGCAAGGATTATGTGAGGAATATACTTCAAGAATTCAAATTGCACGTGGTCAAATTTGTGAAATATTGCTTTTGTTTTGCAAAAAACTGTAATGGAATGTAATGGAACCATGGCAGCTGTATCAAAGCTGTAGCTCAACCTGTGTTTAAAACACTCTGAGATGCCCCACTGGGGTTCAGCTGGCTCATCCAGTAGAAGGTTCTGGTCTCTGTCTCAGTAGCAGGTCCTCTCCACTTGAAGTTGTGTGAACCATGCTCCGATCATGCTCCTTGACCCGTGCTCTGACCTCCAGTGACAGCAAACCGAGGAACAGTTCCAGAATGGGAATCTCAGCGACCTGTTCTGGTTCTGCTTGGAAGAGCTCCCCTGGTTGCAGGTCTCCCCAGGGGGGCCTCATCCTGCTCAATGTCAAGCTCTGTGGACTTCTGTCTGAAGACCCCTACACTGATTTCACACTTGGTTAACAAGCCTGTGCAATATATGGACTGTAAGCCTATTGTATTTTTCTCAATTCACGTTGTATCTAATGTCATCTGGCTTTTCATTGTGACAGGCTTTTCAATATCATGTTGGAGCTGAAGTGAAGTTAGAATGAGGAACAAAAATGTGTTTGAGCCATCCTCAATATCCTTCATGTTCGAGTATGTCGCCCTTTTAGATCTTTGAACAATCACAATGCTGTTTCAACCTTGCATGCACCAATGAAGCGTCTGACCAGAAACCACTTGACCCTAATCAAGATGTTTAAAGCATCATTTACTTGCTGCTTTTATTACTATCCTTTGTTCACAAAAATATTATATACAAACATTTACAAAAGACAAATAGCGTTGATCAAAATATTCATTAGAGGCTATTGTGCTCTGAGCTGCTGTTGTTGCTGTGTTGAGTGTTATATTCATGATGTGAACAAATAGGCTGATACCTTCGGCTATATGAGGACTGTTTCACAATAAGATTGTGATATACTAAAAAATGTGAATATGTTCAATATGTGAAAAATTAGGTAGGTCATTGTTGTTTTAAGGACAGAACTAGTCACGATAATACAACAAGATAATAATAATAATACAATAAGATATGTTTATTACATTTACCTGTCAAGACCTGGGTTAAGATTAAAGTAAAGTAAATAGAGATTATGGTTTGGATAAGGTAATGTTTAGAGGACATATAAATAAATTCATGTATTGTTCTCTGAAGTCAGGGAAACACAACTTTGTGAGTGTGTATCTGACAGAGAAAGGGAGAAATTGTGTGTGTGCGTGTGTGTGTGTGTGTGTCTTGAGTGACAGTGATTATGAGTTCATAGAGGTACAGATGAGCAGAGAGTAAATGACAGCCTGCGGAGAAGGAAATGAAGGGAAAAGGAAGACTGCCGGTACCTTAATTTACTTAATGCCATGTGATAGGAGACGTGAGATGAACCGTGCTTAATTGTAGACACAAAATAAGTTTATCACGCAGCGTTTCCTCGCACAAGCAGCCACGTCTCCCCAGTCACTGCTCAGCCAAACAAAACCGAGGCAAAATATCAGCCTCCCATCAGAAATCAAATGGGATTTTCAGCTTCCACACATCCACATGGATGCATCCCTTAGAGAGAAATTGCATGTTTTCTTCCATCGGCAGGCAATGCATCACGCTGACTTCTAGATTATGTCAGTGGGTTTGTGGTGGGGGTCAGTGTGGGCAAGAGGAGAAGTCAGAGGAGCGAATGTATTTCTGACTGATGATAATCCTCAATGTAAGTGTACGTTTCCTCAAAATGAGACGGTGTGGTCCACTTAGGGTTTGAGGTCACATACAGAGGTCAAACAGGCTATAGAAGATGAATGTAAGACACAGATGATGATGGTGAGGCTTGAGAAGACCTGAATTCAATTCGTGACCCTCACTTGCAGAATACTCTGGCTTAATCTCGTCTTTTTTCTCTCAGATTTTCTCCAAACATTTTGAGAAGCTTGTGAAAACAGGAGCGGTATTATACTGTCCTGCTGCTGCTGCATTGACAGCCCTCTGGTGCAATATCAGATACTTTGAAGCAATATCTCACTTTTGGATGTTTTAACTTTTTTTTTTCTTTGCACTTATGTCTCAGCCAATCATATTGGTTTCCCGCAGATATCTGTGATACTTGATAAGCTTTCAATAAAAATAGACTAATCTTATAATCTTCTTTTCTCCAAAACCAAGATGATCCTTTTTTTAAATACATACAAACAACTTTAAAAGAGGTAATTTTGTTTTGTGAAGGCAATCAGATATTTTTGAGGCCACTGAAGTTCACACAAATACTCGCATGACAATGTGATTACATTTTTTTTCTGAACTATGAAGCCAAGCTTACATATGTGGTTATTAGAGATCTCACGAAGGAAACAACAAGCAAGAACTCAATTTCCCCTTCAACATGGGGCATTGGACCTTCCTGTTTAATTTCATTTCTGTTTCGACTAATCAGCCCCACTGTATTCGTCTCCGTGCTTGCTAAAAAGTTTCAAATCTGTGTGATGAGCTGACTGGACTAAATCACGTCCAGCTTGAAGGCTGCAATTAATCTTCGGGCATAAAGCAAATAACATTAAGAGAATATTTAGTCTAACAATAACTGACTAATGGAGTAGCCCTCAGGAAGATGAATTGTTGTAAACAGACACACTAAAGAAGAATACAGCCGTAATTACACTTAATATATGACAAAATTGGAGTATTTTATGTATATAAATACATAGTAATATTATGGAGATGGGCTAGAGTAAGATGCAAAAGTGATGATAAAAAGTAAAACAGGAGCACAAATCAAAATGAGTCAAATTGATGTAAACTACATTCCACTAGTTTCATCTTTTTTTATTTTGATTTGACCGTCTATTTTCATTCATTGTTCATGAATCAAACATCTGAGATTGCTGAAATAACCTTCAAGATTAAGTAGAACCACCAGAGTTTCTATTGGGGATTTAACATTTTTTAATATTTTTAGTTTTTTATTTGCCCAATTCAGTGTCCCCATTTATATAAATGTTATTATTAGTCTTTTATGACTTCCCTTAATTATCGAACACATTCTCATAACCGAAGAATTTCACATTTATTTATACATGTGACAGGTAAGCTGGTAGGGAAGCGCTGTGACGGTTGCCATATTGAAACCGCCAGCAAGGGACAAATAACGCCAACGCATTTTTCTTGCGAGCAAGTATAGAAAGGTTGGAGGGGATGATCATTGAGAGAGGCTTTTTGATGCACAGCAGCTAGACCGTAGTTGCAATACATGTTTGCAATACATGTTTAAAACAGGGAGGAACTAGAGTGACCTGACCTGATGATAGAGTGACCTGATCCATTTGAATGTTATCCACGATTTCAGTGTTAGATGGTACTGAATCCTATACAATGTCCCCTGAATAGGCTGCACCATTTAACCATACCAGACCAATTAATACTGTTTTTTTCTTTCCATAAAGACATTGTGTTCAGATAAAATCTTAGCGTGTGTAATCTAAGTTAGAGTGTATTATGTATATATAGGATATTCCAGAGATGTACTCTAGAGTAAAATATGATAAAAGTATAAACAGGATCACAAACCACAATGAGTAAAACCGATGTAAAATAATGTCAGTAATTCATGCAATGCCTGATATTTGCCTCGTCTACTTGTTTTGCCTTTTGCGACCATCTACTTTCATTCATTGTTTATTATTCAAACACCTGAGATTGCTGAGGTAACCTTCATAAGCAAGTAAAACAATCAGACCGCCAAAATTTCTATTGGGGATTTAACGAGGTGCACCAATTTACCAACAATTAATACTTCTTGTCAGTCTTTCTTTCTTTTTTTTTTCTTTCCCTAAAGGTTAGAGACACAACATTGCGTTCAAGTGTCATCCCACGTTTGTCAGGCCGCTGAAACATGACAGCAGTCCACCAGCAGCCTTTTCGTTTGGCCACCACGAGACATGATCGCCTCTGAAGTGCGAGGACATTTCAGCAGCGGCTAATTAATTGTAATAAGACAGGCTGGCACATATGTTGGCAATGACAGCCATGGGGCGAGAGAGGCGAGGGCTTGACTTCCCTTCTAAAGCCAGTGTGGAGTTTGAGCCGTCAGGCCGCTGCGCTCCAGAGACTTTGGCTGGCACTCACCTAGATACACATCTGCTCTGATTAATCGCCTGCTTCGCCCAGTGCATATATTTCATTATCAGCTTTAAGTGGGCGAAAACAACAAGGATCAGGGTGTCGAGTGAAACTGTGATGAGACGCTAAAATGAAAAGGAGGAGATGTGAGCGAGCGGGGATCTGGGGTGGCTTCTGGAGCCGACGTGTCGAAATATCCCCGACAAGATATTGATCCTCTGATCCTGTGTCATCAATGTGTGATTGGTTGGAGTCGCTCCTATTTGAGCAGGTGGACCTTTCATGGTAGCCTCTGCCACCAATGTATGAGCCTGTATGGGTGTATGGATGTGTGAATGTGGCCGGAGATTGTATTGTAAAAGTGGCCATGACCTGAGTGGTCATGATGACTACAAAGCCTCTATATGAGAACCAGTCCATTTACCTTTTGAGAAATTCAGGTTCATAAAAGAAAAAAGTATCTATGTATCTATCTATCTAATAACAAAATAACTACCCAACAATTTTCTTTAAGCCATTTATACCTGGTGTGTTGTGGCAGGCACCAAGGTTTTCATGTCACGACATGATATTGGGTGATAGTAGATGTTTTCCTCCTGAAAACACCTGAAAAATACATGCTAAGGGTTAAATGATCCATTCATTAAAGTCAGATTGACTGTTTGTACAATCTAAATCGAGTTGTGCTTAAAAAATAAAATGTAAACCTTCAAACACACTGAGCTTAAAGCCTGGGTGACCTGGATCATACTGTGTTGGTGAGAAGACCACACTGAGAAAAACCAGAGACAATGATTGAACTGCATGAAAAATTGTATTTCTAATGATGCTCCTCATCCTTAGTGGCACAACATTTGACCTTTATCAGCCTCCACTGACAGCCAGATGCCATTGATTTTATCTCCTCACTCCACGCTTTCTCCCTTCTTCTCTGCCTGCTATTATCGCTGCCATAGAAATATGCAACGCAAAAAATAGACAAACAATTGCAAGCCTTCATCATGAGAACTTTTTGCCTGGTGTGTGGAATACTGTGATGTGAGCCAAGCAGCTACCTGCCTGTGTTAGGATAGAGAGAGCGAGGCAGAGAGAAACAGAGAGAAAGAGAGGGAGGAGAGGGGTGTAACACAGCGATGGTTGGAGTTGGAGGAACAAAGCACCCACAGGTGTATTTACTGGAGCTGCGTGGGGTTAAGAGCCTGCCTCAAGGTCAACCCGACAAAGACAATATGAGAAGGTTAGATTTTTAGTTGACGCTGTCTACTTTTCCAGCCTTCAAAAGTTGGGAAAACTGCATTTTGTGTGAGAAAGCAGTTTAGATGAGGAGGCTTTACCCTCTAACCACATAACAGATGAAGGATGGACACTTAGTGGGGCTACATCCGAAGGTAATTCACCTAGATTCTCTTGTCCATCAGCTCTTTCATTGATTTTACAATTGTTCGTGTCCTTGCTTGTCAAGAGCAAAGCTCCTCCGAGTTTAGTTTCATGTAAGAAAACCTCATACTAAGGTGCAAAGACTTGGTATTTCTTGTCAAATTTGTTACACGGCTGAACGTAGAGCAACACTGCCATCGCCTGGCAGCTTGTCTGTGACTCTGTGCTGCAGAGGGCACAAAACTTCAGAGAAAGAGCAGCAAAGGAGCCTGTTATTCAGCCTTCAGAGCACAGCACAGTAGAACTTGAAATGAAATGGGTCAAGGAGATTTAGATCTGGGCCATTATTGTCAAAGAGAACAATGAGCGTCGACTTATAAGTAATTGGTAGAAAAGGGTAAGCATTTGTCATGTTAGTTCACAGTGGGGACCCTGTGCAACCCTAATAGGATTTCACACGAGCTGCTTCATTACAGACAATCCCATATTCAGTATCTACACGTACAATTAATATGTGTCACCCTTCAGTCGCTTGAGAAAAACGCCTTCTAATACATTAAAGAAAAGCCCCATTGCTAGGCTTACCTTGCAAAAGCACTGATTTCATCTGTAAAAACAAGATTTTACCAATGAATCTGCATTTTTACAGTACAGTCAGTATCAGATTGGCTGTCACTTAAACATCATGCTATTCTGGAAATGAAAAATGCATATAAACTAGTAGTCATACTTAGTAGTATGGCAACATACGATCAGCTGCATTATGATAGTACCTGATGTTGGTAACATAGCGTTGATTCTGAAGTCAGGGACCATGAGTAACCACGGTAAATGTCTATCCAATAGTGGTTGAGACATTTCAGGTAGGACTGTTACACAACAAACCTCCCATGATTCAGAGATCAGATAAAGATGGAGCAGAAAGACACCGATGACCCGAGAGCGTCCTTCTGTGTCTGCCTCCCTATCTGTTGGACTGCCTGTCAATCTGTCATCATCTATCTTTGTATTTCACTTTGTTAACTCAAGCAGTGACACACGCATACATACAAACAGATGTGCTGTGCCTCTGTCTCGGGAAAGATGAAACTGAAAATTCATTGGGACTCACTTGCTTTATGAAATCCCAGTAACCACACCCTGACAAGCATAATGACCTGATTGGAGGAGCTTTTCTTTGTTTTGTTTTTTTGAGGGGATGCAAGAAACAATTTTACATTCAAGTTGACCTTCACTGAGCAAATGCCACGAGCCTTAAATCTGTCCACATTCTTGCTAAGAGCTAGATGAGAAGATTGATTACTACTCTCAGAACAGATCATTTAATATGTTGCTGCAGTCACAGTTTAGACAGTTCTCCTCAAACACAAGGTGAGACAGACTCTGTTTAAATCAGCACCTCTTGGGCTCACTTTATAGCTCAATGGTTTAGTCTGTAAATAACCTGAAAGTACAAATTGTAGGTTTCCAAGGCAGTGATTTCCTGAGTTAACTAGCAATGTTTTAGAGGCACAGTCTAGAGGCAGATTTTATTATACTGGGACAAATAAAGGCGAGGCAGAACTGGTTTATTTTCCTTGCAAATTCCAAACACAATTCAAAGTGGTTTACGGAGGCAAACAATAGAAAACCTTCCTATTAAAACTGCTGGGTTATAACTTACTCAAATTGGGTGGAATTGCAAACCCAGCACTGTGTTATTTATACCCATTGTCTTGGGTTGAAGATTTGACCCAGCATGCTGGTTTGAGTTTGTTTTATTAAGAAAAATTGATAAAAACTGTTGACGAGTGAAAGCTTCAAGGAAATGGCTTAAAAAATACATCACTCAATTCCAAGTTATCAGTGTTTCTTCAGTTAACTTTAATTGATTTCAATGTGATGTAATGATGTGTTTTTTTTAATATAAGATAAAATAACTAGCAAGCTAGCTAGCAACCAAATTAGCTAGCTAGTAACACCATTCCAATTAGACAAGTGGCTATATGAGCACTGAGAACAATAACACATGTGGCTATAACACACATTAAACCACCTGGTACACTTGTAATACTTTCAATTTTCAGTTAATTTGAAAACTGAAAGCGTTTGTCAAAGCTCAGATCAAATGGGTGTGGTGTGTGTGTTCAAACATGACGATAAGCTTCATCCTCATCTGAGTCCTTTTATTTGACCTAACATTAGCATACATTAACCGCATTCACCATTGAAATCCATCTGTCTACATGTTGTCTTGTCACATCATTACATGTCTGCAGTAATACCGAGGCACTCCATGGTGACACAAGGCACCTCTATTATCGCAATATTTCGATATTACCGATCCCATTACCTCCCTAATAAATGCAAATTCTATTATATTCTATTCATTCTTGAGCATATTTCAAGCAAAAGGGATCCAAAAATAACACTGCATTTTTTACGGTGTAAGAACTGATACAGATTCCCAATAAAAGATGGAAAGAAAACGTATAAAAGCTCAAATCGATTTCTAAATGATTCACAATTTAAGATACAATTTGGATTTTAAACTCACCATAACAGACATTAAAAAGACAGAGATTCTAGGAAGTACAGCCTGAATGAAAGGTGTTAAACCAATCAACAAATTGGCACCGCAGTGGTCCCAAGGTGAAGGTGATGGTGTGAAGTTACCGCCACTGCACATTAAAAAATACAGTGACGGGCATTAAAAAGTGCTACTTGAGGCAAATCTCCGACTACGTGTGTGTGTGACTGGCGAATTTCTCTACGCTCCGCAGGTCGGTTCCTTTCGAGCGGGGGAGTCGCCCCCGGTGGAGCAGATAGAGCCCAGCATGACCACCGCCCCTCACTCCATTCTCTCTCTGTTCACCGGCAAGTGAAATCCATCCCTCTATGTCTGGGTCGAAGTGCTCAGTAAGAGCGGTTCAGCCACCCCCCTGCTGTTTCCAGGCTGCTGTCCAGAGACACCAAACACATCCCACGCCCCGCAGGGAGCAATGGCATGACAAGAAATGAGCTTTCACTACGAGCATTTTCATGTAAATAAAGAGAGGTCTCAGAGACTCTAAGAGAGGTCATTTGTGTGGTTTCCTGCATCGATGGCAGAAAAATCAAGATGTATGACAGTTGGCCATTGTGGTTGCTGACATGGTCAGCATACTAATAAATACTTACCATAAAATGAAATGGGTAAAAAAACGGAATTCAAATTGTTAAATGTATTTTGACAATGACCCAGTCGACAGCAGCTTTATTCTATCCTTGAGGGGTTTATATATTTATGTGTGAAACATAGGTGAGTGGTTACAGTACTTCGGTACTCGACATCGCATCTCTAAATTTAGATCATGTAGCTGCAGCTCCCCATGAAGCCATCATTACCACAATTATAGCTTGACAAGTTTGACATTTCCATCTTTCGTTCATTAAAACAATGGATACTATTCTCTTATACGCGATTATTCCCCCGTGCATTCAAGTTGGCAGCCAGAGCTTGACGTCGAGATAATACATACTTAGAGGGATGACAATAAACAGTTTATTAGGTGTGAACAGCAAGTGGAGGAAGTGATCCAGCAGGATGCAGCAACAGGGTGTGAGGACCAGATGGGAGCAGATGGCTGAGACGCTCAAGATCACGTCTTTTGATACGGTTGGTGTGTAGGACATTCCTCGCCAGCCCAAACAACCTGTATCCATGGGAGTTGGCTGGGACTCCATCGTGCCCCCCTGTACGAGGCAATATCGCTGGCATCATGACAGCATCTTAAAGGCTGCGGCTGCCTCCCTCCTAGCCGAGAGACACAGGATGCTGTGTTCATCCAGTCTCAGGAGAATCCACAGGTTCAGGGAAGGATGTGAGGATGAACACCTGATGACCCCAGGTTATAGATAGATAGATGGATGGATGGATGAACGGACAGATAGATAGATAGATAGATAGATAGATAGATAGATAGATAGATAGATAGATAGATAGATAGATAGATAGATAGATAGATAGATAGATAGATAGATAGATAGATAGATAGATAGATAGGTAGATAGATAGATAGATAGATAGATAGATAGATAGATAGATAGATAGATAGATAGATAGATAGATAGATAGATAGATAGATAGATAGATAGATAGATAGATAGATAGATAGATAGATAGATAGATAGATAGATAGATAGATAGATAGATAGATAGATAGATAGATAGATAGATCAGGAGTAGTGAACTTTTTGGGATTGGAAACAAAACTAAAGACAAGACTTTGATTTCACAGCAAAATAATAACAAGAAATGATACGTGAACAACAACAATAACAACAAAAATACAATAATAATAATATGTACTTGTAAGATTTCAAGTTCAGGCAGGAATGAATGGTAATAAATGAATAATTGAAGAGAGAAGACATTGGCTGCGGCTGAATCAGTCAAATGCTCTTTTTCTTGTGAAGAATTCGGTCTTACTTTTGCCTTTAATTTCATCCTACGTGTTTTTCTATCACTCATACAGCAGCGTCTTTTCTGAAATACCTGGCGCTGTTTGCACAGTGAGGCAAGGCCAACACTTGACCGGTCTTTGATTGGGTTGATGCGGATGCACACGCTGGGTCAGTGCTGATTGCCTGCAGATGGCAGCAGGGCATCGAATATGAGGGCATTAGTCTCTTTAATTGGCATAATTCATCTATGATGACCTCTCTCCTTTTCTCTAACATACTAATACACACCTGACAAGGCTGTTGGGCCTCTGCCTCATGTCGGCAGCAGCCAACGTGACCCTGAAGATACCGAGCGCCACCTTGTGGCTGAGCCAGGGCATACAGGTCTTAGTCACACTGCTCTTCAGATCACACAGTCGTTGAGGTCTTTTCTGTGGCGTTACCATGGTTCACTGGGCAAAAATGCAGCAACATAATAATCAGGCATATTTGACTCCTGTGTGTCTGTTTTGTTACATTTAGCTTGAGTCATTCAGTAGGTGCTTTTATCCAAAGCAGCCAATAAAGGAGAAATAACATCCAAGCTATACTGCAATAGAGCTGTAGCAATAAATATTTAAAACCTAAATAAATTCTGGTGTTTTTATGCCTCTTATCCCAAGAACAAAGCCAAAACACGGCTATTTACCATTCTATAATGTCTTGGAATGCTTAGAACACAAAACATTACCAAAGGAAATTACCAAGATAAACATTTCTGACTATGTGATGCAACAAAATTTTGTGCCCTTCTGACTTTTTTCTTCAGAAATCATTATTTTTCTTTTCTTTTACATTGTATAAACATCTTCGTGCTCTGGCACCTTGAAGCTTGTAAGTCTAATTTATAATGAGCTTGCAAACCAGCATTCTTTTTTCAACAACTGTACATCTATGTAATCTCATAATGTTAAATGTGTGATCTTTTTTTTTTTTTCTGGTGCATTAGGATCCATCTTAAACAATAGACAATATATGTACAATAAATGTAGGTGTTTGAATCCAAACCATCCTGAGAACAAACCTCTTTGGACACAGTTACTTAAAGTCTTGAACATTGCCTTCACACTGCCAACACACAAAACATTGACATTCAAAAATAGACTCAAGAAACACCTCTGACCATGAAATGAAACAATACGGGTACTATTTTGTGCCATTCCTACTTATTGTAGTCATTCTTCGTCTTTTCTTTTCCCATATATTAATATATTGATGCACTGGCACTGTGGTTTATAGCTGCAATGCATAATATTGAGCTTGCAAAACAGCAGCTTCTTTTCCAGAAATATTTCTGTGTATTATGTTAAAATGTTTGTTTCCCTTTTTTTATGTTCTGAACCCCAGGAAAATTTCTCAGCTAATGGGGATCCATCCTAAACAAAAAATAAGTATAAATAAAAAATACTCCCAGTCTGATCATCCAGAATGATCCCAGCCCCCTGTAGAGTACAGACTACTGTAAAGTAGTACTTACCTTATCTAATCATAGCTTATCTTATCTTACCAATGTTGAAGCATCCTTGGGCAAGATTCTGAAACCCAAGCTGTTGTGTGTGGCTAAAGCTACTTGTTATGCAGATGAACTGTGTAGATTAGCCTCTTCTTCCAGTTTACAATTGAGAGTGAATGGGTGAGTGTGACTTGTGTCCGTGAAGCATTTTGAGTGGTTTCAAGACTAGAAGCATGCTTTCTGAGAAGAGTCCATTTACCATTTATCAAGGGATGAGAGTGCATTAGTGTAAGGACTACAACAGTTTATGAACATGAGGAGAAGATACTGTAGCAGCATGAGAAGATGAAGGAGAAGCAATAGTTAATACACTGGGAAAAACGTGCATGTAAATTCCAGTGACCATGTCCTGCCATGATGAATATATGTATCACAAACGAGAGCTGTAAACTACTGCTTTGGCTTCCTGCTGTTCAGCCATTCTTCAGTTTGGTGAACAAATGAGACAGTTTGCTGCAGGAAACAAGGATTGTCCCTTTAAATATTTATCCACACATCATGTATAATGAATGGCGTTATGTTTATATCATACACATACATGCATCATTTGTGGTGTTAAATTATGTTCTTGGGTTGCTTGTAGAGTTCCTGTTTCAGTTCGTGCTAATCTAACATACATGCGGAGGAAAAAAAAAACATGGAGTGTGAGTCCATTAGTGTGATGGAACTGTGAGGATAATAAGGTGCCTGAACAACATGGTACAAAGAAAGGATTTCACTCTGTTTCTTGAATAATGACAGACCAAGGATCTACAGCAGCTCCGAAAAACATCGCTTTTTGCCTAAAGAGTGTCACTATGTTTTCTGGAGCCTATCAAAGAACACTGTGGATGATGAAAAGCGTTTTTGTGACTTAATGGGGCTTTTCTATTATGCGGTTCTTATATGCTAAAAGCAACAATTAATGCTACATATCCTATTTGTTGGCCAGCCTGCTAGTTAGCGGCCAATCTTAACTTTGTGCTGTGCCTGAATGTATTTGCTTTTCACAACAAAACCTAAAGTCAGTAGGTTAACGATGTCTGTGTACATCTGATGAACTAAACAAGTGCTAATATGTTATTTCCCCATGTTGACATTGCATGTTGTGATTATCTTAAGTCGTGAGTACACTTTTTGTTCAAAAATCCCAACATTAGTGCCACACAAACAGCAGGCCCTGGCTAATTCTGGCGCGAGATGTTTCTTGGTCTTTCAGTCTCTGGAAATAACTTAAAACATAACTTAGCGTATCCACAGCGCCTCCTAAAGACTGACTGGACTTCAGCTGCGCTTTGTTGCTATGGCGACAGTCCTCACAACCTGCCGCTTAGCAGAGTTACCTTATACTTCACCTGTGAAAGATCCTTGAATAATATATAGACTGCACAGTTTTAATCAGCATATGGTTGCTTGTGTTACCTACACCTAACTCAATTTGAAACAACTCACAATATACCTGAATTACTCTGACTGCACAGCATCAGCATATCAACAGCTGTGCTCGACTGCCATAGTGAGTCACCTCCTCATTCTGCTGCTGCCACCTACTGGTGAAGAGTTGCAGCTACCCTAACTGTCTGATATTTCCCTCTCATGAAATGTTTTTTCTTCCTTATTTCCCATCGCTGCAGTAATGTGAATCCAGGGCACCACATTAGTAACCGTGAACATCCAGCATGTGACAGCAACAGTGTGCTGTTGTAGCGCTGTAGTGTTAGCTTTCATAAACAATTTAGTGACTATGGTAAATGTTGATGCTGTTGTTTCTTGGGTCTGAAGCGGCATCGTCGTAGCCTTTCTCAATGTCGAGGAGGTAAGAAAAGATCCGTGCCAAGCCGTGCCACAGCATTAGTAAACCAGTAGCATGTAGAAGAAAGGGCAGGGCCATCATGTCTTCATTGATGTATATATTTTGAATTGCAGCCAAAAAACCAGCAAAGGACGGCAATGGAAGGAACCAGCAAAAGGAAGAGTGTGATGCATAGTTCGCTGACAAGGGAATGAAGGCACATACGTAGCTGAAGATTGTTTCGGATGATTTATGATTTGAGGCAATTCTGCTGAATACTCCGTCCAAGGTCGACAATTTAAATTGTGGCATTAAAATAATCACAATCGACTATCATGTGATCAACATGTGAGCAACATGTGAGCAACATCCCCATTGAAAGCAGTAGGATAGATTCGCTCTCCATCATGTGGCGACACAAGCTCAATGCGGACCCTCTATCTGGCCTTCACACCAAACAGTCCGAATAAACTGGTCCAGATTTTGAGGCCCGTATCTCAGTTTGTCTCCTATCAAAGCATTGTCCGTTAATTCAGCAAGCCTTATTGAAGGCTTTTTCCTACTTCTGCTCCTCAGTGAATTCACTAAGTAAATAAAGCCTGCTGAGTCTTGGATCCTCATATGTACCAGGTTAGATCTTGTTATTGGCCTGCATTCCGTCTCAGATCCATTTTCAAATCCCACTACATTTGCGCCAATTTTGTGGTGTTTTATTTTTCTCTGTTTTTTCTTTTTTTTTTTAAGAGAGAGAGAGAGTTTTGGTGACAAAAGCAGAAAAACTTCAAAATTACTAGAAAACAGTATGAAGAAAATAGACTGCATCCATCACGTTTTCCCAATTTGTATTTTCTGTTATCTTTCTTTCAGCAGACTAAATATCATAAAATGTCCTCTAGTTCTCATTTATCCTGTGAAATATCTCATATTTAATTTTGGGAACAGCACAATATTTCGTTCATAAGTTTAGTACAGTGCCTGCTGTTTTTTTTGGGGGGAGGGGTGTTTGTTTTCTTTTGTTTTGAGTGCTGCAGTGAGATTGGTGTTTGTTATTTGGAACAAACCGTCTCAGCAGCTGCTGAATGGATTGCTGCAAAATTTGGTTTGCGTTGCCCTCAGGATGAGATGTAATGACACTGGTGTTTCCATTTTACGCTTTCATTGTATCACCAGGTCAACGTTTCAATCTGTCCAACACGTTGGTTTATGATTTAACACCTGCAGAGGAGGCGAAACATTTCCTACTTGCTGAAATTTTCTCATTTTCTGTATTTCAGCCAGCAAATATGGTCTATTACGGACACTAGCAAGAACCTACACTGCTGTTCTTAGAAATGAAGGGCCAATGTAATGTGCTGTCTCGTGTTTACATTACAGTTGTTCGCAGAGTAAAAGCAGTATTTCCGAAAACTTGATGAAGTACAATGTCAACTTGTGTTCCTATTGAAGGGTGTTTTAAAAATGAGCTGTGAGCACGAGCATACGTTTTAGAAAATACATTGAAAATGGTGAAGGGGGACATCCAAAACATTTTGCATTTCCATGGACATTTCACTGAATGTCCTGGTGATGTGTAAAGGGGGAGGGGGGTATATCCATTACACTTTTGTCATAAAACTCTGTGAATACATCGACACACTTCATATTTGAGAGGTTTCTCAAACTTTGGTTTCCATTACTGTCGTTCTTTTATTGTGATGTTTAGGTTTTTCACCTTTCCATCGGGTGATGGAATATCGGGTGATATATCTTGTGAGACTACATGGCACATTCAGAGGCACCTCATAAACTCATGCATCTTCACTGCTGTACAGAGAGAAGAGTGAAGGTGCAGACGGGGGCTTTGTTAGACTCTGATGACCTTTAACATGTGGCTAAGCTGATGGGCCACCAGGTTTAATCGCAAATCAAAATGTATTACAACTCCCCAAACAGTCCAAGAAGCAGCGCATAAACCAGAAATCTCACTGAAATAGGGGTTAAAATATTGTAGGTTAAAAGCTGTAGGTTGCACTTGATATCAACACATCTAATCAAAAAAAAGAAAGTCCCTCACAAGAGTGTGAATGTTTTTGCAAGATTTGAGTTGTTTTTTAATTTATGAGAGCGCCATGGCATGAAACTTGCTGATCCCAAGGGCTGGGTGATCAAGTAAAGGGCTGTAAAAGAGCAGTATAAAAGAAAGATTACTTCTGTTGTCAATTGGTCTATTACTTTCTCCATTATTCGATTGTTTGCTTTCTGACACAAAAACTGTGAAAAAAGGCCAATGCCTGTTTAATTACTCCCTCTAAAAATGTTTTTAAAGCTTAAATTGATTAATAGATTGTTAGAATAGTGGAATATGTTATTAGTTGATTAAGGGTGGGACACATACTGCTATCACCTCAACTCTTTCAGATGACGTGGACTGTATGACATGATTCTGCTGATATGTTCGCAGACAAACAAAATGAGGGTTGGACTGTCATTGCGGTTGCACTGCTGTGTTTCCAGGATTTTCTTGATTGATTATGGTCATGGATGGACGATAGATGAATGGGTGCACAAGGTTTCTCCTTTTAATTCCTTCATGAGAACTGCACGAGTGAACAGTCAGACGTGTACTATATAACATGCTGCCTCACGACAGCGTGAACAAGAGTCATTTGTTTCAGTGCATATGTGTCTGTGAACACGGAGGGTGGATAAACAAACGCTCTGTCCGTGTTGGACAAACAGGCAGCTGTTTTTCAAACAGTGCATGGACGTAAAAAAACTGCACAAGGGCTGCAAAAAACATGACTTTCGTCCTTGATTATTTTCTTGGCCAAGCGGTCAGTCAATTGGGTTTTAAAATGATGCAAAAACTCTGAAAATTGTAAACACCCGTTCCACAAAAGCCACGATAAGGTCATTAAATGACAATCAGTTTTTTTTTTTTTTCCATCATCGAGGATTAAAGAAACCACAAAATACTAAGAGAAATTGGCAAAAAAATGCTTGACATCTTTTCAAAGGTGCAAATCAATTATCAAAATAGTTGATTATTTCATTAGCTGTTGCAGCTCTAAATTGCACCACTGATAAAATGCACATATCTATATATCAGTGTAATACACAGAATCTGGAGGCTACTGTAAGAAAACAGCCAAGACGTCTTGTTCATTCAGCATTACAACAAAATAATATAAAATAGTCTGAGGCATTTGTTAGAGCCAACCCGAAGTTAATATGATCTCCGTATGACCACAGACAGCCCTGAGATGTATAACAGTTGAACCCACTGATGCAGATTGATCATTTACAAAAGCTACATGATCAAAAAAATCCAACTACATTCTCCTACTGTATCATCTTAAAGTGAGGACTATAAGCAAGGGGACTTTTAAAAAAGTCAAAGTAATCAGTGTTGATATATTATGAACGACCGTGGAAATACTGCAGCTGATTTCATTTCATCAAGCCTGTGGGTAATCTGAGGTATGACTGCGTAGTGATTACAACTGGTGACTTCGAGTACATGTGTTGATGTGACGCGTAAAAATAATCAAAAGCCTTGTTTTGATACTGACGTTTAGGTAGAAAAGTAAAAACATTCCGGAGGGAAGCAGCATCTAGCCGAGTCTACGACTGCAAGCTAGCTTTGAGTTCCTCCAGGATTTCAGTGCCGCTGTCCCAGGCTACGACCTTGGCTTGTAGGGCGGCGTCCTCCTGGCCTTGGAGTTTGCCCAGCAGCTTCTCCAGGGTGTAGCCCTTCCTGGGCATCGCCACATCTCGCCCCCTCAGACAGGAAGTAGGACAGAGGTCGTTCCCGCCGTCCCCGACGTAGAACACCCGCTCGTACTCCACTCCACCGCTCGCCTGCTCGGACAGAAACAGCTCCAACACCTTCCTCTTGCACAGGTTGACGGGGCAGCGTTCACAGTCGTGGGAGTGGTAGCACTGCACCTCCATGTAACCCAGGTCGTTAATCCTGGCCGGGTTGGTGAAGACCCGATCCACAGCCGCCTGGAGCCCAGAGGCCTTCAGGATCCAGTCTATGAACATAGTGTTGGAGTCTGAGATGACGATGCAGTCGACGGTGTTCTTGTGCTCTGATATGAAGGTCAGGAGGTCCGTCATTCCAGCCGTGAAGGGGATGGTCTCCATCACACTGCGGATGCTGTCCGGGCTGACGTCCTGGTCTCCTGGATGGAGAGAGGGTGGGACAGTGAGCGGCGTACAGTAGACTATCTATCTGCTGGGAGGCAGCGCTGAGTCCAGAGTTCACATATGGGATAGGAAATATGAGGGGCATTAAAATGCAATAAAAAATTTGAGAATCTGAGAATAGCCTGTATGCTAACTCGTATGCTAATTTCCACCAATTTTATGAGGTGGATTCCTGCAGGGACTTTCCCCCCCTTGTTACATGAAAGCTTAAGATGCTGGAAGTTTCTTTTTAAGTTGTTTACATTTTTCCCATGTCTTCTTTTTTCTTTACTAGTCGAATAATGGGAGTTATTAAATTATCATCATTGACATTCCTTACAATTTAATAAGTGTCGAACCGTGGGCCTGTTATTAAGATATCGAAATATTGTGAGATTTTGATATTGTCGATCGTAGGCTTGAGGCCCATTTATGCTCTATGCACATATAATCTGCCCCAGAACCTGGCCAGCATATGCCACCTGTGGAACAACTAATGGTTACCAGCTTTGGTTATCATGGTGATTAAAAGTGAAAAGATAGCCCTCAACACTGGGAATTTTAACGTGGTTTACCACGAGATGGGTTATTTTTACATCCCAATCGATAGATAAGGTCCATAAAGACGATGGTGAGCTCTCACCTATGTAGTTCATCACTCTGCCCATGAACTCGGTCCAGTAGCCTTTCCTGTAGGATTTCTTCACAGAATCAGGAAGAGTCTGTCCTGGAAGGCATCTGTGATGACAGGACATACCCTCATTATGATCCATTGTGAATGAAGTGGAACCTAAAGTATTTATCCTTCAGGGGATATTCCTTGTATTTGGATAACTGTGGATGGTTTGTGGATATGGCATAAGACTGTGACTTTTCCTTTTCAGCCCAGCACCTACATTAAAGCCTAGATGTACACTGTAGAAAAAACACTCAGGAACACGCCACCAGAGACCAATGGAACTGCCTTTTTTAAACTCACTGCATTAAAGCCGAATACATGCATTTTATTATAACAGAACTGTGTTCACATTTGACAATGAACAGAAAAATAGCAATGCATACAAAATAATGTTGCTGCTAATCACTGACAAATTGCAGGCTATAATAATTCACTACAAGTTCAGTAATGTATTGAAAATTCATTTTCCTGTTATCTAAAAACAGTAACATTATAGAAAAAAAACATGACATTTAAATGGTTTAAATCTCTATTTTCTCTCTATTCAGGTGTAGATGGGAAAAAAAAGTAGCTCAATAATAGTAGAAAACAATGGTAATTTTTAACATTTTATAGCGTTTTACAGCATTTAGACCAAGTATTAGACCATTCCCGGAAGGTTGAATTAAATGCTCATTTACTTTTAGATCATTTAATAACAGTGTGTATTGTACACTGTATATAAATGAGATTTTTTTTTCTCCATCTGGCCCTCTTTATGTTATGGTGATGTTATGCCTTGCTAGAGGTTCCCAACACATTCCACGGCAGTTAAGACTTTGTTTGATCAATCAAGTGATTCAATAGAAAATCTATTTACTTGATCACCCAGGTGTCACTGTTGTCATCCACCACAGTGTGATCAAAGTCAAACACCATCAGAGTCTTCATGTTTCACCCTGAGGAAGGAAAAACAGTGGAAAACAAGTGTCATTAATTCGTTTAGGGGTCCATCAGAAACAAAACGAATCAATTCTCATTATCTAATATTGTCATTCGATTAGCTTTCATGGTTTGTGTGTGTGTATGTGTGCGTGTCTACAACCATGACATTGAGATGCAATTGATCTATAAAGTGATCTTCTTGTATAATCATGTTTCCATGTTGCGTTCAGGGACCTTATCTGATATCAAACAGAAACCTTGACTACTACAACGATAAAAGCTTGCTTCGCTAGACAGAAATTCCCCCAAACTGTGTGCCGAAGTCACCACAACCCGCTATTTCATTCTGATTCTGATAAAACCTCTCCTCTATTTCCTTTAGATGTTGATTTACAGTGTTTGTCTTTTCAATCGCTTATCTTTTTATAGCAGGTTTGGTGTGGCCACGTCTCCTCACAAGGAAACGGAATCGAAACGCGACTAATATATTCACAATGGGCTGCCACAGCTCAGAGCAGCTCCAGCTGGACGACGGGCCTCAGAATGACCCGAACACTAGACAACACAAATAGAGGGAGATATATTAAACACATATTTATCAAAACAACCCAGGACTGACCTGCGGTCTGTTCCGCCTGCAACTGTTGCCCCGACAGCGCCCACTGCCGCTCAATAGGGGGAACTAGGCATTGAGATAAGTCTGTGAGACGGGTGCCGGGGCTTAGGGGCGGGGCCTGGTAAACGGACCAATCAGATCTCAGGAACTATTGGCAAGCCAAAAAAAATACGACAATGTCATCGCCATGTTGCTACAGGCAAAAAAAGTATTAGAAATTGCACATTAAAGATCTACTCTCAATGAAAACTATGATTATGAAAAAAAATTGGGCCAGGGAAACTAATCACAGCAAATGGCAGCATGCAAAAAAGCAGAATACAAGATTCAAGATTCACATCATCAGGCAGTCTGCAAAGAAACTTAGCCTTGAGAACCAATGGATATTTCAGAACAACATCGACCCCAGTTGAAGCCCACTAAAGCTAATAGCAAAAATATCAGTGGAGGTGCAGAAACATTAAAAAACTAAGCTGCAGATGCTTAATTGATTTCTAAGTCGGGTTTGAAGAAATTCAGGGCCAATCGCCTCCACTGTTAACTTAATAGCACAACAGGGAAAACAGGTATAAGAGAGCCTTGTGAATTACTTTTTTCAGATCTGGAATGTGACGTTTTTTTAATAAACAGAGACCAATAGACTTTTCATCTGAATCAGAACCACTGTGTTCCACTCTGAGCCTGTAGGCTGCAGTTTACCCATATGGCCATTGGGTGTCAGGAGTGCTCACAATGACCTACAACCAAACCAAGCGACGAAGAAGAAAATCCAGTTTGTGTAGTTCCTGGTTTCGTCAAGTGTATTACGGTCTGTCAGTCTGTCTGTCTCTCTCTGTTATTGTTGTTTTGCTTTACTTTCACCAAGCTGTTCCCTCCAGAAGCATGTTCCGAGGCTTAGGCTCGTGGTTGGGCTTGGAGCAGCCGGTGAAAGCGGCAGCAGAGGAGGAGGTGGTGGAGGAGAAGCCTGGAGAAGAGCAGGAGGAGAAGGTAGTGGAGGCTCAGAACGAAGTAAACAAACAGCAGCAGCCGTCAGATGACAACCACGGAGAAGAGCAGGAGCATGAAGAGAACCGGGAGAGGAGCCCGGGGTTTGGCGGTGAGAGACACCACGCTGTTAATGAACCGATCACCACTGCTTTTCTAACCTAAATCGGTGATGACAGGTCAACAGCTGTCACACGGTGTCAGTCCCTAACAAGGCGTCAAGACTCGAGGTTTCTTGCCGTGTTTCCGTTCAAATTCAATTGTTGTAAATGTGAAATCAAAGTCTTGTCTTTAGCTTTGTTTCCAATCCCAAAAAGTTCACTACTCCTGATCTATCTATCTATCTATCTATCTATCTATCTATCTATCTATCTATCTATCTATCTATCTATCTATCTATCTATCTATCTATCTGCCTGCAAAGGCAGCAGTTTGCATATGTAGGATTTGTCAACTCAATTCAGCTTTATCTAAGGTGCAGATTCATAACAATGTTTGCACCTCACGATACAAAAATAACCAAACAACACTAGACAACTCCCACAAATGAGCATTCTCCGAGTGACAGTTTTGACAGTGTGGCATCCATTAATGGCTACTTACCTTAAACAGAGCAAAACTTAGGGGTGGAAAACATCTGACAGGACCGGGTTGAGTTGGGAGAGTGGAGAGAGTGAAGAGGAAACTTGAGAGAAATATATTTAGCTGTTTGATGTCCCGAGAACAGTAGTATTTGTAGTCCTGGATAATAAAACAAGGTCCATAGTTAATACTGTACATTTCTGGGTTGTGATTGGGTCCCCTGAGATAACATTGTTACGACTGGTACTAAACGGCTGAGTTGAAATGAGCCCCCTGATTGTTTGCATCGAGTGGTTATAGCTGTGTTTGTCTTCTGAGCACATCCTCCTCTTCCTCCTGCAGACTACATCTTCAGTTTTGCCTCTAACGCCACAAAGAAGATCTCAGAATCAGTGGTGGAGACGGCTCAAACCATCAAGAAGTCAGTTGAAGGCGGCAATATCGACGGCATTATAGACAAGGTATGTGGCTCATCCTGCTCCTCTGACCAGATGGTGTCTGTTCAGAGTACAACACGAATATGTGGAATTACTGAGGTGTCACATGTTACCAAGCAGAAAAGCCTGCACAGCAACATTAATTTACACAGGAAAGTAATTAAGTTAAAAGTAATGTGTGTGTGTGTGTGTGTGTGTGTGTGTGTTTGCAGACCTTTCTTGGAGATTTCCAAAAAGAGCAAGAGAAGTTTGTCCAAGAGAAGAAGTCCAAAAAATCAGGTAAAGCTCAGTTCGATCAAATTAAAATGTTACTTTCCTTTGCACACATCATATCCCTTATATTTTAAACCAACACAATGGGGAAATCATTGGAATTAGTAGATTTGTAGATTCATGAACATGAAAAATTCACGGCAAGTTGATATTGGAAGGCACATTTTCCTTTAATCTTCATTATTTTCTCTAGATTAAACAGTATCAAAACATGTCCATGATGCAATATCTACAGTATCTAATATCTACAGTATCTAAATGATAAGGTAAGCTATTCTGTGGCGCTCCACCTCTCTCAGATCGTATGTACTTTGTGTGTGTGTGTGTGTCCAGAAGCAGCAGTGCCTCCCTGGGTCGGCTACAATGAAGAGGAGACGATTCAGCAGCAGATCCTTGCTCTGTCGGCTGTAAGTCTGCGACGTCACGCCTTGAAAGGCGGCCCAGAGCGAACAAAACCATTTCCAAAACCTCAGCAGATCCGCATTCATATATAAACTACTGATTTTGAAATACAGCTGGACAAACATTCAAATCTACACATAGACAGAATAGGACAATAAATGATATTATTCACATAAGTGGCAGGCTAGACGGCCATCAGTGCTATGTTTGGTTGCCAGATAAGCATGAGAGTGGTCATGCTTAATAGTTCAAAGTTCCATAGCTTCCAGTAAAGTATACAAATAATTTGAATAAATATAACTGTCGAGAGGAGGCACAGTGTCTAGTATTGTCACCTCTTCACATTCTGCTCAGATCAAAGGGTACCAAGACGGCATCTGAGGCATTTCTGATGAAACCGGCGTTCTGCAGCTTCTATGTCAACACCACAGAATAAGGATCAATACTCCATTCGACCATTCTAGGCCCCTTTTAACCTTTGCCTTCCTTTTTTCTTAAACCAATCTTTCTCTGGTTGCAGGACAAGAGGAATTTCCTGCGGGATCCTCCCGCTGGTGTGCAGTTCCTCTTCGACATGGAGCACATGTATCCGCTAGCCACGGTCATGCTGGAGGAGGACCAGCTCCTCAACCGCATGCGCTTCGATCTGGTTCCCAAACAGTCAGTAGTACACATTGTGTGTGTGTGTGTGTGTGTGTGCGCGTGCGTGCGTGTTTGTTATCAGGCTGCAAATACAGAAGGACCCGCAAAGTAAACCGAGCACGGTCTGTGTGTTTGGCAGCGTGAAGGAGGAGGTTTTCTGGAGGAACTACTTCTACCGGGTGTCTTTGATCAAGCAGTCGGCGCAGCTCACAGCGCTGGCGGCCCAGCAGCAGCAGCAGCAGCAGCAGCAGAAGGACGGGGAGGACAGAGGAGCCGCTGCCTCCCCGGAGGACATCGTCCTGCTAGGTCAGACACAGAACACTGCTGGCGTTGCGTTCAACGTATTTGTTGACCAGAAAAGTTATGTTAATCTCTGTTCAAATCGTTTTCCAAGCTGACTTGTGCTTTGGAGATGAAGAACAAGAACCTCTTCATAGTACACAATCCTCACAGTATTTACAGTATTCACAACATAAAACAAGTAGTTAAGTAAGAATAATTATGATATACCTATAATAAATATTATTCAAATTATCATTATTATTTTTTAGATTATTATTGATGTAGTTTCTAACAGTAATAACAACAGTAAGAGTTATCGTATGATTATTATTAGTAGTAGTATTATTATTATCAGTTGCAAGTAAGAAATGGAAAAAGAAAGGTCAGTCAGATCATAACTCTCAGATCTCTCAGTGGACTGAGATATGGAGAGAGTGGAACTCCCTCGGTCAACAGTGCCTCACGTTCTCCTCTCTCTGTCTCATCGTCATTGTTTGGATTTCTTCTTTTTTTTTTATTTGTGGACTTTGTCCCCGTTTGAAAAAATGTCTGAGACGTTACTGAAGGCTTGGCTTAGTTTGGAGGCGGGGCAGGTGATTTCATTCTGGAGAAATCCATTAAACGCCGCGACTGCAACCGGGTAAACAAATGCTTTTGAACAAAAATGAAACAAATCGGTCAAATGGGGATCAGGTAATCCCTGAAAAGCACCATCCAATCGCATTGAATCTAACATCAATACATCCACCCCGTTGTTCCTCCTCTGCGGTAATGTGCATGTGCCAAATATAAAAGCACCTCTGAGTTATGAAAAAAAACAACAAACACCTGGAAAAGGTCACTTTTGTCTCTGTCAGGTGTGAGGGTAAACGGGCAAAAGTGACCTCTAGTACGACTGCTGCACCAGCTGAATGGAAGCTTTAATCAAGGTTGTCATGGAGACATCAGCAAATTAGCAACCCATGTTGCTAATAACTGTCATCCCTGTTGTTAAATTGTAGCGTTGTTACCATTAGAAACATGCATTCGTATGCACTTTTTATGCCATTTTTTGAAAAGGACATTTAATGGTAAGATTGTTCTGTGACACAGTGTAAAAATCGAATGACATGGGATTTGTGTATGAGATGAGGTGAAATAAATACATCCGTCTACCAAATATCATAGCGAAGAGCATAACCGGCGCTAAGTTGTCGAAAAAAAAAAGTGAAAGGGACACTTTCGTCTTGATCCGGTACGAGGGTTCACAGTCAGAAATGACTTCTGTGACTGTCACTCCAGCAGCTGTGTGAAATGTGTAATCGAGGTTGCCATGGTGACGGGTGAAGCCCACCAGCTGTATGGAACCTTCAGTCAAGGTTACCAGGGGGCGGGGCAAAGTCAGCCGTACAGTCACGTCGCCAGTAACCCTCATATCTGTTTCGTACGATTGTAATTGTTTTTACAAATGCCAGTTAACAGCGTTGCATTTGTCTTTGTTCCTTCAGACAACGTCCGACCGAAAACTCCGCCGGTTTCCATCAGCGGCGTACAAAAGGTGAGAAAGACACTCCTGCATTTTTTAACAGTCGCTCCGGAAATGAAGGAAGACCAGTGTCGCGAGTATCCTCCGTCTTTGTGTTTTTTCTGTGTGACTCTCAGCGTCCTCAAGAGGACGAGGAGGAGATGTCGGCCAGCCCCGGAGTCTCTGAGTTTGTGAGCGACGCGTTCGACTCGACGTCAATCAACCAGGAGGACCTGAGGAAAGAGATGGAGCAGCTGGTCCTGGATAAGAAGGACAGCCTCCCCTCCCAGGATGGTGGGAGTTTCTGCTGATTCCGTTGTTGTTCTTGCAGCTGTGGGAACTCGCCGCACCCGTGCTGCCAGTTTGGATTTGGGAGATTACGTGTCATTAAATGGTGGAGGAGATAGTTGCCTTTGTCCGTAATCCTTCCTTCCCGTTTTTTTCCGTTTTCCGTCCAGATGAGTCAGCAGACTGGGAGAAGGAGCTGCAGCAGGAGCTGCAGGAGTACGAGGTGGTGACTGAGTCAGACAACAGAGACGACCAGTGGGATCAAGAGATCGAGAAGATGCTGCAGGCTGACAGCTAGACGCAGTCTGTCTGGCTATGTGTGCGTATGTGTCTGTGAGGGTGAGTGAGTGTGTGTGTGTGTGTGTGTGTGTGTGTGTGTGTGTGTGTGTGTGTGTGTGTGTGTGTGTGTGTGTGTGTGTGTATGCACTCCGGTATAGTGGTTCGATGATAGATGAAGAACGACCAGTGATGCACAAGAGGATGAAGCTCCACATCCTCTGCCCCAACCCGCCTGTGATTCCTGTCTTGTTCAAACATTCTCCTATCCCTGATTTAAGGTGTAGTCTCCAACAGCAAGTGTGTGCGCGACAACAGCGGTCACGTTGAGGCGTATTAGATAAGTGCTACTTCATTACTTCTTTCTACATTGTGTGAGCTGGCTTTTTCCGCCCTCGGTTGCATTGGAAAGGAAAAGCTGCTAGAGGGCGCTCCAGAATAAGTAACATGTTTGTTTTTTATAGAGGACGTTTTAACGTTTCCACTGCTGCTGTCTGGGGGAGGGGAAACTGTCGAGTCAAGTCTTAAGAAAGTCACAGTGATATCTAATGTAAAGTTCAATTTATGTAAATAAAGAGGATTATAACACTACACTTTACACTGCAGTTTTGCCTCAGTCCTTCTGTTTGATACTTAGATAGATTTTGTATCACACACTCATGTTAAAGGTAGACACAGTGCCCAGTAGATGAGGTTTTAATATAATATACATTGGTTTTAAGTGCAAGTTACAAAAGTTACAATGTTACAATGTTGTGAAGCATATTCATAAGGTTAAAGCAGTTGGCACAGATTCTGTTATACACCAGGATATTACATATTAGCTTAAATATATACGTGTGTGTAATTACAATTAAGTACATGCATTGTAAGATGAAGTGCTTGAACACATGCACAGTGAAATTTTTTATATTTATATTTATTTTAAATGTATCAAAAAACAAATGTTAAAACTAACATGAATCAACTTGTGGTCAGAGAAAATGCTCACCACTTTGTGTGAGGCACCTGGACTTATTGCATAAATGCAGACAATTAGATGGACAGAATAAACATTGCAGAGCAAAATGAAAAATCTCGAATTACAATGAAAGCCTCCCGCAGCAAAACAAGGTTTCCTCACAAGTAGATTTGTGGTTCTACGTGTGTACCTACAAACATGACTAATTTTTCCTGGAAAAGACGCATGTAACAGATATTGCTGCTAGCTGTACCATTATTTTTATTAGACTGATGAAGAACAACATGGGGCATTGCACTGTGACCTCACTCAAGAAGGTCTCGGGTTGGAATCGTGGTCAGCTCAAGAGCCTTTTGTGTGCAGTTTGTTCGTTCTCCCTGTGACTGGTTGGGTTTTCTCCAGGTTCTCCAGTTACTTCCCACAGTTCAAAAACATGCATGTTTAGGCCGGTTGGAGACTGGCCCCTAGGTGTGAGTGTCAGAGTGAATGGTGCGCGTGTGTGTGTGTGTCTGTCCTGTGATGGATTGGAGACCTGTCCAGGGTGTATTGGGTGGCTTCCCTTGATGTGTCTTAATCAAAAAGGATCATTTGTCCTCTGACTCAGTCTGTTTGCCTCCTTCTACTTAAGCATTCTTGTGCAAGTCAAGTGAATTTGATTCCGTTGGACATCCTGAAGGCTTAGAGGTCAAAGTTGATTGTGCAACCTCCACATTCCTGGTTTTTAGTGCGGCTCAAAATCTCTGCCGCGTCACTTTGTGTTGAAACCTCTTTTTTTTCTGACATGGTGACGAGAGCTCTATCATCTGTTTTTATTTACTTATCTGCCTTAATGTGTATGATCATTCCAGGCAAAGTCCCAATCACCACGAGCTCTCAAAACATGTCCTCAGAGGGTGTCGACATTTAATTTATGGCTGAAGAGGCAGCTGAGTGCAGAGTAGAAAGTCACGGTAGAGAGTGAGTAAGCGAGTGTGGAATGATGGAAAGGATGCCCGCATGTTGTTTGGTAGCATAAAGTCTATAATCATGAGAAATGAGACAAACACATAGCTCGGCCTGTGCCAACCAGACAGTTGGACTTGTCTGCACACGCTCCTTTGGTTTCTGTGTGAGGGTGGTGGAACCAGATGGTGTTCAGTCTGGAGTGTCAACACGACTCCCAGCACAGCAGAAAGGCTGCTCAATGAATTGGAGAATGAATACTCATTAGGAAGTGGTGATCAATACGATAGTCAATATGCTAATGTATCCTGCTTCCCCTGTCTTCTTCCTCTCGGCCCCCAGGTGTGTGTGTGTGTGTGTGTGTGTGTCCAGGCACATGATGTGGAAAGAATGAATCTATAGATGTGGTCTCCGGGCTGCTCAGTGTGATCCCTCTTTGTCTCGTCCTTCTTATCTGACAGTCACAGAGGAAACACTCCAATCACAGCGCTAGTCGAGGGTTCACCAGCTGCTGTGAAGCAGGACACACACTTGTCACCATGGTGACAAAGCCTGGCAGATGAGGACCCATGTGTGTGTGTTTATTGCCTGGTTTAACTATCTTTTAATAATGCATAAAGGCGGGGCTGTGTGTCTCTGAGTGTGTGTGTTTGTGTGTGTGTGTGTGTATGTCTAGCCCACATAGCCTGCAGATTTTGCTGTCTGTGGTTCAGACAAAGAGATGAGAGATAGTCACTTCAATGCAACCTGCAATTTTATGTTGATGCTGGCTGTCAAATGCAACATCCGCTGAATGCTGACTCAAAAGAATCTACGTAACTACTTACTAGAATATGAAGACATTATTGTGGTTATGGTCGAATGTTCTGAAAATGTGCGTCAGAGAAGTCAGCAAAGGAGGAGGGTGAGAACAGACAAAGGGAGACAAAGCAAAAAGAAAGAGAAAGGATTGAAGGTGTCAGAGTCAAAGAGATGAGGGTCAGAATTTAGGGGAGGGAGAATGGGAAGAGAGAGGATCAGGGAGGGGTCAAAGAGGCACAAAATACCTGGCAACCAGTCAGTGGAAACTGCACGGAGAAGAATTTAAGAAAGACAGCGTTCAGCTAAAAAAAATGTAGAAAGATAAGGCAGCATTCAGAATGTGCGTTCCTTATTTCCGAATTCCTATTAATGATCAGTCTTTGGTGGCAATAAGGATTGTACGTATCAGAATGCTCATACATTTTTAATTCTGAAACATATTCAGTCTAATCAAGATGCAGAACTGCCGTTCATACTCTGATTGGTTTGAGGTGTCAGAAATTATTTTCTTATGCAGTTTACAAATGAGGACTTGTCCATGATCACCCAAATCCCCACAATGGATCAGCTATATTTACACATATATATATTTGAAAATAAATTTACTGTTAGAACGACTTAGAACGTACAGGAAATGAAACCCATAAAAACAATGCTAAGGCCTCAAATTTTCCCTTTCACACCTTTTACATCAGACATCCCACTGCTACTGTCTATCACCATTCACTCTCAACTGGGCCAGCGGTGTTTGTGAGAGGGCACAGCAACCTTAGAATGCTTAGAATGACAACCTTAAAATAACCAGACCTCCACACTTGAAATGACTGAACCAAATATGAGACTGACAGATTTCTGCTGTGAAGAAGGAAATACTTGTTAGAACCTTTATGCATTATTATCGTAAGGTGATGCAACTAAGGAAGGATTGTTGAACTTGTGGTGGGTGCAAGGCTAAGTCAGCCACTCCTAAAGCCCCTGTTTTCACAGCAAATGCTGGCCTCTATGCCTTTATGGCCGTTCTGTAAAGTCATTTAAACTATAGGGACCCCAAAAGGCTCCGGGACCATTGTTGGTGGATTTAACAAGTTGTGTCACAACCGTAGCCCTGCTTTACCACAAAAACACAGATGTGATTGTTTCAACATGCTGTTACCAACATTAAAATTGAGATGTTTTTAGGATTTTGGTGGAAAGATGGTACAACGTTTCATTCAGAAAAAGTTGTAAAAGCCATCATATTTGGGTTGCGTTAATTGCATTCAGATTTGGAATTTTGTATGAAAAAGATTCTTCAATGGTTTGATAGTCATGCTATGAGGTCTGTGTTGGTGCACAAACGTGCAGTAATACGCTGTATTTTACAAAATAAAATGCTAAGCCACCCACAATTACTGGACCTTTTCAAGTTCCCATTTTTGTTCATCCTCGCATGGCACGAGTCCTGAAACTGAGTCATTTTGGAACTGCGTTTGGGAAATTCTGCTGAGATCAGTCAAAGAAATGAGTCGTGTTGCACGGCGACGCAAGGTATGTACTGTTCTATACCCCGTCTAACTTATGGGAGGAAAGTTTTCTCGTTTGTTTCTTTTTTATAACTTGCACTGATGCTTCAAGAGGCACCCCTGCTACTCGGCCCAACTTGGCCCGGCAGGCGAGTAAGCATTAGAAAAAGTACCAGGGTCACATTCCAGGTAATGGAAACGCACACCGGGCTGAGCCGAGTTGAGTAGAGCCGAGCCGGCGCTATGTAGTGGAAATGAGGTGTAAGTTCTATCAAAGGGCCAAGACAACTGACAACTGAGTGTTAGCATTAGCCACAATTAGCAGATACATGGCATAGCATAGACTCAGGGGTATAACACAAATGAAAATTAGAAAAAATCCACTGTGTTGTGAAGCACATGGGGACTTTCCTTTGAAGCTGAGATCCAGTAAAAAGACTTTTGTGCCTTACTGACACAGTTTCACAGACGCACATTCGCTGCCAGAACCCAGCATTAACAGCTTGTGATGTTTATCCAGAAACAGCACCTCAGATGAGACACCTAAACTGGGTATTACATCATGGCGGATGCTGGTTGGAAACCATAATCGAAGCCTGTTTTTTGTTGTTGTTTTTTTTTATTTCCCGTACCTGTAATGTGACCATCGTGTCCCCGCTCTGACTGCTCTTTTGACCACATTTGGAGATTGACACAAAGGACTTTGCTCAACTAATTGTTTCATACTCTGGTGCACCTTGTGCTTTTTACGCACCACCAATGGTTCACATATTAAAATGAGTAGTCAAACACCCACACTGTCTGCTATTCTTTGTGTGTGTGTGTGTGTGTGTGTGTGTGTGTGACAGTAGGACCGCAGATTAGATAAGTAACATGCATGGGCTTGATATCATCTGCAGACAACCACACTGTCTTTCTCTGCTTTGTCCCATCTGTCTTCATAAAGTATTTTCACTGTCTTCTCTCTCCATTGTAACTGTGTGTCTGTTCACATATCTGTGTGTGTGTTTGACTCTGTCCACACCTGCTATTCCTGAAACAGTGGAGCCTTTACAACCCAAACTGACACAATTTAACTGACAAACACACACACGCATGCAACACACACACACACGCACACATCAGCACCCGCATTCAACCTCTCACGTAGACAGCTGACAGGAAGGCCAGGTGCTGAATGTGGTCACCCCCCCCCCCCATTGGTTCAAACTCAAACTTAATTTCAAACATCAAACAAAGGAGAGATTAAAAGAAAAGAACGTTGGATAAAACACAGAGGAGATTATGAAATGGCCAGACACATAAGTCCTCAAGTCATTTACAAAAAGCCCCCAAGATTTTTTTTTCCACTGTTCAACTCAGCAGACCATGTTAAATGCTTGTGTTGCATCATGATTTATTGTGGTGCCATTATAAACTTTATGGGCAACAGGCAGCGTAGCCATAAAACCAACTGCACTGTTAACTGTCAGGATGAGTTCAGCTTAGTTCTCAGTTTTTCATTTTGTCTCATATTTGCTGAGACTAGTTCAGGAATCATTTATCACTTCTTCATCACCAGTTTTAGCTCATTGTTGAACGTATTCAGTCTAAATATTTCACAAGCTGCTTCAGTTTAATCTTAGGGCCATTTAAAGCTGCCTCATCAAACAGCTTCAAATTGCATGAATCTAAAGCATCTAATCTATTGATCTAATTAATGCACCCAGGTAATACATGTTTTTGTTCTGCCTTTATTTTCTGTCTTCTTTGAGATAAGGATGTGGTATGTGGTGACATCTTGTGAGAAGGTGTGCAAGTGGGGGAGGGGAGAGGGAGAGAGACTTGTTTCACTCACATGCACGGCTGGGATTGGATGCACAAAGGCACCAGGGCACTGTGGTGATCACAGTCTGTGTTGGTATGTTTTTAGCGTGAATGGGGTGTGGGGGAATGCTTGAGACCTTTGGGGGGGGCTGTGGTGGAGTTTGGTGGCGTGCCAACGCGCTCTGGCGTGGTCGGGAACGTGGCTCTGCAGCAACCACAGTCACATACGCACTTACTATATTATCATTTCTCCCTTCACCCATAACTCACCTCGGCACCATCATCACTGGGTAGGTAGGTACCCGTAGCCCAGTTCAATTTTCACACACATTCAGACGCAATTCTTAATAAAATTTACAATGCACCAAAATTATGGTAAATATGTTTTTAAAGGGTGTTACCTGCTCTCTTAAATGGTAGATTCCAATCCAGGGAAGAGGTAGTTCTATATAAGTGGACCTCAGTCTTGCTTGGCCCCAGTTGGCTTTTACATCTGGTCCCTGCTCATGGTCAGCACTTGGGGTCACAGCTCACCAACTTACACATCTGAATCTTAAAAACAGTGCCACTTACAGGTGGCATTGAAGCCGATCGAGTCTAAAGCCGATCTGGTATTTGTGTCACAAGCAAATAAAGATATGATTTGTCATGCACCGAGGCTACCTGTTTGTTCTTGTAATAGGAGCTATGAAGTACTGCTAGCACTGACTGCAACATATATTGTACTGAATGATATTTCTATAGACTACAAATGTTTCCCTTAGAAATGAATGGATCAAGGTGACAAAAAATTCACATTGTTACGCGTTTCTACACTTAGAGACATTGTTGTAGACAAAAGCCCCTCTATGTTGTTTAACATTTTGACATATTTTATACCTTTTGATTGTAGTAATAGGGGAATTTTGTTTGTCGTTGTCTTTCTTTAATAAGAGGACATAGGTCCCTCCATGACACCACTGAATACAAAGTGGATAAGATAATTGGTGGATGGATGGATAGATTAATTCATAGATAGATGGATGGATATTTAATATGTAACAGTAGCTTCAGGCTCTTGGTCTTCTCTAACCAAGTATTTCTCAATTCCTGTCCTCAAGTGCCTCTGCACTGCATGTCTTAGATGTTCCCTGCTCCAACACACCTGACTCAAAGCAGTGTTCATTCATCAGGCTTCAGCGGAGCTCGATGAGTGGTCAATCATTTCATACTTGAGGAGTAGAATTGAGAGACAATGCTCTAAGTCTCAGTTTTTGCCATTAAAAACTCATTGTTCAGAAACTTTCCATTTGTTTTTTTATTATCAAAGATGACCCTTTTTATGGAACTAAAATGTGACGTAAAATGTAGCTAGGCATTTAAATCTTTGGACACAGGGTCAGTCATTCAGCCACCTGCACTCTGCTGCTGTCACCGTGGCAACCTTGATTAGAGGTTTGCTGCAGCTGGTGTTGTCATGCTTGTAGCAGCACTGGTAGCATTCGCCATGAAACCAAGAAGCAAGGCGCTGCATCACTGTCAAAAGTTCCTCTTAGAGGAATTTTTCTATTTTTATTTCATGTTACATTTTTAAATGTCTTATTTCTTATGTATTTTCATATATTGTTTCATGTTATTTTATTGATATGCTTTTGTTACACCACTTCCCTTATATTTAAATGTGCTTTACAAATGTGTTGGAGTAATATTCTATCACAAAAATGAACTAAATGAAACTAGACACATCTCAATGAATAAAACATTAAATTATACGATTTAGCTGAATTAAAAGGTGCCAAATAAACGCTCACTGTGAATTCTTTTCAATGGCTATTTGTCCATTGAAAGAACTCTGAATACCTCCCACTGTTTGATAGAAAAACTCTGGGTGTGCAGCCTATCGCGCTTCCGGTCGATGAGGCTTCAGCGGTGGATAACAATCATTTTTAATTCAACAAATTCATTTAAAATAATCAAACAACGTTAATTTTATTAACATTCAGTGCACGCTCTGTGCAAAACAGAACAGTGAAAGAGTGCGTGGGCTGAGGGTGGAAAAGGTTGAAAACCGAGAGTGACTTGTTTTACTTTGAAAATCCCCCTCGGAACAGACGCTCGCGCAGCGGCTTGAGCAGTTTCAGCAGCTGCGGAGACCGAGGCTCCTCACACAGTCGCCGAGCGACTCCGATGAGAAATCCTGAGCCCGGAGAGACAGTGTCTGACACAGTGCCTGACTCCACTTGCAGACTGAGAGGAAGAGGAAACATAGAGACCTTGTGTTTCAGGGGGAGAAAGAGAGAGCGAGCGAGAGAGCGCGAGAGAGAGAGAGAGAGGGAGAGAGAGAGCACTTCGTCCGGAGTCCAGAGGAGCCACTAACACCATAAAACCTCGGAGCTCTCAAGGTAGGAATACTATACTGAAAATGCTGTAATGCGAGGGTTTTACCGGAGGTCGGTTCATTCTATTTAGCGTTTAAAGTGGCTCATATATGAAAAAAAAACATCAAAGCTCATAAATGCTTATTATCAGAAACAGTAGAGAGGTGTTTCTTACTATTCTTGCCTCTTTAAGTGATCGCATGTGTAATGACTGACAAAGTGTGTTTGAACGTGAGGGTATATTGCTGCTTATGGGGAATATTGTGTAAAGCACTTTATGATAGGCATTGGTAGATAGATAGGTTTCCATAACAAGAGATGGATAGAAAGTTTATTGATCCCTTCCAAGTTAAAACACACACTTCTAATACAGTGATAGGACACCGTGAGGGAAGTAAGTGTGACTGCAAAATGTAAGCTACACTGGTTTCATCTATACTGGTGGTTTCCAGTTTATGTAAATAACAGCGGGTAAGCAGCGGACGGTAAGTGCACATTGTCTTGCATTTTGTATGAAATGTGCACATAGATCTATTCTCTCTCGATCTCTTAATGAGGTATTATTGCAAATGTAAAAAGTGGTAGTGCTTGTAAATACTGGGTTCATATTATACACTGGTTGTAACAACCAGAGGCACATGCACTGTTCTTATCCTAATTAGCTCGGACCCGATACCTCTCTCACCCTAGAATTTCACTGTAATTTCAGTAGTGCGGCGTTTTTGTTTACACTAGCGGGTGAAAAAGAGAGAAGCACGCTGTAGTATCTGCAGTCTGTGGTTTCCTCACCCTGCCCTTAAGCAAAATCAAAAGACTTCACTGGGTAGAGAAAAAAAACAGGCGTGAAGAACAAGCAACAGGAGGTTGCAATGAGGGCACCGAAACGGCCGAGCTGCAGAGATCCATTGATAGATGGGCGAGCTGCTCGGCAGCCGTTGCAACGTTTCTGATAACGAGGATAGAAAAGCCCTCGTCTGCACCTCGTGACCTCACCTCCAGCCTAATATATGTTGCCTTTTGTGTGTGTGTGTGTGTGTGTTGTATTGATTTATTCATATCCCCCGAAGGAAACATCCGCTGCATTCCACCTGCTCCTCTAATTTCCTCACATGGGACATGGAGACGTAGACACACACACACACACACACAGTGCTTCATCACTATGGTGCCCACACAAGGAATGTAGTAGCAGAGGTGTGTGTGTGTGTGTGTGTGTGTGTGTGTAGCCCAAGGAGCATTCCTCCTCGGCCGTGTCTCGGTTCAGGCTGTGACATCAACCTTTTTGTTTGGTTTCCATCACAGTGTTTGTTTTCCGTGAACGGAGCAGAACAAGCTGTGACAATCACTTTCACACTCAAAGTGTCACTTTCAGAAAGCTTACTTGTGCTACATGGGGATCGGTTTTCAAGCTCGACTGTTCTCCTCTCAGCGAAGGCGGCCTGCGTTTTTGTTGCATGCAGGGGTGCGGCAACACTGTTGTTACCGCATAAAAAAAATGAAGAGGACGTACACATCTGTGGACATAAGATGGCAGCTGATCAAGCTGCAACGAGGACCCGTCCTGCAGATTGAGTTTTTAGACATCCCCTTTTTTGCAGGGCCCCCACTGGCCGAGAGTTTTTCCTCTTTTGCGCTGGAGAATGAACCCAGTCGTTAGACAATTATAAAATAGATGTTCCTTCCTCGAGGCCTCTGTCATTTTGAGAGTGAGAGTTGTTTGCATGCACGTGTGTGCGTGTGCGTGTGTGTGTCGTTAACCAGCCTCCTCCGAGCCCGCCTGCGATCTTTGACCCTCATTCAAAGCTCGCTGTCACTTCGGCTCTGAGGCTGTGCAACAAAGAGCAGCTTTTGTTCCTTTGGATTACTCTTCCTTGCACATTCTTTGCCGCCTCGCTCGGCCTCTGGCAAAGGAGACGCCCCGAGCTCCACGGACTCAGTGAGACTGGGCCGTGTTAGAGCTCAGGTGAATATCCAGCCACGTCGCTATGTTTAAAAGGGACCTAGGATTGGCTTTGCTCTGATTAGCTGTCTCACCTGAAACACAAAAATGATCATGTGACCTTATATTCCTTCCTAAAAAGCATAGCTTCTCAGCCTTATATGTTGGAGGAGGAAGAACCAGCGCAAGAGCAAAGATGCTGACATTTCACCAGAAACTAAAAAAAACAAAGTGCTGCAAACTCACAGCCACGACGTACCTCCATTTACTCACATATCTGACCGAAAGCAGATTCACGCTCGATATTTTGGCAGTGGTTTGTGTCACGTTTGTATGTTACGCTGCATCATGTCTCAGAAAATCAGAAATTGCAAAGTGACTGAGGACGTGATGATGTCATACATCTTTGATCGGGAATAGATGTTGATATTAACGAAGCCAATGCATAGTCAATACATATGGCTGGGGATAGACTGTTAAAATACAGCGAAACCAAGACAAAGGTGTTTATTTTTTGTTCTTAATTCTCTTACTCCTCTCCTTTAAGAGGAACGTGAAGCGCTCAACTATCTCTAACCTGATCACCATCTCTAGCTGTGACCTTGGCCTCCAGACGCCTCCACCACCACTGAGACAGGACTTTTGTTCCCCCCGTCCCGTTTACTGTCACTGCTATCTTGCGCTCTGTGTCACACATTGTTTTGCCTGCCCGCCCACGTCCCGTCCCTCGGTGCGTGACGCCACGCCACACATCTGAGGCTGACGAACGTGTGCGAGCTGTGGCATGACTCAGAGCCTCTGTGCGATGCAGGCCTCTTGGTAGGTGCGTGGGGAACTTTCCTGGAAAATACAGAGCGACGGGTGAGGTCGAGGCTGGGTTACAGGTGCCTGCCTCTGCCCCACTCCCTCCCGGGTCGCACGGTCACACATCGGGGGAAGAAGAAACCTTGCATGCAGTGAAGTTTCAGGTTGACGTGGGCTTGCATGCAACATTGCACACACATCCAATTATGCGGTTCTGTGGTCGATGCCTCTCGCTCTCACACACACACATACACACACACGCACACAAGAGCTTGAAAGTGAAAGAAAAGGGGAAATTCTTGTGCTGAATTGATGCCTGGGCGCCGTGTGAGGGACAATAGACAGGGTGAGGGGGTGGAGGAAGAGTTAGCTTACACGTCGCGCACATTCAGCAAGTTGGAACTCGTCCGAAAACGGAGGGGAGGTGTTTGAGCTGAGAAATTAGTGAAGTTATCATGCTTTCTAAAGGGGGAAGCGTCTCGATCTGCAGCATGTGATGTGTGCTCGTGCTCACACACAGGCATGGTGCTAGGATTCTAGGGAAGTGAGGCTTTCACTGGCGGGGGGGTGGGAGGGTGGGAAACACTCATCAATGAAGTGTCTGTAGTCATAGTGGGGAGATCCTGGCTGAGGCTGAGTCAGACAGCGTGACGCTGGATGACTGCTGAGGTGTGTGTCATCATCCCAGCCCCCAGAATAACACAGTTGGGGTCTGGTTGAAAACAAGGCTGTGTTCCACGTGTATTTCACAAATTGGCGTCGCTGCAACTGCCTTTCGCATTCAGTGCAATGCAAAGCAGGCGTACGACTGGGTGCAAATTTAGCTGCAAGAGTGGAGTGCGCGCGTGTTTGACCTCCTCCCGGTTTGACTCCAGGTTTGACCTGTTGTGAGATGTGTTTGTGCTGTACGCTCACACACAAAGTAATCCACCCAGAACGTGATTTCCTCTCCAGCACTAACAGACACAAGTAGTTCCTTAAACCACAGTTTTGATATCCTCCCTTCACATCGAAGGCATCCTACCTTTAAGTGAAGTTAAGTGGTGTGTTACACATCCTCATTTGTGTGTAAGCACGTTTGTTAAGTAAGGGCCGAAGCGATATTAGTGTTTCTGTGCAATTTTAGTCAACACCAGTTCTGTTTACACGAACACACGTTTTCATTGGAAATGTCGTTGATTGTACGTCATGTTGGAGAAGGGACTGATGTGATCCAGTATCTTATTTCAAGTAATTCACGAGATCACACTGGACACTGGACACTGGACAGATGGAGCTGACCCACTAACCCAGTTTACAGCACGCACTGGGCCATCAATGTGTGAACACATGAAAGTCCTATGATTCACAAGTCTTCATGATGTAACCTTAAGCACATACCAACAGTAATGATATTACATTGGAATTGGATCAGATCTAACGAAGTGTAGGAATATTTTTACTTGCATGTTCACACCAGTTATTCTTTCTAATGTTTTCAGTGATGTTCCAATTTCCAAAAGCCTCTCAAACATGCAAAAATCTCACCTCAGCTGTTCAAAAAGATCTTCAGTATAATCATTATGCACTGTTATGGAGCAGGACAGTGATGTCAGAGACTATACATGTTGTGTTTTGACTGCAGGACCATGTCCTAGCTTCATATGGGCCAGACAAAGAAAAACAGGAAAACCCGTTGTTTAAAAAAAAATAAAGTACGCTTTGAGATTCATTTGGTCTCCTACCACCATCAGTGAAGTGAACTGTGCTGCCCTGCTCTTAGTTCCTCACGAGGAAACCACTGTGGAGTCACACCTTTGTGCAGTGCGCTCTCAGGTCGTTTATTGTCATACTTGGATTATCATAACGGGAAGTGTGGTTAACCACAAAGAGGATGAAAAGCACATTTCTGAGTAACTTTGAGTGGAGATGTGCTGAGAGGCGCTGCAGCTGAATAAATGAATAATTTTGATACGTCCATAAATAGGATGCAACAACATGAGTATATTCTCAGTTCCTCATGTCGTGAGAAAACACCGCCCAGGCACATCTTCCCTAGTACACCCTCATACCGCAATCACACTGTTGACTAAGACTCAAGTAAGTTGCAAAGTCGCGCTAATGAATGCAAAAATCATTATAGCATTATTAATGAATGATTATCAGTGATTACAAAAATGGATGCGTTTTCAAAAGCACTGGCTTGAATGGTGTTTGTATGCATCTCCCGTTGAAATAAATAGGGACTGCATTCAGTGGATGACCAGTGCTTGTAATGTTGTGGTATAGCCCTAACCCTTACTGAAACAAACAAATTATGTCATTTAAGTCTTTGCTTGCAGACTGGCCATCCCCGAGGTCTTTTCACTGGCTTCTCATCATCTCGTTTTACTCTGACCAAATCTGTACAACGACGCCGGAGTTGGTCTGGTGCAGTTTGGAGACGTCAGCGATCGGATCAGAAATTGAATTCATGTTCTCCGATATCATCTTCAAACGACACGAGTCTTTTCTGGTTTCTTTAGCGCTAGCTGACCGAAAATTGAAGCAAGAGCTGCATCACTGAAAGTGATTTCGAGACCTTGTCTTGTCTTTTGTGGAACAGGCGGTGACAATTTACACACGCAGATACACATTCGGTCTCACACCCACGCCTTGGAGCAGATTGACCTAAAGGCGGACCGGAGCGGCCCACAGACACGAGGTCTGTCTAGCAGGACGTCTCCCCTGGCGCCTCAGGCTCCGCCCAGTCGAACGGGTGACCTTGAACGAAGGCGCACGGAGCGCTCACGCATCCAGCGTCGCTCTTTGCGGTGTGCCGCTTCAACATCCTCCCCTTTGAGCCTGTCTCGGCGCAGTCTGTTGTGTCTGCGTGTGCCTGTGTCCTCTCTCCACATATCAGGTGTGTTTTTCGGCTGCGTTATAAATAGCGCGCCGACCCTGCAGCCCCGGGAGGACTAAGCAGGAGCAATAGGAGCCGAGACGGCCGAGCTTCGCAGGGATTTCTGAGATGGACAGCAACGGGACGTGTTTTTAGGCTCGCGTCGGCTGTGAGCTGCTCGACAGAGTCGAGCGTCGACACCGCGGAGACCAAGCTGTTCCTCTGAGCAGGTCTTAACGGGGAAAATTGTGAGAAATCGTCTGCCATGTGGCAGACTTTCTGCCTCTCTGCCGCCTGTGGTTCAACTGGTTCCTGTCTGTCTGTCTGTGACTCCGCGCAAGGCCGCAGGCTGCTCTGCTTCCCCTTCACTTGACGTCCGTGTCACAGGTTTCAAGGTTTCAGTCTGATGGCAATAATCAGGGTAAATGTCTCAGTCGGAATCGAAAACCTTAAACCCGTGCAGTCTGCACGTCAGTGTGGTTCTTCGACGTGCCTCTCTCTCGCCGCAGCCACATGAGTCTCGGCAAGTGTAACACAACAAGTCTAACCTTTGCTTCTCATAGAGCTAAGAACTCTAGAACCATCGTCTCACATATTAACACGTTTGTCCAGAGCATGGAGGAAAGACTGAATTCTATGTGTGTGTGTGTGTGTGTGTGTGTGTGTGTGCAGCAGTTAAAGGGGAAAGACTGTTTCCATTGATAACGGCGCAGACAGGACCCGGTGTGTATTTTCAGCCGGAGCACATTTGTATTCATTGATAAGAGAGCAGAGATAACAAAGCAACGCCAACGTTGTAAGAGTTGTATTATTTCGAGAGAATTAAAAATAACGCATTAGGTGCGTGCTTTCTGTTTGACATAGGATGTGTGTCTCCACACGAAGGAAGATTGTAACCCCGTCTGCGGTTCAGTCTGCAGAGCCCGGCCCCGCTTCAGAAGCACACAGAAATACGCTGTCAGACTGTTCCTCTTTTCTTTTACAGCCACTTTTCCTCTCTCTTCTTTGTTCCCAGCGGGTGCCAGCGGAGCCTCGAAGCCATGGCCAAGATAAGCGTCACGTTGGTCCTGATCGCTCTCTTCTCCACAGGTGAGACAGACACACACACACACACACACACACACACACGTAAACTGGGCAAAAACAAGAACAACTGCATGTCGTTAGTTTAGTTTTCAGTCGTCCTACAAGTAGCAGTTTACCAAAAATGTAATGTAATGTGTGAAATAAAACATGACGCAAGCACTCACATTCATACATTCGTGCACTCACATTCGTGCATTTCACATACGGTGGTATGGCTAGATTTCCATACGAATAAAAATATTCAACATGACTAGATTTAAGCATTTAAAACTAATGAATACATAAACGAATAGAGTTTTTAGAGTAATTTTAGTAATCTTAAACATATCTTTTGGATTCTTTGATTTCGTGTGGTCTGTGAAAATTCATTGTCATTGAGGTGAGGACATACTGCACCGTTTAAAGTTCCTGTTGTTGTGCTCAACTATACTGACATATCTGGAAATCCACCTCACGAGATGTACGGGCGTCGTCTGAAAGGTTTTTGACGCGTTTCCGTGACCAGATTTTTATCGTCATATTTACTCCTTGTGCACTTCAAGTGGGAATGGTCAACACGTCCCCTGTTGAACAGTGTGTGACGTTGTGCAGCGCTGTTGACTCAATGCTGCTGAGGGGCCTCTTTGAGAAAGGACAAGTGTCTGCCGACACGGGGATAACTCCACTCGCTGTCAGTGCAGTTTCACTTGCACCGGGGGCCGTGTCGGGGTCAGTGTGCTCACGCAGAGCTGGGAAGTGAGAGAGCCAGAAGGGGTCAGTGAGACTAAAAGGGCGATAGACTGATCATCAAATCAATGAATAAGTCATAGGAACCCAGCCACTACTCGCTAGCCAGTGAGTCTGATAACATGCTGCAAAATACACTCATGCATTTATTTTGAATAGGCAGGATTGACTCGGCACATCGGATTCAGCCTCACTATATAGCCGTCTGTACAGAATTCCCTGAACATTGAAGGTGGAGTTTGAGGGACTCACAGCAGGGATTTATTTCCATCTGGGACCAAACAGGCTCTTGGAATGTGGAGGAGGAGGAGGATGAGAAAGTGAAAATCAATAGAACAGAACCAGGCCCAGGATCAGCTCGTACCTCTGCAAGTAAAGCACAAAAGACCGGAGCAGCTTATCTCAGAACGCCTGCCTCCCTGAACTGCTCAACCTGCTCGAGAGTTTCTGGCCCGAGTTGCACAAAAGGCTCCGAGGAGAAATGGCCCAGAGGGAGCGCATAAGAAGTACGACACGCGGAGCTAAATGTCAGCGCAGTAGTCAACTAGCGGGGTGTAAACCTGCACAACCTGAGAACGATAACAGATCATGGGGAGGAAAAAAAAACATGCAACCTCTCAAGCACTGTCGCTTTTCTAGTTGTCGGCAGTGTTTGGATTAATCTCAAACTGTGGAACGCATCCTCCTCTCCGTGATTCACCTGCTGGAGCTCATGAGCGCGGCTCCAAAAGAAGCACGTTCAGGAAGTCACTGCTGACTTTATTCGATCTGAAGCTATGCAAAAATATATTTATATAAAAAACAACAGCTATTTAAAGGAAATTAAGTCCCTTCTCTCTTGTGAATGTTATTTACTTTCTGTTGTCTCTGCAACAGAAAATCGAACGTCTTTGAGATAAAGAATAAAAAAGTTAGTCAAACACCTAATCGTGGCCCCTGTGAAACAAAAATAAACAATTCGTGGAGAAAGTCAATAACAGATTAACTGATAGACAATTATTATTAAGTAATAGTGGTTGCATCCCTAATACAAGCAACATTTCTTAAATTTGTGTGCATTAAAGAGTGTTTCATGGTATAACAGTCTGTCATAGCAACACTCAGAAGTTGGACGATATTGTTTTATTAGATATTTTGATTGGACTGAGAAAAGGTTCACTTTTGCTGATACCACAAGCCCTGGATGTTCAGCACGTCATCTGGCAGCAGGTTTCATCCTAACGCTAACCCTAATCCCAACCCTCACAAGAGCGGCTCCAGAAGAAGCAAATTCAGGAGGGATTCAGAGCTCCTTTGCTTTGCAAGTCATTTCTGCCTCCGACTGCTCTCAGGCTCAGGTGAAAACGACCTGGACCTGAACTTCTGCGGGACGTGGCGTCACGGCCAGGATAATCTCAACCTCGTCCTGAACCTGACCACCGGCTGCAGCGGCATCAAGGTTTCGGCCAACCAGACCTCCCTGTCCATCGATGGGCGGATCACGGCTCGGTGCAGCAGCTCCAAAGTCATCTCCTTTGGGGAACTCAGGCAGGACATTAAGTTCTGCCTGTTCTGGGAGCCACTGCTGGACCAGTTGAAACTGCAGGTAAATCAGAACGCAGAAGACTGAGAAGTCTTCACTTTCATGACATTACAAAAGCACCTGTTCTTTTGCATACATTACCAGCTCAAAGGCAACAACTCAAAAGAATAAAAAGCTGGGATCTGGTGTAAAACTGGTGTGATAATGATTAAATAGAGTTGAATATTCCTTTGTTAAATTCCAATGTAACAGAAGCTGGTCAGATTGAGGTCAACCAGTAGGTCCTGGTCCTACCTACCTACTGGAGAAGGAAGCAATGCAGTTCAAACCATTCATGAATGGTTTGTGATGTCCTGTATCTTTGAATAGGACAACTGGAGGGAGTTTCCTTTGTCCCATGCATTTATATGGAACCATGGAATCTTGTAATCAAAACTGGCACGAGTTGTTTATGTTTTTGTTTCGATGGTGCTGCCTCGCTTTGCAGATTGCGGGGGACACGCTCACCCTGTGCCCGCCCACCGGCCTGCAGGGAGACTGCTGCACGGACCTGACTAATGGACCCAATGCTAATCCAGAGGGTCATGGTATCATCAACGGAATGATCAACAGCGACAGCCTCTCCGCAAATGTCTTGGCTTCCTACAGCTTCCACGGACACACCGTCAAGTGCAGTAAGCCAGAATGATGACGTCTGAAAAATTGAAATACACATAGTAGGACAAACGCTTTGCTTTAATGTTAAGAATTTGTGGATTATTGTCTGCAGATTTTTTCATATTGCTGTTTTTGAACCTTCAAAATGAGACTCAGGAAATAAAATACAGTAGGGAGCAAATGTCTCAAAGGGAAGTTAAACTAAACTACACTGTGTGTGTGTGTGTGTTTTTCAGAGGCATTATGCGATCAAGTGAGCCGCGGACCCACCCAAGCCAGCCCTCATATGTAACTTCCTCTTTATGTTTCTCATACTGCGCCTTTATCTGTGTTGTTGAAGTATCATTATAGGGTGGCTTTGTCAACATCCTCCTCTCCACATCGTAATTGCTGAAGCTTTGTTTAATCAAGTGTACAAACAAGAAATGAATCTTTACACTGTGTCGGGGGTGGAAATTCCAGAGAAAGTACAGTTTTTGCCCCCATACTACAGCATTGTGTGTTGATGTGCATGTGTGTGTTTGTGTCCAGGGATCAGGACAGAGTGAGGAGTTTCCAGGCTGCGCGGCTAAGCTGCACCCAGAGCTCCAAAGTGGCGATGTCAGATGGTTTCAAAGGCCACGACGTTTTGCTTTCTGTAAGTAACGCACACATAGAGACATTAGAGACGAAAAGGGTTTGACCAGACCTTCTGTTGCATTCAGAGAGATTTAAGATCTTAAGGCAGCATTGACTGTAAAATCTCACCTCAGGTGACAAGTGGATGCAATTTTGTCGTTTCGTAAATGGAATTAACATTTCAATCACATTTTTCATGGTTTTTGATCCACTGAGCGGCTATTCCGAAGCTTGCAGTAATCATGTCAATACATTAACTTTTGCTCCGCATTGCAAAAATGGACTGCAAACACGTGAACTTGTTAATCACGGGGCAGCATATAGTGTAAAATATGACATATCAGCAAACTGTGGCCGCAAAGGTCATGGCTGTATTTTAGTTGCATTTTCAGAAACTACACCCATTTCCTCCCTGATAAAAAGGGAAATGGAGATAAAGTCAGTCGTGCAATTGTGCTCCTTTGAACTGTGGAGTAAAAGGGAAGTTTTACATGAAACCATCTTTGTCCATAGATTTCATAAATTCATAAATTCCCGATAAGAAATGAACGGGAGCGAGTGAGAAAACAATCTGTTGAACTTTTTCAAACAGCTGCAGCTCAGGTCGACCTTCACGTAGAGACACCATTCAAACTTTAAACCGGAGACACAAGTCCCCTCTGTTGGTGTGCCGTTCGGCTTTTTGATAGGTTGTATATTTTTCGGTCTGTCACTGTTTAATGATCACGATTGCAGAGCTACTCTGCTGTCACTCTGCTGCTGTCACCATGGTAACCGTGATTATAGGCTCCACGCAGCTGGTGGAGTTGTAGTAGAGGCAGTGGTCATACCAGTAATAGAAATAGTAGTCAGAATAACAGTAGCGGTACTAGTAATGGCAATAGTATTATTAACAGCAAAAGCAGTAGCATTAGTAGTTTTAGAAGTAGTAATTCTTCACAGTTTTTTGCTGTAACCCAGCAGCTGAACATTGCTTCGGTTTAAAAATTTCCCATTGGTGAATTTTCTAGGTATTAAGCGTTTATGGTCATTTTACTAATGTGTCTGCTGGTACAGCATTACACAGCTGTTTCTAAATGTGCTTTACAAGGCCGACTTGAGTTGCGGCTCCCAAAGTGTCAAAGAAACATTTTAAAAAACCTAATTTGACCCCAAATCTGAATGCAACCAGGCACACTCATCAAGTAATGCATTGAAAGATACTGTAGTTTCATAATTAAGTTTTGAATTTTGCGTTCATTCCTCGAGGGTCTATCGAGCGAATGAATGGAGTAGTAAAGTGGGCGCCACTCTGACTCGTCACATTATAACATGGAATGAGTGAGTGACTTAACACACAGTGGGCGTTTGGTGGTGACAGGTCGGCCACATCTGAGCGTCTGACAGCAGTTCTTCACTCCCAAGTAGAGGATGCGTTTTGAAAGCTCACATTTCTCCACCAAAATAGCAACATTTGTGTAAGCACCCAGCGATCCCCATGCACATGTTCTAATTAGAGCCTTTTAATGAGGTGGTGATGCAGGAGGGTGGTGGCAGCCAGGTTGCTGAAGTTTGAATGCTGTACCCACAATACCTCACAGTAACGTAATAATGTGTGTGTTCTCTTGCTGTGTTCTCTTTCTCAGGACCCTCAAGGTCTGTCTGCAGCACCCATCACAGTCCACATCCCCTCCGCTGTGAAACAACATCCAAACAAGATCAGCAACGTAACCTGCACTCTGTACAAAAACAACTCCCTGTTCCAGGTATTTACAAGAAGCTCCTCAACTCCCAGAAAACATCCGGGAGTCGTCCATATCGCCTCAGTCCGACATTCAAGGAGTGGTTTTCCAATGCATCAAATGAACAGATAACTCAATTTGCGTGTGTTTTTCAGGAGAATCTCAACGATGTTGAGGTTCTTAAAGATGTTGTGGAAATCACCGTGGAGAATGAGATCATCACTGGTTTGTCCGAGCCGATTAGAATCGGCTTTCACCACAACGCCATCCCTGTACGTATGATTATCTATGGTTTTACACAGTTTATTGTCTGCATTCATTGATATAATCACTTATAAGGGCTTTTCAAAGAGGTAGAATTCACAGTATCAAGTATTAAAAACCTCAATCAATATAACATAAGATAGACTTCACTGAGCCCATATCAGAGAAACAATCCATTTAGTAAATACATAATATAATAATATTGATGATCAATCAAAAGTTGCTTGTATTAATAGCTGTTATTAGTATAATAACAATGGCAATAATAATAACAATACTACTACTACATTGCTACTACTACTACTACTTATAATACTGATGATAATAATAATTACAATAACAATAGTGTTGTGGTGTTATTGTTACTTTAACTGTTATTATTATTGTTGTTATCACATCGGTTTAATCTATATCAGTTTAATTTATATGGGTTTAATCTGAATCCTGTAGGAAAGACTTATCTCTGCATTTTAACTTTGTACAGTCAGCTACCAAGTTCGTGCATAGTCTAGGTGTTGTATCACTTTCATGATTTGCTTGTAGTCACAGTGAAAGCCCAAAGAAACCACTCAAAGGTTTCTCTTCCCCCCTCCCATCATGTGAGAACAGATGTGTGTCTATGGTCAGGACGGTCGACCCCCGAACGCACCACGACCTGTCATAGTCACACTCTGCATCGCTTATTACATGGTGGCTGCGGCGATGCGGCTACAACTTATGAATCTCTGTCACCTTGTGAAATAATCACTGCTCACTTTGTCTGCTCACTTCAGGAGACACATTCGAGGAAATGCGTGTCTTGGGACACCAGGAAAGGTGGGAACCCTCATTCAGTGCTTATCAGAATGTCCCTCGTCGCCTGCTGTCGTTCCCATGATCACGCCCGGACCTGTGACTGTGTTTCTGTGCAGATCCGCTGAAGGTGAACTGGCTGGAGGACGGGTGTGTGACGCAGCAGCTCGGGCCGGACCACACCGAGTGCCTTTGCAACCACCTGACATACTTCTCCATACTAGTGGTGAGGCGTGCAGCACATTCACAGCTCTGATCAAACCACCTCAGCCCACAAAGACGATGATGACGGCGATAGATCTTGCCCCGTTTGCATTCATCAGATTTGTCATAGTCATACAAGCCCGCCAGACTTCTCAGGCCCTTTGAAGTGATCTCTTAGCTGTGCCAGAAGTCAGAACTAAAGAAACATGAACACCCAGTTCATGATGACGATGAAGATGATGATGAGGAGGAGGACGAGGATAATAATGATGTGGATGATGATGAGGACGATGACGATGGCTGTAATGATGATAATGAGTTTGATGATGATGAAGATGATGATAATGACTCTAATGATGATAATGAGGAGGAGGAGGAGGATGACAATGATGAGGATGATGATGATGTGGTCTCCTGACAGCAACTGAAGCCTCGTCCTGTGTGCTACCTCCTGGAGCTGACTACCATCTCGTACCTGGGCTGCGCCGTGTCTTTCATCAGCTGCGTCGCTGTCATCGTTTTCCTCTCCAAGAAGAGGTCCGCTCCCACCCCTCGCCCTGCTCCCTACGACCGCCGAGAAGATGAACAGTTTCTGACACGATCTTCCTTTTCCTCGAGCAGACGTTCCAAGGAGCCGTCCACTCCGATCCACCTGGGCCTGGTCATCTCTCTGGCCTTCCTCCACCTCTTCTTCTTCCTCAGCCCCGTCTTGGCCAACGTGTGCAAGGAGGGCGCCCCGGGCGTGTGCCCCTGGGTGGGGGCGTTCCTCCACTACGCCACACTCTGCTCCTTAACCTGGATGGGCATCGAGGTGTTTCACACCTTCTGGATGGTTTGTGTGGTTTTCAACCCGGCCCTCAAGCCCTACATATGGAACCTGGTTGGTTTCGGTGAGTGGGAGAGAACCCCTCCAAGATGTCCTGTTTCGACTGTTATCATCGTTACTTATCCTGAGGGCACCCTGCTGTATTGTACGTGCAGGCAGAAGGTGGGATCAGTGCCTGATGCTTCCACCTGTTTCCACAGTTCTCCCAGCTGTTCCTGTCTCCATCCTGATCCTAGTGGGAGATGTTTACGGAGAGAGGCAGGTCTTCTCCTGTGACAACTCAACCGATCCTCATAGCATGTAAGTAACACCAGTTTGTGTGGGAACATGTAAACTGTGTACCCAGCCACACAATGGCTGAATTAAGTATTTATTCTTGCTCCCTGGTGTTAATATAGAAGCTATGGATCATTGGTTTCTTCAGAAATGCCTCTTGCTCCCTTTAATTCAGGAGAGATGAATGAAATCATTCATCTCATCATGAAACATGAAATCAGACGCAACTGTGTGTGTGTGTGTGCAGGAGTATCTATGCGCATTGATAACACATGACCGAATGCCTGTTCCATCCTAAAAGCCCTGATATTCTCCACTGCTACACATAAAATCCTGTTTTTAGCTGCCCTGCCATGCTTATCTGGCAACCACAGATAGGCACTTCTTGCTTGCCATTCACACGAGTGATCCTACGTTCATTGTCAACAGCGTAGCTTCTCAGCTTGTTCTCCTTCACTAAGTGCTAGCTGGAGCTTTGATGCCGCTATTATATGTACACTGTATGCAGTCTTATATGTTGGAGCCATAATCAGAGGAGGAACCAGGAGCGGAGACACTGACATATCATCAGAAAACCAAACTGCTCAAACTCAGTCCTGTCCTTCATTGGCACACATACCTTTACATCACATGCCAGAGGACCTTGTCATTTCTCCTCTATGTTGCTGTTTATTCCAGGTGCTGGATGAAGGATAACCACACAGCGCTGCTCGCCCACTACTTCACCAACATGACCATCCTGCCCGTCCTGGTGGTCTCGGGCGTTGTGATGCTCTTCATGGTCTACAGGGAGATCAGCACCAGAGATGAGTGGAGGCACCACCGAGTGGCTTTCCTCAGCATCTGGGGCCTCAGCTGCCTGTACGGCACAACCTGGGGTCTCACCTTCCTGGACTTCACGCCTTTCTCCGACGTCGTTCTCTTCCTCTCCTGCATGTTGAACTCTTTTCAAGGTTTGTGCTTCCACTCCCACGCGCCGGACACTCTGAGCCTTGTTATATAGTCCGTTTCTGATCATCTTTGGATGCTTTCCTGTTGAATATACGGATATATATATATGCATGTATCAGTTCGTATTAGCCATGCACAGTTATAAATCTAAATCTGATGACATATTTAGAATCAGCACCCAAAATGTACCTCATGAAAAGCTTTAATATCTCAGGCACCAAACTCTATGTCCCTGAGCTGACCTGTCTGCTCTGCTCCTTCTGTCATTCTAGCTGTCATTACTGTGACTGTGTTTTCTCACCTCCGCACCAGTGCTGCTTATGCTCAGCCTGAGCTGTTTTCATTGTTGCCTCAGCGCTCCAGTATCTGGAGCCTGCGCTCCATTGTATCAGTGTGGGAATGTGACATAGGCCGAGCTTAATCCAGGCCCCGTGTTTCTACTGCCTATCAGAATAAAGGCTGCTTCCTCTCACATGTTTCTGATCCAGAGCAACAAACTCTGCAAGCTTTTTAACCCCACGCTTGCTGCACATGCAAGTGTACAGTTTTTGCATCAACGCTGCTTGGGTGGGTACTGTTGAAACAACTGCGGTTTCATTAAAGTGCTGGATTGACTCCTCGTGTGCTCCTCCAGGCTTCTTCATCATGCTGCGGTTCTCCATCCTGCAGTGGATGAGGAAGCAGGCCTCGGGCTCGCGAGGCACCTTCGGCAGCACCAGCTCCGGATCCACCCGGCAGCACATGCTGCAGGCGCAGGAGAAGCGTTAAACGAAGAAAGAGCATCATTGAATCAGTCAAGCTGATTCATGCCACGATGCGGATTCTTTTTAAATTGTCTACGACACTGTAATCGACAAAAAAATTGGATGACTCCAAAGAGCATCACACACCTCAGAGGACTTTTTATGGACTTTGTAACCACTGACCTCCAGTCAGTTTCTGCTCTCCCCGCAGGCGGTGTTCATTGTTGGGGGTGCAAATGGCCAGTTCAGGTGAAGAGATCTTTTGTGATCTTTTGATTTTTTTTTTTTTAATGGTGGTGTACGCAGACAGCACACACACAACCGTGGCTGGAGCCTTTCTAAAGTTTATTTTCTGGAAGTCGTGACACAGGCCTGGTGCCCATATTTGTATAATACCTAGACTGGGTCTAGCAATAGAAGGGAAAAAAAGAGTTTATTAAATGTTTTTATCGTGAAGTGAATTTGTCATTTGACCCCAGGTGAGCGTCCTGTGTTGTCAGTGTAGATAACTATGTCAGAGTGATTGAAGCTGTCCTTTGAACCTTAGAATAAGCTTTGTTCTGTGTGATAGGTCGTTTGAAAGTAGCACTTTGTAAATGGAGCCTTTTGTCTAATGTGCTGAAATGAAAAGGATTTCAGTTATGCTGTAAAACTGCTGAATATTTTGTAATAGAGCCCAGACTATTCCCCATCACGTTGTAATACTTCAATACCTTCCAAAGGGACCAAAATATGTTTGTTTTAAAATGGCCATTTAAGAAAATAGCATATTGCGTTGTAAGATACTGTGATACTTGCACTTTTTATTTTATTTCCTAAACTGAAATTTGATGTTGTTGAAATGACTTTGTATATGTTGGACTATTGGTGGATGCTTAAAGAGCAGTAATAAACGGTGGGCTGGGTGCTTGTGACTGTGGCTGTGAGTGTTGCAGCCCTGGAGCCCGGGCTGTTTTCCTGTTCGCTTGTTCTTGCTTATCTCTGCTTGCGTGTTTCCTCCCTCGAGGTTTTTCCAATTTGTTGTTCTCCTCACGCACATGCTGCTTGTTTGCCATCGGATTCCTGCCGCTGTGTGTGCCAGCGGGCCCCTCGCCCGCCGCTATGATAATAATCGTAACCAGAGCTTGAGGTTTACATCATTTAGCAGATAAATCCATGCGTATTTCACAGTATCTGCACAGCCACACGGACATGCTATGTGATAGAGGACCCTCGCCCAGACCACAGCCGTATCAATATTGTCAGTCTGGGAAAATATTATGACTGTGCTGCTACGAATAGCCACAAAAGGTAGCAGAGCAGCTCTGTTGTTCGCTGTTTATTCTGTAGCTGTGCCAACAGGTGCGCAGTATTGTAACTATCCTGCAGGTGGCGCCGTTTCTCGCCAAACGAAAGATGGGATACTGTTCTTTTATGGTTGTTATTAAAAGAAATAAATAAGTGAAGGACTTAAAATCGTTGTACTATATAAAGAAAAACTAGAATAAAAAGATAAATAGAATTTGATTGTCATTATATGAGGTCCAACAAAATGTGTATAAACATTTTCCAAAATTAGAAGTGGACACAGAAACACAGACAGATCAGGTGAAACTGGGCATACGAAACTCAAATCTCCCCACTACAGGTTGTACTTTATAGTCGATTACTTTATTGGTTCTTTGATTAGATGTTTGTTTGATGTTTCATAACAAGATGCCGAAACTGCCCGAAAAGCCTTTGTGAAATACTTTTTTTTGTGGGGGTCTTTATGTGCAAGTGCAATAACATGTCGTTTCCACCAGATGGCAGTATTGAACCTGCACGAAAAGCATCACCTCTCACTTTTTATACACCAAGTGCAACTCTTGGAATTTGGAAACTGACAATAAATTCATAATTGCACCGTTTCAACAATCAACACATCACAACTCAGTACATCCATCTCTTTAATCCCGAATGACTGCCACTCAACCACAGGAGGAAAATAAACAACAATTCATTAATTCAATTCTGCAAACTATAGTCAGTATCAACAAAATCACATAGAAAAAAGGTGAGTGTCTTGTGTTTGTGTCCCTCTGAGTTATGACAGGGCTGAGTTGGGTGGGTTTTTGGTTGTGTGGGTATGTCCCTCAACCCCTTCGAACCGTTGTTCTGATCATTGTTCACCAATCGTAGCTTCATTCATTGAGTTGTGGGTGACATCTGCTGGCACACTAGTTGTGGTACAGCCAGGCAACGGAGACTTTTTTTTTTTGAATGGACCCTTTTCCAAAATCACAACGTCTTTATTGGAGCACAATTGAAACGCGGTAAATACTTCCTCACAAACAAAGTGAAAAAGTGTTCCCTAAACTCATTCATTGCATCCATCCATACTAATATTTTTTAGGCAAATACAGATAAAGGCATCATCTTATGACTTCTTTAGGTCATATCTTCACCTGCATACTCTGGCAAAAGATCAGAATCATATTTAAATGTTTAGTTTCTTTGCCAGCCCAAATTAAATCAATATTGTATAATTAACTTGCTTTCATTTTTTAGCTCATTCAAAATTGACAATTTTAACACCATATTTTTGCTGCTTTGAAAAGCGTCTCAAACATAACATTTCACACAATCAGCCAATCTGAAAACAAGAAAGCCATAAAAACTATGGAATTACGTTCTCCTGTTTCCATATTCATGACATCTTTTTCCTCTTTCTTGCCTTGTTAAGTATGTCATATAAAATATTAACAAACTAGTCCTATATTCCCCAATACTCTGAAAGGAATTTAGGATTATTGATACCAAACTACACATGGGACAAAGCATATAAGAGGGTTAATACAATACACAAATAAGCAGAAACAATAGGGGTGGGGTGTGTTTTTTCCGTCATGATTAAGTGACGACATCTCGGTCTGTTGTGCAACGTAAACAAAATCTCAAACTTCCACTTCTTGTTGTTCCCAGTCTATGTCCACACCGCCCCCTGCTGGATTGAGGCGGTTACTGCAGACCAACATTTGAAAATACTTTTATTAATACAGTAATTATACGAACAAATAAAACGTAATACTCACTGGAGGCGCGATGACAGAAAACCTCATTTCACCCTCATACCTTCCCTGGGTATTTTTGTACATTTTTCCCTTTATTTGTGGCACTCATTTTGACTGCTTGTGGCATGCAAATTGTACTAAAAATGTTATTACATTTATTTTGGTTGGATTGGGAAAACGTGTCAGAAGTTACAACATTTTCTTCAAAATTAATTGGTTAAATTGGTTTTATATTGTAATGTCAGAGAGTTACAAAAAATGGAAGTCAGTGGGGGCTTTTGGCCAGGAGGAGTGTCTGGCAATACATACAAATAGCAATAAAACCTGTTGCTAATCCTTGATATATCTACTCCTCTAATCAAGTCCCATTCCCCTACTATCAGTTGTTAATTACTATAATTATTCATTCTGAAAAGTCCTGGAGGGTTGAAAAAAAAGTAAAGAAAATAATGATGAGGAGGGCATGAAGTTTAAGGAGGTCTTTGAGTGACAATGACAACTGGACCCCTGTAGGGTCCTTGAATATGCTTTGCCTCTCAACCAAAAGGCTTCATTAGCACATCAACAATCACGTGAGTTGTTTGTGTCACATGAGCCGAGGTGTGCTCCGTCTGGGTCATTGTTCCCCGTGACACTTGTTGAAACCACGCAGGCCGAGGCGCTTCCATCACCTGAAGACGCCTGACGACCTGGACGGCCGAGGGCCTCCGCGGTCTCGGTTATTTAAGGAGGTCGCACCTCCTCTCCACGAATCTTTTCACTCGCTCCGGGTCCACGGCGTTGGCCCAGTGGCCTCCCTCCTTGAAATGCGAGCCGACGATCATGGCGTGCGCGTCCATGTAAAGCTCCATGTTTTCCAGGGTCACTCCAGAGCCGATCAGCACGGGGAGTGTCACGGCCCGGGAGACCGCTGCAAGGGCAAACACAGGGCAGAGTTCTACACTTAACCTTTAACCTTAAACAACATTGTAATATTTTTGCTTCACCTTCTCGTCATTAGAATTATTATTATGCCATCAACTTGGAAGAAGCATTTCTAACTTGTGCTGGAACCTGACTTTCGTAAAAGGGAAATCTATCTATCTATCTATCTATCTATCTATCTATCTATCTATCTATCTATCTATCTATCTATCTATCTATCTATCTATCTATCTATCTATCTATCTATCTATCTATCTATCTATCACAGTGTGTGTTACACTGCTGAGCATGAACATGTGGGTGACCACACACACACACACACACACACACACACAAACACACACACAATGGACTCTGGCCTCTAGCCTGGCGTGCGAGCTGCACATGTGTGTTTGTTCTAGTGTGTGTGTGTGACTGTGAGGTGGCGTCTGTGTGTGTGTTTGAACCTGGTGCACTGTGTTTACAGTATTTACAGCCTGTGTGCATCTCGTCAGACACTCAGCTTTCAATAGAAATGCTGGTGGTACTGAGAAAACTGAGGTCCAGTTTTCAGACGTGTACACAAAGCCTGCTGCAAAATGTATTATTTTGTTGTATTTTATTTTTTCACACTTTTATACTACATTGCATTGATTTCTACATCCTTTTATTGGTGTTTTTATCAATGTGTATATTTTTATTGCTGTTTTCTTTAATGTTGTTCATCAACTTTACAACTTTACATCACTTTGGTCGTTCAGTTAAAATGTGCTTTATAAATAAAGGTTGAGCTTGGGTTCAGACCACAGATCGTGTCTGGAATCTGGTTTATGTGAAGGTAAAAACCACAAACAGGAGCTTGCATTATTTACTTTTTTAGTCAACAATAAGCTGAAAACATTGTCAACCTGAAACGTGCCAATAACTGATAGATCCATCAGATGAGAACTTGCTTTGGTTTTCCCGGGCCATGTCTCTGTCTGTGTGGTGCGTTTAAGGAACTTTTCTTTGCGTTGTTGTATGGAAGCAGTTGCAGTTACTCCATTATCATTCTGCTGCTATTGTGTTGCTATTGTTGTCGTCAGGGTAAAAACACAGTTCTGTGAGCTTCCTCTAACCGTTTGGGTGTTGTCTGTTTCTGCTCTGAAGCTGCTGTGTGTTCATCGGGCTGAGGAACACGCACACACACACACACACACACACACACACACACACACACACACACACACACACACACACACACACACACAGATGTGTACTGGTTGACTGCTGATCTCTGAGTTGTGGCTACAGCTGAGGGCGCCCCCTAAAGGACACATAGGGTTACTGACTCAACTCCTCATTCTGGAAATATCAGAAAGGAGCTGCCTGTAGTTTTTAGCTGCATATCATGATGCATTTGATACATTTTCGATTTTAAAACTTCTGATTGAATCAAATCAGAGCCCTCTGTGATTCAGTCGTCGTGCAGACGCTGCTCGATGACCTTTCAAGTGAGGTTTCCTGTACACAGGAAATCCCAATTAGTCATCAAGGACAAAACACACCCACTCATTGAATTGTGCTCGAGCTACTTCCCTCACGGTAAAACTATAAAAAGAACTTGGTTAACGTGTACAGGTACCGTGCAGGTAATGGAATATTCCATTCTTATTTCATTTTACTGTTTCTTAGTGCACTCGTTCATATGCTGCACGTTATTTCTAATGTGTCCACCTCATCTCTTCCTTTGTCTCGCTATTGCAATAATGCATGCACCCACACGGTAAAGCAGCAACGGCCTGTCTTATCATATCACGACCCAGGTCTGAGCTAATCGAGCTCGTCTCGCCTGTCTGTGTTGAAATCGCGCTGCTTCCTTGCATGACACCGCAGCCTGAGCCTGCGTCTGCAGCCGTGTGATCGCAGCTCGTGTCTGCTGCAGCGCTGCATGGCTGCGTGCAGGTTGTCTGTTTGTGTGGGGGCACCTCTCAGCTCCTGCAGGTCGGCCTGCATCCCCGTCGCCGCACCGGTGACGATGAGCCCGTCAGAGAGGAAGAACTCTGCAGCGCGAGCCGTCTCCTCGATGCTCACGTCTGACGTGAGAGCGTGGGAGCTGGAAACGCACCCACACACACACACACACACACAGACACATTCACAGAGATGTAGTGACTTCAAGTCTCCTATGGACCTCGTTTCGCATCTGTTAATGACGAAATGACGAAATGATTGGATATTGAAACTCCTGTTTTCAGCCTTAACCTGAGAGTCAAATCTGGCCCTGGGAAAGCGGACCTGAAACTTAAAGGTTAAGATTAACGGCTTTTAATTTCAGTTTCACTCTAAAAGGTTGAGTCATCTTGTTTGGTCACAAAGTTAACCAGAGCCCCTTCGAGAGAGTTTCTCTACTCTCCTCTAGTCACAGCTGTCTCTGAGATAGACCTGTCCTTTACAGCCCAGGTATTCAGGGATCCTGAGTGTCAGATATGCTTGTGGATCATGCTGGTCTTGCATATTAATAGGTCAACGTGCTCTACAACGTGCACAGATGGTGCCCTCACCTGTGCTTCTTTTTGATGTCGGTGAAGATCTGGACGTGTTCAGCTCCGATCTGTTTGCGATATCGCAGCAGCTCCCCGGCGCAGGCGTTCAGGAGGCCTTCGTCAGCCACGTGAGAGAAGACAAAACCCTCGGCCCTGATGAAATCCAGACCTGGGACCACACAGCAGCGTTACCTTATAATCCCGTGACCTCTGATCAGTGATGAATAACACAGGTTATAGGTACATTACACACAGAGAATACACACGCTCATTTCACTTGCACACACCTTGAAGGAGACCTAGAATGGTTCAATGGAGTATTTGCCCTTGTCCTCTGGTGTTACTATAGACGCTATGAACCATTTGGTTTCTTCAGAAATACCTCAAACGTTATTTTACAGCATTTTTATGACTAAGTTTGATCAGCTTTTTTTGTTATCAGCTATGGGGCGATGAGTTCACATCCAGGAGCAGAGATTGACATGACATTGACATTTCAATATCACTGTCAATATCCTTTTTTTCACACAATACTTCACAGTTTTGTTCAAGTAATTCACTCTTGACAGCATTTATGTTTTCTTCAGACTAGCGTCCTTTGGTTTCCAGTAATCACGGCAAGTGACAATAAATAATGCAAATGGTCACTGATGTCACCGTATAATAGCCCACTATCTGCATTGTTTTCCAAACTGTTTGTGAATGTTATCTATTAATGTGCCACAATGGGAAGTAGGTCTTGTGACTCTCAGATACGCACACGTCATACTGACGAAATATTCAGTCACTTTATGCTTCTTTGCGTCTAATAAGATCGATATTCTCATCTTCCCACTTTTGGAGTTTTCTGCTCTAAAAGCTGTTGCATCGTCCGCTCCTTTCGCATCAGTAATCCGGCCTCACCTGAGGCCAGAGCCACGGCCAGCGCCTGCCTGTTTGCGGCCGCCAGGATCTGCACCCCGAGCGGCAGAGCCGGGCAGACGCTCCGGACAGCCGCGCACACTGCGGTCATGCAGGCACAGACCTCCGGCCCCAGGGTCAGGGAGTACGGGATGTCGTGCATGTTCTCAACGATCACGCCGTCCTGACAGAGAGAGTGAGAGAGAAAGATGGAAGGGGGGAAGGGACAAAACCTAGCGGAAGGTTTTTGGGCGTGTGTGAATCTGCACCATGTCAAATAACTTACGATTCCCGCGTTGCGGTAGATTTCTGCCTCTCTGCAGGCTTCCTCTGTGATTTGGGACATTTTCATACGACCCAGGGGGGAACCTGCGGCACGGAGAGCAGACGCTCACATGGAGTGTGTCACAATGGTGCAGTTTTACATTAAACATTTACGCAGAGTCTGATTAGGTTGCGACCAGCTTACACAGTTGTGTTCATTTCGACCATTACGGTTAAAATCAGATTTTCACGAAAATATGCATCCAAACAGCCTGATGTAAAATTAGCCTTTAGTACATTGTAGCAGAGTGTGAGGAGCTGCCTCATTGACTAAAGCAGATAAGCCGAGTGACTCGAAACGGTGAAATCTCTGTCTCTGAACGTTAGATGATGCAGGGGAGTGTGTTCGCAGTTTACCTGGCAAAGCTTTGACGTGAATCATTCCAATCACCACAGATTTTGCGCGTCCGAAAAGATCCAAAAACTTCATGTTTCAGTTTCTGTTGCCGGATCGAGGAAAGGGAAAAGACAAAAAAGATCCTGTTTTTGTCTCCCTGGTGTTGACAGTCACGTGACCGGTCAAAGGTCCGTCCATCCATTATCTCAGTGGCTACTGGAGCCAGGGGTGTCGCACGGGTCTGCTGGAGTCTGTCTACAGGTCAGGTAGGGTGAAGGCAGTGAAGACACCCGGGACAGGCCTCCAGCCCTTCACAGGACATACACACTATTCACTCTCACACGTTCACCTAGGGGCAATTTAGAGTCTTCAATCAACCGAAACATGCATATTTTTGGACTGTGGGGGGATACCAGTGGACCTGGAGAAAACCCACACATGCATGGAGAGAACATGCAAACTCCACAAGGAAATCCAATGAGTTGTAGGTCATGGTCGACTTTTTAAAAAAAGATTTTTAAAAGATATTACATATTCATCCAAGGTACTTCTTTATTTCTGATGAAGAATATCAAATCTCTTGAGTCTTGAGAAGCTCTGAGCAACAGGTAACACATCTATGCAGACAACTGAACAGAAGTTAAATCCTAGTTCGGATGATGGTGAAATGCCATCGAGTGTAGCTGAAAAAACTTACAGCTCCTGAGAAATGAATGAGAGCAGATTTTGTGACAGTACCTCGCAGCTCCTGCAGGTCGGCCTGCAATCCCGTCTCAGCGTCAGTTACGATGGGCGTATGAAGAGAGGAAGAGCTCTGCTCACTGCTTCACTGCTCACATCTGCTGTATGAGCGCCGGAGCTGGAGGAAAAACACAGACAAACTCGGCTATAGTAAAGATATGGATTTTCAACAGATTTTTGGCTAAATGTGCTTCAGGTGTCAAGGTGAAAGCAGTGAACCCTGCATCTTAGTGGATTTTCGTTTCAGGTACTCTGGTCTCATCCCACAGTCCAAAAACATGTTTATATCGAATTAAGACTCTAACTTTACCCTAGAATATATTTATTCATCATTTCAAGTGACACACAGCAATAAAGTGGACAGTTTAGCGGTAGTGAAGTCAAAACACTGTAAAGAAAAACAACAAAATAACAACAGACAACATCGCTAATGGTTGAATGAGTGAATGAAAAATGTGTGTGTGTGTTCAATGATGGACTGCAGACCTGTCCGGGGTGTGATCACTGCCCCTCACCCTATGTTTGAACAGAAGATAGACCTCCAGCAGACATGGCAGCCCTGGCAGGAAGTGTGCTCAGAGCCTGTCGGGCTAACAAAGTTCACTTTCAGCCTGAAAATCAGTCCCGCCTAGAGCGACAAAGGCTCATATGAACGCTCACACCCCATAGTCCGAACGGGCTCCGTCTGCTGACAGATCCGAGCTCAGGATCCGCTGTGATCAGACCTTTAATCCGCAGATCGTAGGCTTTGTTTACATCTGAGGTACTAGCCACGCGGTGCCGAGAGCTTCCTGTTCGGCGCTCCGCCCCCCGGCAGCTGTCAGCAGCTGCGGGTCCCTCCTCCTCGTTTCAATCCCACCTTCAAAAACTCCCAAACGCTCAGGAAACCCGCCGAACCTCACCTGCTGGCTCCATACATTCTTGGCGGGTCCGAACCACCGGTACCAGAGCCCGAGCCGAGTCGCGGAACCCGCAGAGCGGCTCTCGCTTTAGCGCCAAAAAGGAGATCCATCTGCTGTGACGTCACAGTCATCTGTTCCCGGGAAGGCGCCAACTGAGAGTGAGGACCGGGCCCGCAGCGTCCTCATTCAGACCAGGACCGAGCCTCTGGACCGAGCTGGAGGATCTAGCGAGTGGACCGGGACCAGGCGCAGCTGTGCGGGCCGGACCGGAGCGTAATCACGGCACTAGCACCGGCTCACCGCCCGGCTGAAGTTAGCGTCCCCGCCCGGCTTCAGCGCCAAGTTTGAGGTATTCAATCAAAAAGTAACTTAAAGCGTTTGATCCCGCCTGGGGACCGTGTGCAGACGTGTCCAGATGTGCAGGTGTGTGTCGATGTTAAGGCGTAGATTCATTCATTAACGTGTGTGTGTAGCTCCTGTTGGTTCCAGCTGCTCCGGCCTGTTTGTGTTGGGGACACAAAGCCGAAAATAATGAAGTTGCCCTTAAAAATACACGACGTGGCAGCGCCAACGAGGACTTCGGGCTTCTCCTCAGGGGCTAGCGTGTGTCTGAGTTTAGTTTTGTGGCTGTTTTTTAATGATTTGGGACTTTTTTAGCACTTTTAACAGCATGTCCTGACTCAATTATCCCGCCCTCCAGAGCAGGGCTTTGTCAGAGCTGGTGGGGGTGGGGAGGAGGTCCAACTCCAGCTCTTCAGTTCTGCTCGGTTAAACTCCCAGCAAACGACCCCAGAGCTTCTCTAAACTACTCGGTGTGTGTGATTTCCAGGTTCTCAGGTCCACGCGGACTCGGTCCCCCGGGTCAACATGAGGGGAAACAGGTGAGAGCAGCTTGTTCTGTTGGCTGTTTTGGAGTCGTAGCCTGTTAGCCTCAAGCTACAGGCTTCTCCAGCCTCCCTCGGTCACACACACACTGACTGACTTGACCAACATGTCTGAAGTCCGACCACCTGGTCCACAACATGTCTGAAGCCTTCTCTTCCGTTTTCCTTTCTTTAGGGAAGAGTCTCAACTCGAGTGTGCGGCTCCAGAAGCACCCACTGAAACTACTGCAGCTCGACCCAGGAAGAGGAAGGCAGATGTTGCCATTGTGAGTGCACTGAGGAGGCTACAGCAGCAGATCTAGTCTGCAGATCAACACCCAGAGATCAGTCTGCGGATCGACCTCAGCTGAGGCTGCAGATCAGATTCAAACTTCACTTCACTTTTCTTGGCCATTTAGATTTTGATCCTACCACAAGGTGCAACTTGCAAGGAGGTAGCGAAACACTGTTCAGCGTGAACATGCTGCGGTCGTTCATCCCAGCAGATCAGGCGCAGATAGTTCTCCACTTTAGTTCTGCACTTAGAAGGAATTAGCTCTGGAACAGACTGGTACAGACAGTACATGGGTGACATAAGTTGCAGGCCGGCCCGGGCCTGCTCCTCCGCTGTGGTCGAGGTGCCAGCACTGGTCAAACTGACTGTGAGCTTCCTGTGTTATGTCACTTATTCAGTGTCACGGCTGCTGTTGGCTCTTCAGATGGGGCTAACGGCAATATTTACTGATTATTTGTATATTTTGCCAAGTTTTTATCAACACACAGTTAATGCACATCATCCTTGCATTATTGAAACCAATTATTTTTATAGTCTAATGAATCTATTCATTACTTTTTCAATTAGTTTTTGGGGTTATAGTGGCATCCAATCTTTCTTAGAGAACTATAGATATGGAAAATATTGACCTATTAGAGGCTGCATTTGGTTAATTTTGACCTGATATCTTAAAACCCTCATGCTTAAATGCCGATGTCGGCCATTCTGTGACTCAGTGGTCGATGTCCCTCTATTGGGACGTTCACTGTTATATCTGCCTCTGTCAGCCGAATCTCCTCTGACACGGCACAACTTTGCCCTTTCCTCTGCCCCTCAGTGTTTACAAGACGTGGACGACGAGGAAGTCGCAGAGATGATGAAGAAAAGGCAGCGTGGCTCCGAGGTGGGCTTGTCTTTGCGTTTGGAGAAAAACCAGAGCAAAAGATCATTGGAGTTCACCATTTTTCGGCTGTAGTCTGACAGATGCCGACATAGCCCATGTACACACACACACACACACACACACACCCAGTAGTCGCCCTTAGCTACATGTCGCAGCAGTCACTCACTGCATCTCCATGCCACTAAATCATAGACTAAATCTGTCTGTAACTGGACGACTGAAGCGTATGTGAACAGGTTAGTCTGACTAATGCTGGACTCCTCCAGGTCTGACTAAAACACCAAGACAATGCGGTTGCAAACTGACTTTCTTCTGCATGTAAACGCCCGAAAACGAAACTGGACTTTGCATGTGTACATTTCCCCCAACCCTTGCTCTGCAGTCTGATCCCAGAACAAAAACTTGCCAAGAAAGCCGGTTGCAGAGAAATAGAAAGTAGGTAGGTGGTAGGTCAGAAACCATGCAGGAACTCCCAATAATGTCCACTTCTGGGAAGATAATGAGCACGTGCTTTTGCCAGCGCAGCTGAAGGAGCTGAATATTTTAATTTGGACTGGAGGATCTGAAAAAGGGTCTCCGCGAACCCACCGAAACGATGTTTATCGCCACCTGGTGTTGTGGTTGTTTTTCCCCCTTGCTGTCCAGCCAGCTCGTGTCTCATTCACATGCAGGAAAATGGCCGACATTACAGACGTGTCTGGTCGTTGATGTGCTCACGGTTTCTGTGTTTCCCGTCGCTCCTCAGCTGGAGAGGTCCGGCTGGAGTCCTGCTGCTAGCTATACGAGTCCCCAGCGGTGGCTCCCCACGCCTGATCAGGAGGAGGACCAGCCGGTCGCCCCGATAAGCGCTGCCTTCCCGCACTATAACTTTCAGAACATATTCACGACGCCGGTGCACCACACTCCCCTTCCCAATCTGTGGTGAGTAGTTTCTCTCAGGTCCACTCTGGTGTGTGATGATGATGATGAAGTTTGTGTGTCTAAAGCTGGGGACAGACGACAAAACCCTCACGGTCACTTGCACATTTTGTGAATGGGGGTTCACACAAACTTTTTGGTTTCAGCTTCTTTTTTTCCTTTTTTTTGACTGAATGACTGGTTTCACACACTTAATGTTTGTGTTTTTGATGTGTATCACAAGCTGCGTCTCCATTGTAGCTTGGCACAAACCAAAAGCAACATTTCTGAAATTTAAAAGAACAATAATTGTTTCTTGTAGGCCATAGCTTCCGGCAGTGTTGCATCATTTCTGTAAAATCTTATCCCTCCACAAAGACTCCACTTCAAGGAAGATGGTTGTCAAACATTTTGCTTTTTCATGGTTTTGTTGGATATTTTGATTAGATTTAGAGGAAGTTCAGGCTTGCTTCATACATGTTTGAAGTGAACAGGCCATGTCTGATGTGAAAGTGTTTCCATCAGTTTTGTAATAAACTTCTATACGACTATATGACAAGTCATGTCTGACCACCTCATGATGTGCATCTAGAGTCTAGCTTAAAAACAAGTTTGACAGACTGTGACTGGGGTTGGGCCTGTTCCCCTCACGCATGCTTCTGTGCCGACTTGACCAGACCCGCCCCGACTGTGAATCTTGGGTAAAAACAGGCAAAAAAAAAACACGCTGCGTTCCCGCCCCAAGTCAAATCCTACTGACGATGCAGGTGTGTTTTGCATGCGTTGTCAGACGTGTTGGGACAGTCTGGAGTTACCATCATGTCCCTGTCTCTGTCTGTCTGTCTGCGATCAGCTGGGCCAGTAAGGACGTGGTGTGGAACAACATGTTGGAGAAGGATAGGACCTACACCAGGGACGTCCGCATGATGGAGAATCACCCTCACCTGCAGCCCAAGATGAGGGCCATTCTCCTGGACTGGCTCATGGAGGTGTGTGGAACATCTTGGTGCCAACACGCCGGTTCATTGAAACAGTGAAGCTGACAACTGACAACTTTAGGTTGTCATCGGGAGACATACCTGTGTTTTTTAAGAGCTTGTATCATTGGTTGCTTCTGGTATCCCATCTTTGCCATGTCTTGTGTATTGACGTTATGTGTGTTTCAGGTGAGCGAGGTGTACAAGCTGCACAGGGAGTCGTATCACCTGGCTCAGGATTACTTTGACCGCTTCATGGCCACGCAGAGGAACGTGTTCAAGTCCACGCTGCAGCTCATCGGCATCACCTGCCTCTTCATCGCTGCTAAAGTCGAGGTAAGGCCCGGGCAAGAGGGGTGTTCGTAGAGCTGCCTCTTCGCCTCCAGCGCAGCATCTCACTCACGTCACCTGCCTCTTTTTCATTGGTTCTGTTTGTTTTAATGGTTTTCTCTTTTCTCCTCCTCCTCAGGAAATGTATCCTCCCAAGATCCACCAGTTTGCGTACGTTACGGACGAAGCCTGCACGGAAGATGAGATTCTCAGTATGGAAATCATTATTATGAAGGTGAAGAACGCACTCGTTGGTCTATGACGTACTATGTTTATGTGTTTATGTGAAGGAATATATACACAAAGTTCTGATTCCAAACTAATGTACGACTCCAGAACATGCGGCTGCACAAATGTACATTTTTATTCTTGAAGCTGACGGTGCCTGCACATCTTCCACCTCTGCCCCTAACACAGGATCTGAACTGGACTCTGAGCCCACAGACTCCCATCTCCTGGCTTAACGTTTACATGCAGGTGGCCTACCTGAAGGAGGCCGAGGAGCTGCTCATTCCCAAATACCCACAGGCCACCTTCACACAGATCGCAGAGGTGTGTAATGTGGTTTTATTCCCTAGGGATGACTAAAACCACAAAAACATCAAATTATGTCTCTAAGTATACTATTTTATATCCATGCCAAATACAAATGTCTTGTGATGTGAGGAGGAAAAAAATGGCCTAAGAAATGAATGGGACAAGGTGAAAAAACTGCCAAATTGTTGGACTTTTTTCCCCAAACATCTACAGCTCAGGTCGACCTTCACCTAGAGACACTTTCGCTCAACTTTTTGACGGGTTTTATAGTTTCTGATCAATCGCTATCCAGTCATCATAACTGCGGAGCAACCACACCCTCCACTCTGTCTGTGGGAGGTTCCAAGCAACCACATTTAAGGGTCATTGCAGTAGGGGAATGGTTCTCCCTTTTTTGCTACCCTCTCTCCTCACTCATTAGTGTCATTTAGGAACGCCATTATCCAGTCAGAGTGAATTTACCGTAAACTGAAATGTGTAGAAATTCTTCAGTTAAATTTGTTGTCTCCCCCCTTATATACTTGCATAAAACCTACTCCAGCATGTTCATTGAACACACCACATAGTTTTGGTCAATGCTGCCCCTCAAGCTGTAGTTCCATTGCAGCGTTCCGCGAAATAAAAGTGATACTTCTCAAAAATCAACTGCACCGAAGGTTGTTTTGTCTACTCCTGTGACATCACACTTCCATAAGACCTTGTCTCGCAAGCCTCAACACACATTGTCTCGACCCATACTGCAGCATCTTGTCTGAAGCAATGTCATGTGAGGGCAACGTGAGACCCCATGTTATGTCACTTGATGTGGAAAGGCAAGTAAAACGGTTTATGTCACAAGTTGGTGATGCACTTCTGAAAAGCCATCTCATAAGGGTGCAAACAGCCCCTCCACCCTCCCTAGTTGTCGAATAAGCAGCCTTTGAGCCCTCCTGTCTTTTTGTTTTCCTAGCTGCTGGACCTGTGTATGCTTGACGTGCGCTGCCTGGAGTTCTCCAACGGCGTCCTCGCTGCTTCGGCCCTGTTCCACTTCTCCTCCTCGGAGCTGGTGGAAAACGTCTCAGGTGAACAACGGGTGTCAAACCTCTCGGCGTGCGTAGGTTTACAGCCGCCCTCCTGTCTTCGGCGTTAACTCCCGGCCGTGTTTCCCGCCCGTGTCCGTACAGCTCTGAAGCGGGGGGAGCTAGAGGAGTGCGTGCGGTGGATGGTGCCCTTCGCCATGGTTCTGCGGGAGGTCGGAGGCTCGGCCATAAAAGCCTTCGCGGGGATCTCTGCGGACGACATGCACAACATCCAGACCCATGCTCCCTACATCACATGGCTGGTGAGTGACGCGATGGTGCTTGTCTGTGGAAGGTTCCATCGAGCCATATGAGGCGGAGGGGAGGGGGTCGGGGGTCAGGCAGAAACGGGCTGGAAAGACACGGGGAGTGGTTCCCCGCAGTGTCTATACCTGTGTAAGCATAGTAGTTTGATAAGAAGTACTTAAATGAACTGGAATCAATTTATTATCATGGATGCAACATAACGTTTTTCAGTCTTTATCAAGTTGCCAGCAACATTTGAACTGCATGTCTGCCAAACTGGCAATTCTTTTTTTACATTTTTCATACCTCTCGGGCCGACCTTTACCTAGAGACACTATTCAAGCTTTAAACTGGAGACACACTCGTGGAGTTGACGTGGAGGTCAACTCTTGGGTAGATTTCTTTTCATTTTTGATCTATTGGTCAACAATGATCACGGTCACGGAGCCACTTTGCTGTCACTCTACTGCCATTATCATGGCAACTATGATTAGAGGTTCCATCACCATGGTGACCTTGATTGTACATTCCACACAGCTGCTACTGTAATAGTTTACTTAGTGGTACTTATTATACTTATACTTACGTATTTTGCTCTGCAACCTGCCATTACTTAGCTTTGGTTACGGTGTTACTATATTTGGTACTGTATATGACAGGGGTGTGTTTTTTTGTTTTAACTTTTGTGTTTCAAACACAAATTCCATGTTGCTCTACTTTTCCACTGTGTAACCAAAATGGCTACGTTCTTACCATTAAGGGGCCAAGACCTCCATAAAAATGCCACTGTGTGTATAAATATCTTTCAGTCCTGATCATAAGTACCCCAAAAACATAATTGATTTGAGAATTTTAACCCTTCACATGCCAGTTTTTGTAACGGCATCACTCATTCAAATGAAATTTTCAATAATCTGAATGCGGAGGTGTGTTTTTAATATTCAAATGGTCAATAGAAACTGACATGATGATAAAAGCATAACCATTTTAAATGCAGACGTGAGGGTTAACTTTTCTAGCGGCATCAACGTTGACCCGTTTTGCTATTTTGTGTGTGTGTGTGTGTAGGAGAAGGCGTACTCCTACCAGGAGGCGGAGCTGGAGCGTCACGTCAGCTGTCCCGTCCCGGCCGGCGTCCTGACTCCACCCATGAGCAGCGAGAAAACGGAAGAGCCGGCCAGGGCGGACCCCCCGGTGCTGAAACTCAAACCCAGGGTGCTCGCCCCCTCCCAGGAGCTGCCCCTCTCCCAGTAGAGGCCCGACAAACATCGAAACCCCCCACCCCCCCAGGCTGCAGAGAGACCCTCAACGCTCGATTTTTGGGCTGCGCTCGGGAAGCAAAGGAACTGAGGCGCTTGCCGCATGTGCCCTCCGGGTGGCCGACATGTCGAGACGAAGATGGGATTATTTTTTTATTTTTGGATCCAGATTTATAAATGTCTCTGCTGTGGCCCGACGCACTGTGTGGCCGATAGTTTGGCACGGTCCGGGAGTGTTGGGAAAAGTGGGCTTTTTTTTGGGGGGGAGGGGGCGGTAAAAGTGACGACTTGACGGAGAGGGTTTTGCTTTTGAACAGTGTTGTACCCCAGAGCTTGCATGGATTTCCAACCACACCTTCACACACAGGTGCTTTGATTTCTTTCTATGCAGAGGCCATATGAATGAATGAATGGACTTTTTTTTTGTTTTTTTTCCTGTAATGTGTGTATGTATGGGGTGATTGCTGTTTTCGATCCATAAGTGGCCTCATTTGCCCAAAAACTATTCCTAGGGTCACATTTGGCTCTATGTGCTGCTATAAAAGTGGGCTTTGCCTGATGGAGGAAGAGAGGATGAGTCCCTGTATGCGTGTGTGTGAGAGAATGTGATGGTGTGCTCTTATTTTGGGCTCTACTCTGTCCTCTGATTGGACGAAACATGGCCATGTTTTGCTAAGGGACCAGTAGCCTGGCTACCTAAATGGACACACGAAACCATTCAGGCTTCAGAAGCTGAGATGTTTGATTGTATTTAACATGTTATTTTTTATTTTTGGGTCCCAACGTGAGGTCTGTCCCTTCCCCAACCACCAAAATGAATTATATTTGAGTTCTGAAAATAAAGTGCTGCTATGTATTGTATTTTTCCCAATAAAGACATTTTTCGAGGACTTGCGGACTGATTTCTACTCGTGGCTGAGACTTCTGCTTTGACTGTAGAAGTCTCACTCTGCTTTTCCCCCTCCACTAGATGTCAGCGTAGCCCTGTCGGTTAAGATGTATTTGGACGTCATACGCAAGCGCCTCTGAAGTAGAGCTGCAACATCGACAGCTATTTTTGTAATCGATGGCATTTGCAATTTTTCCAGAAGGAAAATTAATTCTGAATTCTGATATTTAATATTTTCTGGGGTTTTTTTAAGTCCTTTTATGACAAAATTGAATGTCATTGAGGTCAGGACAAGATCTCCTTTGAAGACGTTATTTTGGACTTTGTGAAACGGGCGTTAACCATTGACTTTGTGTTTTGCGTCATTTTAGAAACCAAATGCTCAGTTTATCAGGAAAGCAATAACGACCATGATGTCAGAGTAGTGACTTCATCAGAAATCGCACATCAAAACGACTTGAGTTCATGTGCACAGTGAGATCTGTAGGTTCTCAGGTCGATTTCCGAGTCAGTCAAGAGTGTTATATCTTAGGGTGTGTATGGTTTTGTTCTTTAAAAGCCTCTAGAATCCAATGTTTATCTGAAAGCTGAGAAATGAACCAAGAGTCACGTCGCAGCAAATGTCAAAGGTGTTTTTGATGACAAACCAAAAGAAATCAGTCCATGTTGAGTCTCCTCAAACCAACTCTTGCAAATTCAGATCTACTTAGAAGTACCAGAACATCACAGGGGGTTAAATAAGGGGACCTGCAGCCAGTTTGTAATTGCCAGCTAATGGGCGTGGGGTGAAACATTATCCACATCCACTCAGTGTGATTAAAATCAGTGACCAGTGAGTAGAATGGTAGAAATCAGACTCTTTGTGTTTAGAAACGACTCAGAATGTGTGATATTTGTACTGTGACTATTACTGTAGCAGTCTCACCAAAACCTGTAGAAACACATTGTGTGCCATGACCGCGCAGAATCACATTACTATATGTATACATCAAGAAATTATTTAAATGTGAACGTAATATAGTCTTAAATCCCAAACTGGTTAATCTAATGATATGGAAAATGTGACAGTAAGTCAGTAGGTTCGCTCCAAACGTCATGCGAATAAATCGGGCAGATTTTTTTTTTTTCGGGAAGCTTCGCTAACTGAAAGACAAACACTGCCTTGGTTAAGCTCAGACAATTTACACGAATTTCACAGATTTAATTCAATTCACATTCAATTCAAAGAGCTTTGTTTGTCCCCCGGGGGGCATTTCAAGGCACATCGAGCAGTTGTAAATAAACACCAGAATCAGAATGTAAAACGCGGCACCGACGGTATACGCACAAGGCAAACATCGTGGAGTGGATGCGCATGCAGCACAAGTCACAACATCTATGAATAAGATAATGAAACAAGGTGTAGTGCAGTGTTTTCATAAGGTTTGAGTTGGGTCGTGAGCTCGATCTGACCTTTATAGCAACTATACAGTAGATACACACACTTCCAAAAATAAAATAAGTCATTTTCACGTTCAGAATCTTTTATACTTACCTGAAGTTAGACTATATTCTCTGTCTGCTCACATTGGCAGCATTCAGAGGGTTTTCCACTACAGATTACAAAATGTAGGTCCTTAAATGTCATTTTTAAACACCATCAGATTGTAAAATTGTCTTAAACTCTGCAATAGTGTGAAAGTGACACTTCTTTTTATTTTGGCTGTTTCTAAGCCTCTTGTCTGCATCTTCTCTTCATCTTCTCTCATACCACCTCATTTCATGTCTACTTTCACTACATCTATGTACAGGTGTAATCTAAATAGATCATAAAAGAGTTGCTTTGTTGAAATAAAACCTTCCTGGTTACTGTCTGAATCGACTGCGAATGACTGTTTCAAGTAAATATTGTTGTAACCTTAGAAGCAAATTGAAATACACTGTAGAGAATAATTGAGATTCACAGTCATCATGTCTAGAGGTTTATTTCATTACTAATACACCAATGACAATGTATATATAAATGGAGACACTGATTTTGGGAAATGAGGTCATCCAGCGGGTCCTGGGTGACCTGGTTGAGAACAGTCCACGTTTTCTACATATAGTTAAAATATCAACAAATAACAAAACCATGGAAATGCAAAATGTTTTGAACGCGCATCTTCATCAAAGTGGAGCCAGAACGAGGTTTTACATGATGTCGTGACAATCAAGAATACAAGAGTTAAAGTTTGTGCACAGGACACTTGTCAGTTAAAACACCTATGAGTGCTTAATAGAAATGGGAGAAATATCGTTTTTATTTTGTGGAAAACTGTGATGGAAACGCAGTTTGACATCTATCCTGTGACCGTCCACCTCAGTCCTTCTTTGTCCGGCAGCCGGTTGCAGATCAGACAGCCCCTCAGAGCAGAGATCATGGTCCTCTGAGACGTCCACCCCCTTCCACGCTGCCTCTCCCCCCTGAGGTTAGTTTCCCCCCCTGCACGTCGACTCCGCCGACGCCAAACAACACGTCTGCGTCAGCCGGGCGCAGCGAGAACCAGGCCAGACCTCCCTCAGGGCCGTGCCACCGCCGCATGTAAACAAGTCGCCGCAGTGTACACCAAGTTGCTGCTTTGATGTCTCCAGCTGACTTAGTTTTTCCCCTTCTCTTACTCTTAAATATTTTATCGACTCCGGCTAATTCGCCACAGCGCGGAGAGATGCTAACGCGGGCTGCGAGCCTCGTCTTTCAAATGGTAATAAAGTAAAGTTGGTCTGCTGGTGGTTAATGAAGAGAATGTGCGAAAACCAAACAATTTCCAGTTGATCAGTTTGAGTTAGTGGAGGGTCTGTGATTGTTTGGGGGCCTCCAGGAACTCTTAAGAGCCCTTCGACTGTGGGAAACACGTCAGTGCACAACTGCTCTGGGACTCTCAGTGTACAGTAGGAACAGGCCTCTCTCTGTCAAGATGCCTTAAATGTGTGTCTGTCTGTGTGTGTGTGTGTGCGTGCGTGCCTCCCTCTTGTGGCTGCTCAAATTAAATGCAGGCTCACTCTGAACCTCAGATCACCTCCAAGCAAGAAGGGAATTGTGTCTGTGAGAGCAACCAGTGTTTTAACAAACCATTAACCATTGAAGCAACTTTGCGTACAGCTGCGCTGCTCTGTCACCTTGGGATGGCACTGAAGGGGGCTGATTTTATTAAAGCGCCCTCTTTGTTTTCGCTCTGCCGCAAACTGTGCATGGAATCTGGAAGGGATGAGATGTCACGTGGAGTCAACGCTACGTCTTGCTACATCAGATTCAGGCTTTAAAGCAATGTGGCGTTTAACCCTACGTGACGACTGTTGCTAACATACTCGTGTGGATACCTTCTGCTCCTTTCGTTTTATGAGCCCAAATAATGACCAGAATTCTGGTTTATTTGCACATTTGAGTGATACAAATGTGAGAAAAATATTGAGGGGCTAAAAGTGAATTTTAATGTCACAGCTGAATTGAGACGACACCTAAATGCGTGACTCCAGTTGATCTTTCTTTATGAAGAACCAAAAAAGCACACTTTCCAGAAAGTATCAAAATGATATCAAAGCTCACAAGACACTGACATGATGTTGGTTCTCAAAGATACAAAATGTCTATGGTCATAAACTTACTACACTTACATGAGAATGAAAGCAATGGCAGTAACATAAGAAATGTGTAGAAATAATAGTGTAGAAATAATAGTGCAAGAAATAGTGAAAGAAATAATAAGACAGGTAAAATCTAACAAGACAGTCTGAAAGTGTAAAGCACAAATAAAAATCTGGCAGACGATATGCCTGATGATGCATAAGACTTGAAAATCTGTGCAAAGGGACGTAAGAAACACATCTACACAGTAGAAACTGTGAATAAAGTGACATAATAGGGTACAGTGAAGATGTAGGAAGCCTGGCGAGAGTGAAAGGACTTTAAGAGGCAGATTCAGACTGCAAGGTCCCAGTGTCTTTCTTTAAAAAAGAAGGTCCACCAAAACGTGCATAGAAGCAAAAAGAAGGTACAAACACATTTTAACTGAAAACCTAAACTCTTGAAATGTGGACTCTCAAACACTCGTGGCTTCCCCCTGCCAACTGGGAGCATAGGACAGAAGTCCACTCAACCAAGCCATCTAACCTTCTGACACACCTCTGTTATATCAAATACATCACACAATCCCAACACTTCAGTGTTTGACAACCCACATTGCCAATACCCCCTATACGGGAGGACAGGTCCGGAGTTTAAATGATGGAAAGAAAAAACAACAGCAAAACACCACTGGGTTTCCTGGACACGGTACCTCATAGTGACAGACTTAAATGCAAAGACGAATATGAAAGTATGCAGTAAGTACCTTTCACTTCATGTATTGTACACATCAGAATGACGCTTCCCCCCTCCGTGACGCTCGCTGCTGTGATAATAGATATGGATATACTGTCTGAAGCTAAATCACCAGAGAGAGTTCAACTTTTGTCGCGGCAGCCAAAGCAGATGTGTCGTTAATGACATTAATGGCGGTTCTGCTCCATTAATGGTGCCTGTGCGTCCTCAGTGGCCCGCACTGAAACTCCAACCAGAAGTTGGAAAGTTTTCACGCTTGTCATCTCTGCATCCCATTATTGATATTTTAAATATGTATATTTTTGGGTATTGTGTTAATCTTTATTGTATATACGTATAAGACTGTGCTTCTTTATGTCGACCTGAGACATATATCTTTTACGTCAACACCACAACATAATGACAATAAATGTCCTTATATTGTTGAATGTATCTGCATCCAAGGAAACACAAACATTGGATAAAATGAAAAGAAACGTCTGTGCATCAGTATAAATCCTCTGTAATCCATCTATGTCCTTATTTGAATTTTATTCATCAAAAGTTATTTCTGGCTCTGTTTGCTTGATTTATACATACTTGTGTATAAAATCATGACTGGCAAATGCATTTAATTAAAGTTCTGTCCTCAATGCTACAACAAATGCTACAATAATTGCACGTTGCAAATCAGGGACCGAACAAAGAGCTCGACTTTCCACCTTCTTCACAACATTCACAGGTTCTGTCATTTGCAACCGCACCTCTCACCTCCCTGTCGTCTCATCATTAACGTTTCAGGAACAAACAAACAAACAAAAAAAAACACCTACGGCAACATATAACGTGTTGGCTGTGAAACCAGAAGAATATCACTGCAGACCGAACGCGCTTTCCTCTGATTTCTAGGAATAACCAGCGAGAAATGTTCCACGTAGAGAGGTCGCAGCAGCAGCGGCTCCCACTGAGCCCAGGCTCCCCGACTCTCTGGGCTCGGAGATTGAGACTAATTGCGCTAAAAGCCAAATGGATAAAAGATCCCACGTTTTTATAAAGCCTTTGGACCATGAGAGGAGTCGGACTCGGGAGGCAGGAGGAGTGGAAGCAGGCAGCATCCATCCTTTGTACAGTGACACCTGCAGATTCCAACTGTCCCACTCTTTATTAATGTATCACTTTATCTATGGGTAAACATAAACTGATCATGATTGCGCTCCCACACACACACACACGTGCACGCTGCCATCACTATGTTTTTCTACATTATCCAAAAACGGAGGCACGTTGTGAGTGGAGGCAGATGTTCAGCCTCTTTAATGACGTTCACCCTGAGACATTGGTGCGTTTGATCTACATCTGGAACTTCTAAAAAAAAATTTAAAAATCCTCTGCAAAGTGCTCTATTCTCATGTCCTGCTTGATAAGAAAGGAAAGAAAAAGTACCCGTATCTCCATTTATAATTTGGACTGAGGGGGGACATATTTGGAATAGATCTTAGTGCTGTATAGCACAATAGAGCATGTGTGGATTAGGCCCATTTAATAATGTGAGCACAAAGGCACTCTGTTCTTTTAAGTCTTTATGGGATTTCATAATATGTGTTTGTGTGCGTGCGTGTGGATGTAGATGTGAGCATGTGTGTGTGTGTGTGTGTGTGTGTGTGTGTCACACATGAGAGGCCGTTTCCTGTCGATACTACTCCACACATCCCCGGTTCCTTTTCCATTGTAATTCCTTTAATTAAAGTGATTTTATTCACAGGCACACAGCTGGCACCAGCTACTTTCCATTAGCCATCTGAGTGGACGCCTCGTTCAGTGGGAGGACCCGCACTGGGGCTGCTTCCTATGGAGCACACAATACTATTTTCATCTCCCAGCTGAGTTTGTTGTGTGTTTTGAATTTATTAATCATTGATTTTAATGTGCTGCCTCTTGACAGTGGCAGCTACCCACGCATTAATTAATTCCCGCTTCCCAGCCTTACAAAATGGCATTTAAAAACAATGAGAGGTCGGCTGGTGTTTCCTCTGACCTATAAATGGAAGGTGTCAAAAAGCAAAATGTCAAAATTTGCTTTTATTTGTTCTTCCTCCCGGCAGATTTTATTGCCTTCTTTTCATTTGATAGAGCAAGATAGAAATGAGGTTATTTTAGGTTCTATTGAAACGATGTGTAAATACAGTTGTGTCACCTTTAATATTCCGCTCGTCTTTTTGGGGAGGTTGTGAAATGCAATAATGTCTCTTTTGTCGGGCATGCTTCCCTCAGTGCACCTGCTTTGCATACTGCATCTGCCAGGAGCACTCTCAAAGGAACTGTGGGTCTTAAGTTGAGGATAAAGGTGCATTGCCATCAACAATAGGTACTCTGTGTTTATCCTTTGAGGTCTTAAACAACTATGTGTACAAAGATTTGCTTTCCGTGAATTGGTGGAAATAGAAAAAAGGGGGAGATTATATCTTAAATTAAGCATATGGTGCCTGGAATTTCAATGGTGTCGGGATTTGAATGCATTTATGGAAGTATATTCTTTTTTTATTTTTTTTTATTTATTGAGCAGACCTGAATTGTTCATCCATTTAAATGAGTGACTGGTCTGTGTGTTTGGAGAGATAAAAGCTCGCTCTCATAATCCTTATTGACACTCTGGGATGCGTAAAGACAGCTATTGCTAAGTCCCTGCAGTGCCCTGCCCCATGGAAAAGGGCCTCATCCCTATTCACAGTGGGTTGTTTAAAGCTAAAGATTTCCTGACAGATTGCTCTCAACATGTTGTGAGAGACAGACGCAACTACCCAGACTGGCTTTCCAGTATAGTCCGCATATCTGGATGCGTGTTTCTAACACTGCTGACTGCTGAGGCTGAGGCTGAGGGTGGGGTGGGGTGCTTATCGCACGCTTCAAAAAGCATTCCTGCTATAATTAAAAAAGCAAACAACCACAGTCATAACCTGATGGCATTTAGCGGGAGCCCCGTGGAGCTCCGGCACAAAACCGCAAACAGTGCTGACAGCTGCAAAAGATAATACAGTCGCTCCTCTCGGCTTCACCTCTATCACGCTCGCACGACGACGAGGGCTGTTGCGTAGCGTGGAAAGAGGAGGTAAATACATACTGTGAGTTCGTACAGTGCAAGTGCTTATGTTTAGGTAGGTGCGTACAGTGTGGGCTCATCTGTGTGTGTGTGTGTGTGTGTGGGTTGCAGCACAAAGGGCCGCCCAGATTTGTGAGGTCATGAAACCATTTTTAGAAACAGCTGCAAAACCATCCAAGCCAAAACCGCTCTGATACTATGTGTTCGTTTTTTTTTCTTTTCTTTTTTTTTTTAACACTGGTACAAACCCGAGGGCCCTCCATCCAGCTCTCAGGCTACAAAGTCAGAAATAATCATTGCCATGCAAATGCTCTGTTTGACACGTTTAATTAGACCTTTGTGAAGGGAAACGATCGCTGCTTTGAAGGGAGACAGTTCCCACTGTTAGAGCACCTATGAAGCCCTAAAGCTGCTTGGCCTTTCCCCCCCACCTCCCAACCGCCTCCTCCTCCCTCTCTCTCACTGTCCTCCCCCGTTGCAGCCTCCCCATCCTGTTCCCGGCCTCTGAGGGGGAGAGAGAGAGAGAGAGAGAGAGAGAGAGAGAAAGAGAGATCCATCGATCAGGGCAATCGTTGAGCAGCCCGCCCCGCCTCCTGCCTCCTGCCTCGCGTTGTTTTTATCTCATCTCTCAACCCTGTTGCCATGGCACTGAAGATGGCACTTCAACCCTTGTGCTTAATGATCTCTTGGATGATAGCCTACTTGTCAGGCATTCATGCCCTGTTCTGTTGAAATGCAAGACAGAGAGGAATGAGCTGCTGCTACTAGCTAGTGTAGGGGAGGAGGAGAGGGGGCGACAATTTGAACTCTTTATTCGAAGCTTAACTGGTGTGAGTGAACGTGGCGTTATGGGTTATTTACCAAAGGAGACATCTTAAAGAGGCATTCGCTCGCTCCTCTCCTCTAGCTTGGCCGGGGCCTGTGTGTATCCGAGATGGACATTCAGACGTATATGAGGAGGAGCGGTGGGGGGGGGGGGGGGGCGCAGCAATTTGCATTCATTTAGCGACTCCTTTTGTTTTGTAGCATTACTTTAAAAGCCGTCCCTCTTTTCTGGCAGTTCAGCACCGGGTGAGGGATTACTCATATAAATAGCTGCCATTGATTCGACTAAGAGAATGCTTTGTGTCATTACGAAGGCAGAAAATCCTAATTTGGAAATTGGAACATCAATTGCGTTCAATTCATATCCGTAATCCACCACGTTGCATGAAATCAGGGGTGTCGTCGTACAATGCTTGATTTTAGTCATCGCTGTGATGGAGACAAAGGTAGCGCCTGGAGCCATCATGGCGCCGCTACTCAGTGAGGGAATGTGTCATTTTATTATGTTTTATCTGGCAGCCTCCCAGTGTGCTTTGCTATGTGTGTGTGTGTGTGTGTGTGTGTGTGTGTGTGTAGGGGTGGAGGGCGCTCAGAGGAGGTGCTGCTGCCGCTGCCGATGCTGCTTCCCGGGAAAAGTGGGGTTAAAGATGCCGCCGATCGTTATTAATCTGAATAATTAACGGCAAATATGTCGCGCGTGTGAATGCAGTCACGCCTGACCACATAGAACTTGAGGGAGATAATGTGAGCAACATTGCCGCCCCCGATCCCCCTCCTCGGCCCGGCCGCACGTTATTTAAACATGGTTTCAGGTGTCTCGCTCAGTCAAACACATTAGTCACTGCATATTGATTGAGATTCCTGGAAATGCAGCGATATGCCGGTTGCTGCAGATGGAACCGTTCGATCACATTTGACCTATTATTCATGATTTCCCCTCCACGCTGGGAGGGATTCACGCTTCATCCGTGCACTGAAAAGATCGTGTTGACGGCGTCTTGGGCTTGGAAGAGTTAAAGGACACCTAGAACGGTTGAATAGAGTATTTCTTAGCTGGTTCCAAAATAGAAGATGCCTCAGAGTCTATTTTACAATCACAGTTTTAGGTCTGGGAATATTAGTCTGTTCCTGCACAAATCTGGCAACCCTACCTTGTATACTACTCACATGAATGATCATATGATCTTTTGCAGATCGTTTCACAATCCTCAGTTGCAAATTCAACCTTATTCTTAAGTGCCAGCTCATAACAAAGTAGCACAAAGTGGTACAAAGTAGTTAGCATTGGAAACACCCTCTGCCCTCACATTGGCTGAGGAGGACTCCCAAGAAAAACCCTGAAGGGAAAGGAATGCAAGAAACCTAAGGGAGAGAGACAGAGGAGGGGTTCTTCATCCAGGACAGACAGGAAGGCAGAAGCAAATCTACGGTTTCAGATCTACGGTTTAATAGTTAACAGTTTAGACTTTAGTCTTGGGTCCAAATGTGTCCACAGTAGCAACAGTGCATACAAAGCATTCCTGTTTTTAGCAGTGGGAATATTACGGATCAGAAAAAAGGGAGACTAGTGATCTAGAGGAGTTGTCTTTAACTGTAACCTGGTCTTAACATAGAGGCCATGGGACATTGCTTTCATCAAAAATGCCTTAGACTCTATTTTCCAGCCCTTTCACAGTCTTACTTTTAGGTCTGGTTCTATTTCTGCACAGATCTGGCATGCTTTCATCCGTTCACGGTGACTACATGTACTCTGATTGGCTCTCTCGCTTGCCACTCACACGAACAATCACATGGCTTTACGTTCCTTCTCAACAGCGTAGCTACTTAGCTTGTGTGGTAACTGGAGCTTTGCTGCAGCTACGGAGCCATGCGTCCATATCCAGCCTGATGTGTTGCAGCCAGAATCAGATGAGGAACCAGAGAAAACAGAGGAAACTTAATCGAACTGCTGCAAACTCACAGTAACATGCCTTCACTCACTCACGGACCTGAACAGAGGCCGGTACTCACTCCTTACTGTCTCAGCTGCATCTCAAAAATAAGAAAGTTATACGTGAGTGAAGATTTGAGGATACTTTAGGACTTGTTGAACATCTTTGATCAGTAGTCGGGGACATCGATATTCTACAAAGTCAAGATAAAAAGAAACTTATTCTCGTCCCCTTTAAAGTTGCCCGTCCAATGATGAAAGGTTCCGATAAGTTGTAGGAGTGAGTTTGGAGTGTCGTCACCCTGAAGAGAAAGTCAAATATAGCCCTGGAGTGAGTTTAGTTAAATGTGTTAGCTGGTGTTTTGTCTCTTGAACACAGCCAGGCAGCATTATGAAGCGACTTAATCCTCTCCTCCCTTACAGAACAGAACACAATGAAAAACACACTCCTCGTTTTATCTGCTTTTATCCCCCTTTGTGCTGAAGAGCTTTAAAGAATCAGCGTCTTTATCTCTCCCCCACTCCCCATAATGCAATAGGGCGAATGCTTCCTGTGTGTCATAAATAAGGTATTGAAAGGTCCAATTGAATTAAACTAAAAGATCTGGGAAGAAAATGGGAAGTACTCTCACTTTTTCCCCTCTAATTTTTGACGCGGGGAATTGCTGTAAATTGACACTGAAATGGTCCGTCTCGTCTCAGACCCCTCCTCACCCCTGCCCCCCTCCCCCACACCCTCCACGCCGATACGCCCCCTCAGCGCAGCCGGATAACGTGCATATTAACGGGCTCTGGACAAAGTGTGCAGAAATGGGACAGAAATGCAGTAAATGAGATATCCATTGCCTGGCAGAGAGCATTTCCCCTCATCAAAGCGGCGTGCTTGATTTCCTCCCCTACCGACGCCTGATGGCTTCATGACGTAGCCACTCCAAATTAACTGACCTTGGCCTTGCGGTCTGTGCCCGCGCACACACACACACACACACACACACACATAATATATCCAGGATAATATCTGATCTCGCTGTTAAACTGTGTAGTTGACTCACAAAATCGGCGTGATGTGCAGCAGCTTGTGACTGAGCATTTGCGATATTGTTCTATTCCTCTTTGATTTATATGTTTACATTTATACACACATATGTATATCTATAAACACACATACTCACATAGACACAGATGCACACACACACACACACACATATTGGTGTCATAACATATATTTGATCATGTTATGATACTGATCTCTTAGGTTTGTTTCCATTCCCCCAGAAATGTGCAAAACGTAAATGCTGCCTTTAACAATCCACGTGATGTAGGGGTCACATGATCAGTTCAATTCAAATGAGATGACTTTGTCTAAATCTGATTAAAATATTGAATAAATTCATGTCTCGGCATCCATTTTCCTTAAAGTTTATGGCATTTTGCCAGAACAGACTTCATGAGAGTTACAGCTCAAGTGCAAAACACCCTTCATTGGAAACACAGCAAGTAGGGCTTGTATTTTGTTGAAATTTGTGAAATATTGCTGTTTATTTTGGGACAAACTGTAATGGAAACAAACCTGGTGTTTTCCCCAAAAGAAAGTACATTTAGGTTTCAATATTTTCATATGAGAATCAATTTGGAGTGTAACAGATAATGCTAGAAAAGAAAAAGAACAGTTGATTCCCCTTTCCAATCTGATACCAAGTAATATCCAGGGAAAAAGCACTTCCAGTAAGACATTAGACTCTTTCTGATTCTTTAATGATAAAGAAGAACTGTGAAGTAGCACTGCTTCATATTTATTAATGTCACGACACTTTACACATTTGCATTATTACATGCTTAGATATATGTGTATGTCACCTTTCTCAGTCTCTCTATCCACTATTCCTTTAAAGTGTCTTCCTACTGATTATAAAATACATAACTACCCAATAGAACAGTTTAGGGTAATTTTAATGTTAATTTTCAGATTCTTGCATGAAAATGTATTCCAAAACAGACATTTTTAAATTTTCAGACAGCTTCCTGTCCATTTGTCCCTTTTTCAACGTGGCTCACAACAAAATCCAACTATCAAAGGTCAGAGGTTGATGTCCTGCAGGAGCTTCTCAGTCCGGTAACTAACTCACCTCTGCAGGTTGGAGCATCTCTCCAGGCTGCTTTGGCATCTTTCAGCTCATTGTTTTCTGCCTCCCCAGCTCTCCAAATGTGAGGGGCGGGAATTTCCTCTGCTGATTTAACGTCAGGAAAAATGCAGAGCGCCGGCGAATTTCCCACTGATACCTGTGAAATGTAGGTTAGATGTTTCGTGGAACTTGCATCAGTGTTTAGTGATTGTAATTTCTGCTTTAGCAAGGCATTATGGGGATTCTCTTCCTTCGAGTGGCAACTGTCAGGGAATATTTTGGTGTGTCTGAAAAAAGGAAGATGCCTTGAATACACATGCTATTAATAATTAACTATGTGCTTTATTCCCCTTTGAAAGTTATTATGCAAAATTAATATTTCATACGGGTACAGGCTGTACATGCCAACTGTGCTAAGACAAAGGATAGTAATGGCACAAAGTTTGACAAGTCTGTCTGGGCTTGCTCTAAAATCATTGGCCTTCATCTTATATTTAGTATTCAAGAGACGCCACGAGATGAATCTCTATTTTTGTTCGCTTCTCTATTCATGAATTCCTCTTTCTCACCCTATGTGCAAAAATATAAGAAGTGTTCCACTTTGAGCACGCGGTACGTAGGCTTCCCTCCGAGATGTTAACTGTCATTATTCCATCAGGATCTGGATGAAGCTGCTGTTCTTGTGATCCACATCAGTCCTCCAGACTCCAGACCCCGAGGAGACGAGCAGATCTTCAGAGACAGGAGCATTAGGTCGACGGCAAGTGCACCACCTTTCTTCTGTAGCACTGGAGGGGCTGCCCTGTCAGCCCATTACATCCTGAGCATCCAGAGCTCTGGAGATCAGTTAACCAGCATCAAATCTTTCATTTCCCTTTCTTTGCAGGGTTTTATGCTCTTGAATATAAGCCGGTGATTCTCTAATGTCCATTTGATTTAATTTCTCTTCCTTACAGACTTAAAGGGAACCTAGAAGGGTTTTCATATTAAGATAAATACCTCAGAGTCTATTTTACAGCCGTTCTGCAATCCTATTTCAGGTGTGGGAATATTACTTTTCTTTTCTTTCGTTTCTTTTTTTTCTGCACAGATATGGAGCTCTTTCATCAGGACTGTCCCAGATGTTATTTAACAAGTTTCTACACATATCTGGCTCATTTCATTCTTATCTGGCAACCCCATATAGGCTTTACCCCGATAGGCTGTCTCCCCTGTCACTCACATGAATGAACGTGTGACTTAATGTCACTGTGTGACTTCAAGTGATTCCACATGACCCGGTGTGATTCTATAACTTGCTAAACATAGCATAGTGTATCTTCTCAGTTTGTTCTCGGTCACTAAGTGGTAACTGGAGCTTTGCTGCAGCTATGGAGCAATGCGTCCACATCCAGCCTGTTATGTTGGAGCCAGAGACTGAGGAAGAACCAGGAGCAGAGACACTGATAGTTCACCAGAAGCTGAAAACTAAACTGCTGCAGACCTTCATCTACATTTACATTCAAAAATGATTTTTCATTCCAGTTCTCCTTCAATCAAATCTAAAGCCAGTGATTACAAAACAGTTTTGTTTCCTGCAAAAGAAAAATAAAATACAAATAAAGTTCATCACTTACATACAGGGCAATTAAAAAGGAAAGATAGTATTTTAGTTTTCTTTTTTTTTTTTAGTAAAGCTCGCTCATTCTGCATTTTTCACCAAATATGTCCTGCATCAAAGACAATCGCTCTCCAGAAAAATCATTTCAGTCGACTGACGCATTTAAGGTTTGAGTACACTTAAAGGGATGCGGCGTCAGGAGCCTCGAGGCGACGACCATAATATCTGTTCTGAGGGGCAACACTCAAAGGCGTTGAGCAAAATAGGCAACATGGTCGAGAGCAGTGAGAGGCCAAAAATCAAACAAATAGGGAAACAGGATATTATCACAGAAACAAGCTGATTCCTCCCAGAGGAGATCCGTGTGGTCTTCACATGCAATCAGCAGACGATGCCGACGCTCTTCATGGTCCTTTTTTTTCAGTCCATTATCAACTCCTCTCAGGTTCTGATACGTGTTTTTATGTCTCTGAAAGGTCACAGGAGTGAAAGTTGGCAGGTACAGTCCGGTATCGTCTACCACCAAAATATCCACTGGCACTAGCAGCACCATATAGTCCACATTTAGAACCAGTCATGGACGAACTTAAGAAAATGGAAATCTAGAAACCACCTAGTCTGTTTATTACATGTGTTTAAGTCATCTCAAATGTCTTCTAAAACCCCCATCATGCGTTTCGGTCCATGCTGATCTTAATTATGGCAATGCAGGTTCATCTACAGTACAGAACTTATTGTAGTGGGACGTTTGATTTTTCTACAACTGGACCGCATGTGTCAAAAAATACCAGGACAGGAAGAACTAAATTAATGCAGCCAACAGAAAGTCCCATATACTCTTGTTGTTTTTCAATTTCAATTCAATTTCATCTCAGGATGTTTTACAATAACTGGGAGAAAATATCTGCATTTGTTCAAAAGAAGGTGAGACAAGGCAAGAGAAGGATACTGAAGATAAAAATGTACAAGAGAAAATCAGAAAACCAACACACAGGAAAGGTATGGAAAGGTATGGGGAAAAGCAAGTTTTGGAGTGAGGGGCCAGAGACAAGAGATGAACGATGATAAAAGCGGTAATTTTCGTAATAGTGCCTGCAATAATTCAAAACTACACTTTCAGCCCACAGGTGAACAAGGTTAGAACGGGTGCAGGTCGGATCGGTCACTGATTACCAGACTTCACCTTCCCTCCATGTAGGACTTCGTCGGTACGCTCCAGCTGCTGTGAGAGAGAACAGACGGCGCATATGTTGTGTTTACACCCGACTATAAAAGGACTGTGATTACAGCACATCTCCCCTTTTTTTTTAATTTCACACGTCTCTTTGTCTCAACACCCTCATTTGGTCGTCCGATGCTCTCCCTCCACCTCTCTTGTCTGACTCTCTTGTCTCATGATATGCCACAGAGAGACACAATTATCCACTTCATTTGAGTCGTGGTGCTAATGGTTGAGACCGGCCTCTTGGGGAGTTTGGGGGTGAGGGAGGGGGGGTGGGTGGTGTTGGGGTGGGGGGTGTGGAGGGTGGGGGGGGGTGGGCTTGATAGGTAGCAGTAATTGTAAACGGTGTAATGAGTGTGGAATGGCCACAATGCAGCGCTCCACCATTACAGGTGACCCACTCCTGCCCACCCCAGCCCCACCTGCTGCCTCCCCCTCCACCTTCATCTTCAAAATCACACCGACAACAAGTGCACCCTCCCTCCCTCCCCTTTCTCCTCACCCCCCCTTCCTCCTCCTCCCCCCTTCTCCTTCAGGGTTCAGCTGAGACAGAGGAAATATTAGCCTCACAGATCATTACTCCCAAGTGGTTTGGCGATTGCTCCTTCTTGCCTTGTTCCGCGGGTGCCCCCTCACCTCCTGTTTCACTTCGCGCCTAATCTGACATATTTTACCCCCCTCCCTTCCCCCCTGCCCTCAACCCCCTTCCCTTAACTTTTGTCTTTTCCCTGACAGAGCATATTAACCCTGTAGCTCTGGACGGGTGTCAGCATCTGTACAAAAGATGACAACATGGCACACACAGCTCATAATCACAGGAACCCCCCCCCCCCCGGCTTTGTTGAGTAACAAAGACGTTACAACTGATTTTAAAACATCATCACGTCCTCCTTAGTGGAGAAATTTCAGATTTTGAAGACAGAACATGGTGTAAAATACGAGTGACACAAACCATTGCACATTCAGGTATGTGAGTAAATGAGGGTATGTGACTGTGAGTGTCCAGCCATTTGGTGAAGTTTCTGGTCAAATGTGAATGTGTCAGGATTATAACAATATCTGTAAAATATCTTATGATTATTGATGTGGCAGTGAGCATGCCAGATAAATATGAAAAGTCTCCAGTTGTGTACAGAAAAATGATATTCCCACTCAGGGCTTGTAAAATAGAATCTGAGGCATTTCTAGTGAAACCAATCTCCACATAGCATAGCTATTATGTTAAAACCAGGCAACGCCAATGTGGGTGGCAGGTGAGACAGCCAAGAAGAGCGAAGTCTGGTTGCCAGATAAAAGGGCTTCAGATCAGTGCAGAATCAATGTGATAGTATTCCCATACCCAAAATTAAGATTGTAAGGGCTATAAAATATACCGAAACCAATGTTCCATGGCTTCTATGTTAATGCTAGAGAACAAGGAAAAATAATCCATTCAAGCAAGCTAGGTTTCCTTTAATGACTCCCCTTTTTCTCATTCTTGCTACCACACTGAATCAAAATTTTCTGAATCCTAATTTAATTTCTAATCTCTTTGTTGCAGATGTCACTGACACAACCAACAAGACTCTGTAAAACATTGTCCAGATGCCATTCTTTAAATGAAAGGGGCAAAAAGTGGAAATTCACCATTTCTAGATTGAAGGATTTAAATGTGAAGATCTAGATGTGTCATTTCGTCTGGTGACATTACAAACCCCCTTCTGTTTAGGTCTACATGCAGTGCTCAACAGCAAATCCACTGGTGAAACCAAAGACTGTATATAAAAGATGGACATAGGCTTCTGGTACGAAAAAGGAGGCCTATATGGAAGAAACTTTACTTGCAATACCACAAAGATCCACTAGGCCTGGCTCCAATACACATCCAGACAAGAAATGCCATTTTCAATCATGAGATACTCATTTAATTATTTATTTTTTACTTCACACTGGCTTAAACAGCTAAAGTATCCCGTGCCGGCGTGTAACATGGTGATCAATATGCAAATAATTCCATGATTAATACGATATCAGAGCTTAAAGAAATGAATGAATATGGGTGAGTCCATTTGACTGTCAGGGGAGCCTCACAGAGGAGAGAGCGTCAGTCACATTAAGTGGACGAACAGACTGTGTTTACCTCGTTTGCATGGCCATGTTACTCTCCGATATCCAGTGTGGATCTTGTGGATCAGTAGGTGTGTTGTGTGTGTTGTGTGGGGCTGAAAAGTCATATCAGTCAAACCCCACCCCACCCTACCCACCCTTTGGTTTCTGCTGGCTCTATTACGAGGAATGGCAGCCTCCTGCGACTCAAACTCCTGGCTTCATTTAGCGTCCTTTGCTAACTTGTGTGTGACATCACGGAGGGTTGGGGCTTGGGCGAAACGATTTCCCTTTTTGCCCCTCCAATGGAAAATGCTCCCCTTTGACCTGATCAACTTCCTGCTGTTTGTACGCCGCGCACACTTTGCACACAGCTCATCAGCTTTGCTTCGAGCGCACCCGCTTTGGGTCTTACTTCCAGATAAAGTGGCGGAGTTAATTTGGCTAAACTGTTGTCTTAATTACAACCTGTCTGATTGTCTGACTACGATATAGTGATGTTGCCACACTCCCAGCTCTCAGCAATTAATTTGTGAGCACAACGTTAGCGTAATGGATAGAAACAAAGGCTGGAGTTGCAAAAGTAGGAAAGGAGTCTGAGTTAATCAGACCTCACCACAATGTTTATCATTGTTTCCTGGTGGATTTGACATGAAGTGAGACACTACTTTATTTTTTATTTTTCCATCATATTTTGTAAAGTTTTCTTTCCTGAAATAGCCAACAACACACTCACAATATTACTTCTGTAAATTAAGTAATACTTGTATTTTCATTGTTAAACTGACATTATTGTTGTTGCTTACAGTATGTAGACTTTTTATATTAGATTTTTACATCCTTTCGAAGTTGTTGCTGCACTCTATCTATCTATCTATCTATCTATCTATCTATTGCTTACTTCTACTGCAAAGAAGTAAACTACCTTTATGACTACTAAAGCTCCTAATATTTCTACTTTAATGTATTCCATTCACCTCCACTATTATTACTACTTTGACTACTACTGGCACCACATGTACTTTTACTATTACTACTATGTCCACTAGATTTACTACCACAGCCGCTAGTTCTGCTACATGGTGTCTCAACGGAAGGTGTTTGATGTGCATTCAGCTAGCAATAACTCTGCCATGTGCAAAACATTTTTACATTCTAATGAGGTGTTTTTTCCAGATGCAGGGATAGTGCTTTGCAAAAGTGCTAAGAAAACGCTTATTTCTCATTTACATGTCACAGGCATCACTGGAGATGACGTAGGGGGTCATGTGGCCACTTTATTTGAAGCAAGATGGCGCGATTGTGGCCGGTGCCACACTTTGCCTCAGATCAGGCGCTGCCTTCGTCTCCTGCTCAAAACAGTAACAGCAGCAGCTGTAGCGGCAGCTGAAATCACTGTCCCAACACCATGGAAAGGCAAGATGACATAAATCTCCCTCAAAGTGAATTCTTGCGTGACAAGAACTTAAGGGAATTATGGGATATAGCGAGACTACCGTTTATGAGAGTTACAACTCATTCGCACTATACCTTTCAATGGAAACACCTCCAAGTAGCAATTTTACTTTATTGAAATGTCAGAAATCTTGCTTTTATTTATCAAAAAACTGGATGGAAATGCAGCAAGAGTCCACAGTTGCTTAAAGTGATGTTTAACGTTACTTAATTTTCTTTTTTTTTATTATTTAATATTCATCTGGTTGATTGTTGATTGTGTGAAATGTTTTATTTTGAAAACATTTTTTGTCAAGGCAGCAGCCACATTTGACAGCAATTCTGCAGTCATTTTGGATTGAAGTCAACGCAGAATAGGAATCAGAATCGGAATCGGAATTGGAATCGGAATTGGAATCAGAATTGGAATCAGAATCAGTCAGAATATCTCAATATGACACCCTGCTTCTTTCTCAGACATCCTATCTTTATGAAGTCTTCTTCTGCAGTGACAATCAAATCTAAATCACAGTGTAGTCTCCTATTACCCCAAAATGGGACCATCTAGTTGTGGGGAGAGAAACTCAGAGCTTCCAATGACTCCGCATGATGGTGAGTAGCATTTTTTTATGTACTTGAAATTGATTTTCATCCTATTTATACACAACACCTCGGAGGCTGATCTGTGATAATATCTTCTAGCATAACTCTGGTCCATGATAGACAAAAGCTTAGGGACCACCAAGCGAGTTAGCAATCAACACTTACTCTGAATTCACGTTGAACAACTACAACTTAAAAAGTTGTATGTCAACAGCAACTGTCCACTGTACATCTGACTAACTAGGCTATTGCCAGTATGTTGTTTTGATGTGTTGCCATTTTGTGTTGTAGTCATATGACTACAACATAAAATGTGTTGTGAGAACAAAATAAGTTTTTCACAAACCTTATCTTGGCTTTTGTTGAACTGGCATATTCACAGTTTTTACTTCATTTTATAAACCCAACAACCAAATGATTAATTGAGAAAGTTATTGACAGAGGAGTTTGTTGCAGTCTTAGTGTTTAGTAACTCACGAGACTGTTGACACCATTGTTTGTGTTGCGTATGAAACGTTGTCACGGTAACCACGCTATGAGGACCACATTCCCTCATGGAGAGGGTACTAGAAGTAATGGAAAAGGATCTGTACTGAGCCATACTTTACCATACTAGGACAGTGTTGTAGAAAGGGGGTTTTCATGTAGATACATTATATGCAAAGGTTGTGTAACCATGTGAAACCCATTCGCATACTTGTGTAAATCAACCTTAAATTGTGTTGTTGCAATTACCAGCACTCACTGATAGAGGACAGTAAAGATAATGAATGACTAAACATAGCCTTAAATTGCCTTTTTTTTGTCTTCACCAGACCTTGCTCCTCTTTCTCTCACACCAACAGCAGCTGCTTTGGTTGCCGAGGAATAAAAGAGGAGGAGGAGGAGGAGGAGGAGGAAGAGGAGCCGTTCCTCTCCGGTGGGCGATGACATCCCAGCACCTGCGTGGAGACAGGTGAGCGAGCGCTCTGACGTTCCCCAATTATCACAAGTGACACAGTGTCAGCGAATTACCTCCCCGCTCAGCGACGCCTGGAGTGCCGGGGAGCAGCGGGAGGCCCCGAAAACCTCCGGCAACATTCATCCAGGAGAGCAGTATGCACACGCGCACGCGCACACACACGGGCGCGCACACACACACACACACACACACACACACACACACACAGATACACACATGCAGGTTTTCTTCTCCTTCTTATACTCTCATGATCCTGCTTTCTACAGCTCTTTCACTCTTTCAACACACACTCATGGATTTTTCCTTCCTATCTCTCTCTCTCTCCCTCCGTCACACACACTCACACACACACACACAGACTGTCCCTCCCCCGGTGACATGTGTGTGTGATAAGCTGCTTGTCACAGATACCTGCTCTACTAGAGTAAGTGGCAGCGATATCTGTTCTCTTTTAAATTCATCTATTAATGAAGTGACCCCCTCCACCTTCCTTCTGTGCTGTGTCTTTAAAGAATACTGCTGACTGGAGTATCAATCCATTTTTTTCCAATGTTAACATAGAAGCTATGGAATCCCAGTTTCATCAGAAATGCCTCAGATGCTATTTTACAAGTCTTTCACAATCCTATTCTCACTTCTGGGAATATTCCAGTCTCTTCCTGCACAGGTCTGGCTCTTCATGCTTATTTGATAACCATACATGGTCTTTACTCCGATTGGCTGTCTCACCTACCACTCATATAAATGATCCTGTGACTTTATAGCTTCTCAGCTTATTCTCCATCACTAAGTGGTAACTGGAGCTTTGCTGTAGCTATAGAGTGATGCATACACATCCAGCCTGATATGTTGGAGTCACAATCGGGGGAGGAAACAGAGACTGAGGAAGAACCAGGAGCAGAGACACTGACAGTTTACCACAAACTGCAAACCAAACTACTACAAAGTCCATAATTTACTCATACACCCAAATAGTACACTTAAGGTTTTTGAGGTGGGTAGCGGTATGGTTTTCCATCAGACTTGCATTTTTCGTCACATTCTTTTTCTGATCAGATTCACATATTTATTCACTGAATCAATTTCACAAGATTCACTGAAATTTCTTAATGAATGAGGATGTGATTGGCTAGGACTGCCCAGGCCACGACCGCCAGGTGGGCCGATTGGGCTCAGCAGGTGAACTGAGCTGGCCAATCAGCCCACCATAAAACCAGGGTGCTGGCTGTGCCTGATGGAGAACAGTTCTGCGTATCTGGGCCAGGCTATGAAGAACGTGCTGGAAACTGAGCTACTGCGTCTGAGTGTTTGGTGTTGAGATGCTGGAGCCCCACAGAGTAGCAGAGGTTTTGCTACAGTGCTGTTTTAGGCCCTGCCATACATCTTTGGTCTTGACTTGTTATTCAGACACAGCCAAATCGTATGTCTCCTTTAAATCACAGTCTCTTTCCATTTCATTCAGCAAGTGAACTGAGAATTTTTGTGGACTGATTCTTTAGAAGCAACAGCACCTGAAGTGTCGTCCTCTCCCCCTCCAATTCAGCTACTTGTGATGTTTGACTTCTGACCATCACTTATCAAAACATGTCTGGATGAAAAGTCTGTGAAATATTACAGGACTTCCTAAGAGGATCTAGTAATCTCTTTGTGGTGCCTTTCTGCCATTTCTAATGTGATTCAGAGCCTCCTAGAAAGTCATGGTTCAGAGTAGAATTAAGAAAGTAGGCACAAACACACGTCTCATTCCAGCCTCTCATCTTTAATCTTAACAGGTTTGTTGTAACTATCAGAGCACAGTGGCATGATGTCAAAGTGGGAGAAATCGTTCTTCATTCACCAAAAGGTGAGAATAGAAGCCGGTGCTCTGTCTCTGACTCCCAAACTCTATAATAGTTGTGCGGCTGTAGTCGATACTCTCGCTGTGAAATTGTGAAAACACTTTGACAATGCTAATTCAATTCCAGTGTGAGCTTTGTCTTATGATTCTATAGTTTCTGTTTTGGTTGAATGTGTCCAGAGAAAAAGCTGAAAACGTGTTGTTTCTACCTGCTCAATGATGATCACTGTGGAACATTTATCAGCTAAAGGCATAAATATTGCTCTGAGGGCAGCAGGTGGCAGCTCTGGAAATAATTTCAAGTTCTTGCCTGAACGACTATCTTGCCCTTCATTGCTTAATATTGCTTTATATCTTCCTCCTCCTCCACCTACTCTTCCTATTTCAACATCAGGCATTTTTTAACATTTGACTTGTGGGTGAACAAAAATAGACGCTCACATAAATGTTACAGTGTATTTTGATTTAAAGTGCAAACAGTACAAAAATATGCAAACTGTTAAGCAGTTATTAATTATTGTCTTTCAAATTTCGGTATGCACACAAATGACAGGAAATAAAACTGACAAAAAAACAATAAAACTTTTGATTCTTTGTGCAAGATGCTGATATAATTTGGGGACCTGACCCTGAAATGTTTACTCGCTGTTTGCGTTTAGAGCTTCACCTCTAGGGATTAAAAATAACATTACACATTACAACTGTTGCTGTTTATTGCCTTGGGAGGACGATTTCCAAAGGTCGACATCGCAGAAAGATTTGAAACTGAAACTTGCCCTTTGCATTAAGAGATATGAATCACTTGGATCCTGGATTTAAAAGCTCATACAGTGCCAATCCATGTATCAAATGCCATTTTACAGATTTTGCAGGTGCTGGTTGCTTGGATGTATAATGATGTATAATGAGTTAATGCATTTAGTTTAGTACTTCCCACTGAGATGAAGTGAAGCTCCCTGAACAGTTCCATTGCAGGTTCAGACATTGTCTGACCTGCAAACCAGTTGCTTTGATGAGGAGGATTGCTTTATGTCACTCATTCATGTGATCACAGGTCGGGAATGCACAGTGAAATATTTTACACTCAATCTGATGCTTCATCAGGTTTACACCCCCACCAGGCTGTGCAAATCTGTCCTGGGAGTGGGTGTGGGGGGCAGTGGGTGGGCTGAGGGCTCAGTTTTCCACACCGGGAGCAGATTCCCAGGAAGGGGCGACGCTCTGAGACGCTCCAGGAGATCTTTGACTCGTGGTGGGACCGGAGCAGAGGATATTAAAGACTTCATCGCCACAGAGACAGCTGTGTCACAGCTGAGCCCTCCTCCCCATTAGCCCGCAGCAGCAGCAGCACCCCCTCCCCTTCTTCTCCTACAAATCCCAGTGGCCTTTGCTCCTCCAGCCTCCTCTGACGGAGAGAGGGAGGGGAAGGGGGGGGGGGGGGTGGTTGAGCTGACAGTAGGATCCTCATGCCTTGTCTTACTGTCATTTAACACTCAACAAAGGGAGGGTAGCTGGTGTAACAAAGCTGCAACCAACAGGACGTCACATTCTGCATGAACATGCTGTTGTGACAGTGACAGCTGAGATCTGTGGAATCTAGTTTGGGGGAATGGTTATGTTGGTGTCCAAAGAGCCCACAAAATGTCACTGTCCTGATATGAGGGGAAAATGTGCATTTGACAATGGCTGAAAGACACAAACTACTGTAGAACATAGTCACCTCTAAAAAAACATTCCAGTCCCCTTGAGCTGTTTCTAATTGTCAAACCTTTGTCACAAGCTTTTAGCAGGGTTTCATAACATCTTTGTAAACTTGAATGGGACATTGTGTATGATTTTTTTGCACATTATTGGATAGAATTATATGTAATAATTGGTGTATATCTGCTCATAATTTGACACATTCTCCTGAGCGAAGAATTTTAGATTTGTTTATTTGACAGGCACGCCAGAAGCGCCATGACAGTGCGCCATCTTGAAATTACAGCCACCAGCAAGGGACAAATATCACCAATACTTTTTCCCTGCGATCAAGTATAGAGAGGTTGGAGGAGAGGATCAGCGAGAGAAGCTTTTTGATACACGCCGGCTACCGTAGTTGCAATACATGTTTGGAAAACTGAGATGCTACAGTGCACTGTTTGTTTGGATCCAATGCACGAATGCCACCTACAGTTGTTGAAGAACTCCTGTAATTTCCAGATTTTATTGTCATGTAAGGTGAAACTATTCTTTTGAATTGTTTCACATTAGTGTCCAAGGTATTGGATGTTAAAGTATGATGGCTACTTTCTGTTCCACCTATGTTGAGGAGGTACATCGTGCAGTCGGCTGCCCTCACTCAGATCTGTTGGATATTGACGCACTCGCCTTATGCTGCTCAAAGATTCATTTGAAAACCTTGCGTGTCTCCAGAAATCGCAGCCTGGTTTACTCAGGTTTCAGTTCAAGTCCATCACAGGAGCTGGAGGTTGGATTCGTCTCAAGTCTTGTCTGACATTCATCATTATACTGTAAACGATGCTAAGAGCTAATGTTACAGGCAGGACCGCATCATAGCCAAGAGTGGTACGTTCAAATGTCCTGTGGAGGTCTGCGGATTATCTTCACTTTTCAACTTTTATCTATGACCGACTGTGAAACAAACTGACTTCACACACAGGAAACGGTTCAATCATTTATTTCCTTTACCCTCTGTATACCTGAACAGTGTTGTAAGGATTTGCTTGAGTATGAACCAGTTCTCTTATGGAAATAAAAGGGGGTCCAGCAACCTTTTACTTACTGAGGTTCGAAATGGCCATTTTTACATCTTTTGTTATTGCAGCCATAAAATGGTCGGTGAATGGCCTGTGTCTGAGGGCTTTGGTCCCTTTTTTTCCACATCTGTTCATTAATTATTGCACATGATATGGAAGTGAAGAAACAAACAAAACTGAACCTGATATTTTTCAGTGTGTTAGTAACAAAATAAATGTTTTACAGTGTGCAGGTACACTGTGCTGACCCGACTATAACATTAAGTACTGTTTTACATTCTTCTTAAATGAGATTAAACTGTCCCTCAATGTGACCTGTGTGTGTGTCTCCCTTTCCTGGGACAGCGTGGGCCCCAGTAGCGCAGCTCGTCCAGTAGGGGGTGGTATTAGCACTTGTTTCTCAGCCAGGGCCTTGTGGGATAGACAGCTGAAATGCCAGCACTGCCTACAGAGACAGAGAGAGAGAGAGAGAGGGGATTGGTGGTGGGGGGGCTGTTGGAAAGGGGGGGCTCTAAACAAGCCAACAGTATCAGACGTGTAGTCTTAACGGAGTCAGGAGAAGCTGATTGTTATTCAAACTTATGTGTGTCAGGGTCGTTAAACGAGTCGATGACAGAGATTTCAGCTGCAGCCTGCTGCTCCATCCCACACCGTACCGGGGGCTCACATCCATCTCAATTCCCTCAACATATGTGTTTGAACGGGAAATAAATCATGGTTCATCATTGGCGTCTCAAAACACTGTCAGTCACTCTCGCTGCCGCCGTTTTCTGTTTTCCTTGTTTTCCTGCTGCTCCGTTTAATTCTTTTCATTCTTTTGCTTTTTTCTTGAAAGACGTTTCTCGCATCACGCCGGCGTTAAATCACCCATCCCTAACATCCATACTCCACCACCCTTTTTAAAGCCTAATCCGGAGTCTGGTCAAGTGTAAAAAAAAAAAAAAAAAGAAAAAAAACCATCTCCCATGGATTCACAGTTAAAGAAATAAGCTTTTTTTTCCCTCTTTCTTTTTTTTTATACCAGTGGATTTAAAGTCAGTCAGGAACATTATCAGGCTGGGCCCAGCCGAGCAGAAACATTCCATAACCCCAACCTTCCTGCTGACCCCTCCTTTGCTTTTAACAACTGCCGACATAGTTTGGCTCTGTTATGTGATCATGCTTGGATGAAATCTGTCAAACAGCTCCCTGAGTTATTAGGCTGTCTGCGCCTGACCTTTCCGCAATCAAAGATATATGACTTAAGGGCTCGGATTTGCCATGGCAACGGCTCCAATTTGCCGCCGTGAGAAAAGGTCTAATTGTTGCAGAAATTTAATGATCTAGCCCCGACATCAGGGGCTGTGAGATTTTATGAACTGTTTACGCTATAATTTTCTTTTGTTAATGCATTCCGCCTTAACCCCTTCCCTGCTGGCTGCCTGGAGGGAGGGGAGGAGAGTGTGTGTGTGTGTGTGTGTGTGTGTGTGTGATGAAGCGGGGGGGGGGGTGTGTGTGTAGGGTGAGGGAGGGTGAGGAGGAGGAAGTAGAGGAGGAGGAGGAGGAGGAGGAGGGTGATTTCTGCCCCCCAACCTGTTAGCGTGTGTGTCTGGCTCCTCTTTAAAAAGGGCAGTTTTGTCTTTAAGAAAAGCAGCTGCCTGCCGCATTATCTGCTCTCAGCGATGTAGACATCAGTAATATATTCTACAAGGTCAAAGACAACTGAGATTAAAATGTCTAATCAGTTAATTTGTTTTATTGAGAAGGACTGCCGTGTGATTGGACACACAGAGAGATAGAGGGAGAGAGAGGGAGAGAGAGAAGAGGAGAAGGAGGAGGAGGAGGAGGAGGAGGAAGGGGTGTACGGAGATGGAGAGATGGAGGGGAGGAGGTGCTCCGATTTGCACATTGGTATTTTGACTGAGCTTGATGCAGGAAAATATGGCCGTGCCACTCAGTTATAGCATGTTGATGAAGCTTTGACACCCTTTGTTTTTCTCCCTCGTCTACCCCTCCTCCTCCTCTTCCTCCTCCCCTCTTTGCTCTTGTCTCACCCTCTCCTCTCTCGCCATTCGTTTTCAATCTATGGCACATTCATACAAGACTGATTTTATTAGTTGCCGAAATAGACTTATATTTTATATCTCATTAAATATTCAAAATAAATTCAGCATATTTGAGCTGTTCATACATATTCAGTTTCTGTAACTAGGATCAGAATATTTTGATTGAGCCTGTACAGCAGAGACACTCTGAATTTCTTTTTTGTGTGCAGATAATTCCATTCAGAGGAATGAGTTGAATCACAATTGATCTCATTGTTTTCTCCCCCCCCCCACTTACAATTAAATGTGGAGCAATATATTTCTGTGGATAAAGTGACTACAGAGGGTACTGGGATTGCGCGGGGCCGTAATGAAGACGGTGGCATTAAATCAGGAGTGACAGTGTGTCTATATGGACAGTCTGACTTTTAACGTATTATATCACGAGGATTGTTTTAATGACCTTTAACGCCTGGCGATGACCTACATCGGCATGTAGGTGACGCCTGTGATAGAGCACTTTCTAATTAATGTCGCCAAATAAGATCGTCTAATTGGTTACACGTTGCTCCGCCACTCCCTGCGAGTTCAACTCCACACACACACACACACACACACACATATGAGCTCTGTCTGCATTTCAACTGTTTCTCTCCTCGCCAACGAATGGGACAGTGCTAGTGTGAAGACACGGGCCGACAATTACTACACGGTTCGATATGAAGATAAAGTATAAATGTGCTGAGACAGAATATGTGCTGAAAACTCAACCTCTCTATACGTTTCCCCCTTTTTATGTGAGTGTCGGATGTCACTACGGCCTTTGCAGCATTTCCTACCATTTCCAGCTGATCAATTACTGAGACAACATTAATAGGAGACACTGATGATCCGCAGAGCACGTATGAGCTGTGTCGGACCACGTTCACCTCTTGGCCACTCTATCACATGTATGTGAATAACACAGGCGGAGGATGATGAACGTGTGTCTGTCTGGTGCGTGTATATAACTGCAGCTTTAAGCCCAACAAATCCTACAGCACTTATGGGAGAGGATTTAATTAGTGCTGCTCAATCTTGCCAATTTGTCCACGTTAACTTAAAAAAGTAAGAGTGAGGAGTTAATGCAAGGGCTTTCAGTCAGGACAGCACATGAGTGTTTGTGTGTGCTCCTTTCGTTTTTCTTTCTCTCTCTTTTTTTTTTTTCACCACAGGCGTGTGGATAAATGTGTCTCTGTGAATGTGACCTCCATTAGGAGCAGCTGAGGAGATCCATCCAGGGGCAGTTTGTTTTCCGGAGAGGAGAAGCCGTGTTGGACGGCACCTTGATTTATTAGAACCGTGAGCCAAGTGACCATGATGAAGTGCATTTCCATTTCAAAAGACTATACGGCTTCATCTGGTCAGGGGAAGGAGAAAGTTAAAGAGTGGAGAAACATTGGAGAAACGTCTGTCTGTGTGTGGGTCCAGAATGAGGGAGTTGTGATAGGAATATGTTTATGATAAGCCTGGGGAGAGGCTGAGACGCGGATGAGAGGTGGCTGCAGTAGAAAAAGAGAGCACGTCACCGATTCTGAGAAGTTTCTAGACGTTGATGTGCGATAGTTAATCCCGCACAAGGATGTTAACATAACGTAAAGCCTCGTACTCAGACGGCAAAACATTGTAGGATCATCGGAGCCAAACCTTGCAGTCATGCAAAGGGTTGCGTAACGTCTCCATCTCCATCTCCATTCTCAAACCCACACAAAATCTAAGAGACGTAACTGAAGCCGAGGCCTTTTGGTGGCTGTGTGTGTGGCTGCAGAGCTTTGCTTTGTGCACCCGTCAGAGGGTGTGCAACACGCAGGCTCCCGTTCGGGAAAAGTGATGGAGTGTTTCTTAAATGAAAGTACACCTGTCTTTAGGACAAATATGTGCCACTAATTACCTGTCTAACCTAAATCTCTGGGCGCCAGATGTTGCTAAAACACATTGAGACAGAGACAAATTGCGGCATGCTGTTGTAGCCCTGCACGTAAATATAGTAGAGGCTTAAATCATCTTTTCCTTGACCCTGTTAGAGAAGTTGCTCAATGTGATTTTGGAGTGTGCTGCACCTGTAGGAAACTAATTGTAAAGATAGGATGAGGTATCACACTATCACGTAATCGCCCATCCTCCCTTTCTCTCTGTCTCTCTCTCTCCCTCCACAGCTTGACCAAGACATAAGCAGGATTACATTTTGATTTGTATCCTCGCTTCCGATTCAGATATCTCTTTCAGCCATGTAAATGTCTTATAACCTCCTCCTCCTCCTCCTACTGCTCCTACTCCTCCTCACTCGGACAAAGGGATGTTTAAAGTAAAGTCAGTGGATAAAGTATACAGCTCTGAAGTTCCACTAACACCAATGAGAAAGATTCTCCAGGTGCATTTCCATCACCTCTAGAAGTGTACAAAGCCTGAATATTGTGAGTAAAATTGGTGATTGCAACAACTTATCGTTGGAAAACCTCATTTTTATGCTCTCACAAAGTGCTTTTTCCGAGATGTTAATATCAAGTAATATCTTTTTTTTTGCAATTATATGTCACTGGATATGATGTAGAGGGTCACATGACCAATTTGTTTCCAAAAAGATGCCACAGTATAAAGCAAGAATGAACCTTTTACATCTAATCAAAATAAGATAATTGAAAGCCACAGAATGTCTTGGATGTCCATCTTCCTAAAAAAATTCTAGGATCTCAACAGTTGTGGCTCATGTGCAAAACACAAAACTCCCTTCAGTGGAAGTCACAATGAACACTACTTAGTACTTCATTACATTTCAGAAATATTGCTTTTATTTTGAAAAAAATGAAAAAAAAACACTGTAATGGAATCAGAGCTCTTAATTTTGCACTGATCCCTCTGAATGCACCTGTGTCTTCACCCTGCTCTCTCGTTGGCTTCTCTACAGCCTTTGTATGAAGTTGGAAAGTTAGAGGAGGTCAAGTCACTATTAAGCAGAGGCATTTCATTCCTCTATTATACAGACACAGGTTTTTTTACTTTGGACAGAACGCTGGAGTTCAGGTGCAGGTTTTGACCCCAGAGCGAGCGATCCTGTCCCGAACCCGGGCCACGGAAGATGAGACTGTTCCACTCTCATGTCCAATCAAAATTCCAGTGTCGCGCTAAGGTGGAAAATCTTTTCCACACGCTACTAAGTGCAGAGTCAAAACAAAAGAGCAGAAATCCAAACAGTGTCGTCGACAGGGCGGCAGGGAAAACACCATCATTGCCATTTAAAACTGACTTCTGTGCGCAGCCTGATTCAAAAGCTGCCGGGTCTCAGTCATTGCCCTGACCTGTGACCTCTTCCTAACATGCTTCTCCAACATGTGTCTTGATGCGCGTTAACGCCAGCTGCACATTTATCCCGTTCAGCTGGCAAATGAAGTCCCTGGGATGCGTTTTCGTCTCGTCTTAAATCCTCTTTTCTCCTTCCCTCCAACCCTCACGTCCTCTATCTGCCGACTGTCCATATTTGAATTATAAGTGAAGGGGGTAATAATAATAGGGGCACCACAAACAGCCTTGTTCGGCTTTTCCTTAAAGGACAGGATAATGAGACGGAGTATCTATTTGCATAGCGTAATGTGTGTGTGTCCAGACGCCGCTGACAGACACGTGGACCTCTCTCTTTCAGCCTCGGTGTGGAGGTGTGAGGAAGCAGCAGCCCGAGGATCGTCTCCGAGCAGGGATCTCGTAGTGGCGGGGTCTGGAATCTTTTTCTTGTTTGGGGGTTAGGAAGTTGCACACTCATTGGCCCATAAAGCTGCCAATCTTAATCACAGAAAACCAATATGCAGCAAAGGTAAATATGTCCATTAAAGGCCCCCAGGGGCGGGATTATAGGCGGCCGGCAGCCTATGAAATGCAGATTCCCTCGTTCAGAATGCAGCCCACACCGCTCTCCTGTGTGATATCAGCCATGAGCGCTCATTCTAATTATTTGGGCAAATGTACTAATTAGCTATCAGGTGCCCCCCCCACTCCCCTCTCTCCAACCCCCTCCATCCTCACTTATCGTCCTCCCCCGACATCTTTTGTATTCAAAATAGGTTCCCAGCATGGTTGGAATTTTTCAGGCCATCAGCAAATATTTACCAGTTCCATCTCATTATGTTCCGAGCTAAAATGCTGGCTATGAATATCTTAAGGCCCCTGGTACATGCCATCTAAACTTTGCCTTGACCTTTTACTGCTGGCCGCCTGCACTGGCAATTGAGCTGCAGTTTCACTGTGTCTGCGCACACACACACACACACACACACACACACACACACACACACACACGCACACACATGTATGAGCTCAAACGGGATCTGTGTCATGGCTGCTGTTACGCTGTAGACTTAAGACTAAAGCAAACCGATGATTATGCGTATGCACCTTCCTCTCCAGCTCTGATCAATCCAGTTCCATCCATGTAGTATATATATATATATATATATATATATATATATATATATATATGTATATGTATATGGTTTAGCGTGATCAACAGAAACGCTGACAGCCCTTATTTCTTTTTGCTTTGGCGATTAGCAACTCGGTCCTTGTCAATACAATAGTAATGAATGGGCCGGATAAATGCGATTTGGGTGCATAATCATTTTTTTGTGATAGTTTGATATTGCTGCTCTGCATTTTTGCTTTAAAAGGAAAGTGATTAATCAATAATTAATTTTGAAGCCGGAGCACTGATAGAGGCGAAGCGATGAAAACACTCGTCATAAATCTGCACTTTATCGCTGGCCGCTATTGAAGGATCTGTGGCAACACCTCGTCAGTCTCTGTAAGTATGTTGTGAGCATTTTCTGTATGGTTTGCAGAATGGCTGAGAGAAAAATATTCATGTATCTTATTTACTGCCAAACGTCTTTTTTGTGCTAGGGATATTTGTGCGGTTATCAATTTTATTTAAATCAGAATCGGCTGCGACTCGATGCCGTTAAGATGTGGATGTTGGAAACTAATCCTCTTTCATTTTAGGCTTCAGGGGCCACGTCCTGTTCTCTTCGGGGCCTAATTACTCCATAAAGTGAAATATAGACGAATACAAAGGCAGACAAAATATACTGCGAATAGTGCCCGGAGGTCGATGAAGTAAGAGGCAGGTGAAGTACTTAAAACGTAACACAGCGCTTTAACCGCTTCACGTGTATTCTCCTTAATTTACCTCACTCATCTTGTCACATATATAAACGATATAGACGTCGTATTGTATTTGTGTTTAATGTAACCCATGCTCCCTTTACTCCCTGCTTTACGGCGGCATCTCTGACTCAGAATAGAGTTGTGAGACAAAACCGGGTTTAAGCCCCAAAAATATCCCTCTACATCATCATTTTAGATGTATAGAGGTGTGCGCATCCCTGTGTGTGTGTGTGTGTGTGTGTGTGTTTAAAGGAGACAATGGTGTGAATTTAAAGACAATGCTGTGTGCTTGCCAGTGCTTTGAAGCCGAGCCAAGCCCCATCGTTCCCAGAGGTATTTACCCCCGTCTCTTCCTACCACATTGTTAAACACTACCTCTGTACGTTTTTATAACACCATTGTTAAGCTCAATAGATTTTTATTTGGCTGCTTTACTCCCCCCCCCCCCCTCCAGCCCCTCCCTCCCCATCCACCTCCCCAACTCACTCTCCCATACTCTTTCTGTTTCTCTCCGGCTCGCTGTGTTTGTGTGTTTGCGTTGCCCCATCCTTTCACCTGGAAGTGTCTAGGTGTGTATTTATAGTTCCTTAGACAGCAGACATGAGACCCAAGACCAAACATCCTCTTCCTCTCTGGAAATTGCCGAGACTGGAACAGCGAAAAAAAAAAGGAAAAAAAAGAAAAAAGAAAAGTTGATTCTAAGATGTCATGTGGCCCCTCTCTTAAAACAGGCACACGTTTGTGTCTGGAGCAACATGTTTAAGTTGCTCTTTCATTATTGTTTCATGTAAAACATGAATAAAATTATATTAAATTACATCCATATCTATAATTTAACTTCAAAGCACTGTAACAGTGTTGTATGTCAATATGTGATATTCACAATATGTGAAAAGAAGGTGATACGCGAGGCAACGATATGGACACGCACACACACACTGTGAGGTTGCACTAATGCAGCGATTAGAGGACAGTTCCTGTGACTTTGATCTGAACACCTCTGTGTGTTTGTGTTACAGCCGCACGCAGCTCAGCTCAGGACTGTCAGGTTTTTTAGGAGGGAAGAGGGAGCAGTAACTGCCCCCAAAATTTTCTTCTGCGTTGTTTTTCCCCTCGGAAACACCAGTAAACTCCGTAAGCACAGTGCTAAACCAAGAACGACACCCGAGTGGATTCACAGGCTTCTGCCAAGGCTGAAAAAGGTAGTGAAAGTCAGAAAAATAAGAATAATAACAATAAAAAAACAGTACACTTCTCAATTTTTGCTCCATTCATATCACATCCAGTTCTCCCAGTTAGATACTATGAAGTCACCACTGGAGGATGTGCAATGAGCATTATAGCATGAATCCAAAACATGCATGAATCCACCACTCATCCTGGCTTTCTTTTATGTTTTTTGGTGCATTCAATTGGTGATTGTTAAAATTATCTATGGAGAATTTCAGGATTTCAGATTTATATTAAAGGAGTTGTAAATTCCAGACTCCAGAGCTCCAACAGTCAGGTTAATCCCTGCCAAATTACAAACAAAGGGCTAGAGAAAGAAGCATAGGCGTCTTTCGAGGGTGTTTACAAAAGCAACCATAGTATCGTTTTCTCTGAGTTTGGATATTGCTTTAATTTCTTAAAATGGCCTCAGATTCTCAAAAATCCAAGTAAAAACTTGAACTTTTGGTGGTTTTAGTCACTTCATGTTCAGAGAAAGAAGGACCTTTGACCACATGCTTCAAATGCATTTATGGGGTTCTGGTTCCAGGTCGCTGCTCATGCGATCAGCCGCTCAGCTTGGATAGCACTTGTTTTGCACTATTTCTGTGTTTTCTTTATTATTTGTACATTATTATTCTTCTATGCCGGTGGTCTAGTATGCTTGTCCTTGTGTGCCACGCAGCCTTCAACCGCCACGTACAAATGTTCTCTGAACTGAATTGAGTTGAATTGAATCTGAATGTTGGGGAGTGGTCATGCATGCAAGCAGCTGCTATCTTGACTTGGGGAAATCATTTTTAACCGTCCTGCTACTCTCAAATTTTAGGTCCATTTGACCCCAGCAATTTAGACCTCCAGGAAATGATGACATTTGAAGTTTATGTGTCAGGTACTTCACGTTCATCTGTTGAGTCTTACTCACTCCGTTTTTTTTTTTGTGTCAGTCTCACTTCTCTGATGGCTTCTTCTCACCGTGGGGACACGGAGGGAGGGATGGACGGATGGAGGTGGAAGGATGAATCCGAGAAAGGAGGAGACAGAGAAGAAAGTGAGACAGGGGTGAGGAGGAGAAAGGCGGCTGAGCCGCTGCCATCTGTTGTGTTTTCCCCAGCAGCAGCCTAGCAGAAGAAGGTGAGGTCTGTCCACATCGCTCCTCTGGCCGCACATCACAGGCCGCCGCTGGCCCGACGTCGGCCCCGCTGTCTCTGTGAGTGTGTGTGTGTGTGTGTGTGTGTGTGTGTGTGAGTGTGTGTGTGAGCATTATGTGGCCAGCGTCGACCCCAGACACGAGCTGCTCTGGCTGATTTAATGAGAAGGGCTGGGTTGCCATGGCTAGGGCAGGCACTGTCTCTGTCTCTCACACACACACACACACACACACACACACACACACACACACACACACACACACACACACACACACAGTGTGTTTAACAAGCCCAGCCGGTTCCCCCCACCTTCCAAAATCACATACGCTTGTCGAAACTCGCACGGCTCGTCTGGAAAGTCATTGGGAAAATATGAAAAAATGGGCAAAAAAAAGAAAAAAGAAAAGATCTCCATCTTGGACGCAACAACCTCTCTCGAGCATTTTCGTGTCTTTGTGGAATTTGGGAGCGTTTCGAAAGAAAGAAAAAAAGAATGGCGGCAACAAAATAAGAGAAAGGGAAAGAGAGAGGGAGTGGGATGAAAAAAAGAGATGTTAATGCGTGCGACTATGAGAGCCTGGGCCGGCCAGCGCGTGTGGCAGTGTTTTAATGATGCATCTGCTCGTGTCAAATGATTCTGGGCACATGAACCCGGGGCTGCCGGCCGCTTTGATGTGACTGAGCACGCACGCACACACACACGCTTTTCTTGAAATTTACTCACACAAGCACTTCTGCATGTGCCCACACACCCTTTTCACGTCCTCACACACACACACACACACATCCTCCCATACAGCTATGTGCTGGGCAGCGGTTCACTCGGGCCCCCTCTGGTGCTGTGGTGGCTGGTTTTAATGTCCCTGCCTAATGATCTGGCACACGTCGAAAGGTAAATGATAATTTGCTTTAAGTGGAGCCTTTAGGCGGAAAAGCCTTGTAGGGCTTAGCTTGCCTCCCTGACATGACAGTGTTTACCACAAGCAGCCCGTGACAGATTCCATTTCAAAAAATGTGATTTCTTTATGGAAAAAAAAAAATCCGTCGAAGCGCTGACTGTGGCTCTTCGAACACACAACAGATACATCTGTATTTGTTGTGGGCCGTTCCGATTGAAGGCGGTTCAGTTGGAGCCCGGATGGACGGGACGGACGCAGCAGTGAGAATTACCCCGAGAGAGACAGAGAGAGGCAGAGCAGGAAATCATCCTCCCCCCTTCCTCCTCCTCCTCATCCTCCTCCTCCTCCTTTCGATTTCGAGGGCTGTGAAAGCACATTCTGAGGAGACAGCGCGAAACAAGACGCAAGCCTTGGTGTCGTGTCTCTTTGTAGGAGGAAAAATCTGGGCAGTTTCAAATGAGTTTCTCGTCACTGAAAAAGGGGTGGTGGGGTGGGGGGGGGACTCATTATCACTTTTGTATACTCTCTCCATTCCATTCTTCATCAGGCTTTGTAAGCACAAAAAGTGCTAAAGCGGTGTTTTTTTGTTGCCCAATTCTCTTCACTTGTAAATCAGTCAAGAGTCACTAATGTGATGAGCGAGTGGAGAAACTGCTGAAAGTAAACGTCTCAACACCGCAACATGTTGGGTTTCGTGACAGCGTTCAGTGTTTTGCAGTTGAGCAAAAAATAGAAGTGATTACATTTATTGTTGTGCCAAACACACACACACGCGCAGTCACACCACTAATCTGAAGTATCTGGTGAAGTTCTCCTCGATCATCAACCACTTACTGAATCACACACTGAAGAAAATCTCGCTCTCTCTCTCCAAATGAGACGGCGTCAAACAACGGAGCCACGTCACCACGACTCTGTGAAACAGTGTGAATGAGACGGTCGCTGCCTCGCGAGGGCCGGGAACAGATGCGAGGAGGCGAGAGTAAACATGGAAGGAGAAGTGAGGAAAATAGACAACACCTAAAGTCAAACAGCAGGCACCTCAGATCAGCACAAAACCAGAAGAGAATGAAGAGGCGGAGGAGGGATAGAGCCTGACAGTTGCATTGGGATGGAGACTTGATGTCTCCTTGAACTTCTCATGTTTCCTTATACTTTAAGTAATTGTAAGTCAAATAAGGTAAAAATAAGATTGACTGTCATTTTAGTTTGATTAAACTTGCTGTAATTCAGCCAGACTGTGCCCAAACTGCATCAGACCTCACAGTATTGTTATTGCTTCATAACACACATCCATATGCCAATATTCATTAAACTGTTGGGGTGCCACCTTCTGAGAACAGGAGATGACTTTGTACTGTCATGTGCTGTTGCTAGCAGGTTTGACCCACTTCACTGCCCTGCACTCCTTAAGACCAGCTAAATGGATGTTTCTTACATTTTTCAGCTTCACAATGCATGCTGGCCTATTTTCTGAATGGCAATGCATCGTGCCACCATGCATTGTTGTGCCATTCTAAGACCCATTATTCTTTGGGGTTTTTTGTCCACTGATATGATTTTTGAAATTTCACCACTGTGATAGGAATAAGATCTTCTATTCTATTTTGTATTTTTCAGCTAAAACTTGCACCAAAAAAAAAAAGTATTATCAGTTTTTGGCTGTAACACTAGCACTGAAACCAGATGTTGTTAAAACACAAACCAGAAATCAGTGCTGTCAACTTGCGACTTTCTTGCTATATTCAGTGAAAATTCAGACCTGTTTTATTCACACTCTTTTCCAAAAGCAGCATCTTTTCCCAATGTTATTGGAGACTGTTAGTGATTTTTGTGATACCAAGTATCACTTTTAATCTTCTCAACTACAGCACCCACATGCCTGGCCCTCCCACAGCAAGTCAGAGCAGGACACATTCACCCCTCCATGGACACATCATTTCTTCTGGCATTTCAGTTTTCAGTGCTCAGCCACTTGTTCTGTTTTATTCTGTTTTGGTCAGAAATGTTCTGGGCAAGGCATCCTGACAAAACGCTGGAGCACCTCAGCTGGTCCCTCTCCAGGAGCAGAGGCTCTACTTTGAGCCCCTTTCATGATGTATGAGCTCCGCAGCGTATCTCTAAAAACTGAGGCTAAGACTCATTTCAGCCACTGAGAACTTGTTCTGTAGGTCACTCCTCACATCTCATGACTGACTGGTGAGTTCTGGAAACATCTGCAGGCCTGTAAATCCAAAGATCCTCTCCCTTCCCTTTTGAGCCCCTCATTCTTCGTCTTTCTTTATCACTCCTCCCTAGAGATATAATCAGCTCTCTCCACACCTCTCGCTATTATTTTGCATATTCAGAATCATCCTTCATCCACACTTTCAACCTTTCAACGCCTTCACCTCGACACTGCCACAGAAACCTCTCCCATATTTAACCTACAGATGCAACAGTCGGTCTGTGATTGTGTGAGTGCGTGTGTGTGTGTATGTTGCGAGCAGGCTGCTTCAGCAAATCCTGGTGTATTTTAATTTATCTACCGCAGTTTGAAGTGGAATTACCTTAACTTTTAAAGACCCTGGAAGTTTTTACATTCTGTTTTCCTTAACATTAACTTCATTTGTTGCTCGTTTATTTGCGCATTTAACTCTCAAATTCTTGTCACTGGGTCCCATTTGATTGACGGCGACCAACTGTCCACAGATTTTCCGCCAAATGTTGCAGAAATCCTGGTTGGAAAAAAAAATTTAATTTTAAAACTATAGTCAGTCCAAGTTTGTCAGAAAAAAAAGCACATTAAGACAAAACAGAACCCTGCGAATGAAACTGAAGATTTCTGCTCAAGTTTCTGCTTCTTTGGAAAAATAAATAGAGAGAGTATCCAAAAATATCCTGAAACATGAAAAAGTGATTTAGAATCAAGTCTACCACTGAACAAGTCACGAAATCTTTCCTCTATCTAGTTGTCAAACGTAATGACCACCTCCATAAAGAAGCTCTAGGGAAGGGTCAGGTCTGCCTGCTGCTCAAAATGAAATAAAATCTTTAAAGAATCATATAATGTGCAACATACAAGATGATTTCTCTTTTTGTCTTTTGTCCTACAAACAGACACACACACTGTAACTGTAACGTGCTTATATTTACTTCGTAACCAGCTACTTTTGCTGTTATTAAATTATTATGTGCATGTATTTCAATTCCACTCCAATGACAATAAAGGCATCTGATTCTGATTTGTGATCAATGATTTCCATTCACATCTTTGTTAACCTAGCAGAATATCAAAAAGTGTCACTCTGGTAGAATTGTCCAAAGTGGCTGGTCTGGTTTGTGTTACACCTCTCTTCCTCCCAAAACAGTTTATCTTGAGTATCTTGTGTGGCCATTTGCTCTTAGCCTGAATTAAAGTCCTTGATGTAGATATTTTTTTTTTTTTTAAAGAACACACTTTTAAAGTCTGGTTTTGTCCCTGATCTCAGAGGCTCGTCTCTGTGATGATTCATGAGGAGGACGTGTCGTACGTGTCTGTCAGTCACTCTGTGGCAGCTGTGTCATTACCGTCCAACCTGTAACCTGCTCTGCAATGAGACGAACGTTGATATATAGTCTGTGATATAAAGACAGTTTCATACATTCATGACTGAGGGTTCACAAGAGGTGAGAACATCCATGCACAGTAGTGTAAAATCTGTCACATTTAGTAGGTAAGTGTCAAAGCTAAAAGGTCTGCTATTTATAAACTTTTTTGCATTCATTTTGCTAATGATAATGCTCATATCATATCATGTGATTTATGTATGTATATATATATATATATATATATATATATATATACTGTACATATGTATATATCTGATATCTCTCTCTCTCTCTGTCTGCTCACACACATACACTTATCTATCTATAGAGAAATCGTTTGGATGATATTTTTTCATCTTTCTGTCTCTCATATATATATATATATATATATATATATATATATATATATAGTCAATCAGTAGATTCTGTGAATTTATGTTTGTTTGAATGAATTTGGCATCTGCATTGTGTGTTTTCTGACAATTGCTTGTCCGAAACTTTATGGATGCACATGTTGACACAATTATCCATGTTTATTATTCTGACTAAAATCTATACGATATCTGCGATGATTTTGCCTATCTGCGATGATTTTTACGTGCCTTTTTGCCGGCACGTGAAAATACGTTTCCTTCCTCGAAGACGCTGCCATATAAAGACGTCTCGACGTCTTTACACCTTCCTCCTGCTTGATCCTTTTATCTCTCTTGCCTTAAACTGGTGGAAAAAGCCTGCTTTTAAAGTGGCGGAGGAAATGTGATTTCCAGGCATTAGCGGTACATGTGTATGGTTGGAGTAGCCGTGGGGAGAGGAGATGCTGTTGCCTGAGCTGCTGATTTCTTCCTGCTACGGGTGAGGAAAGGCGAGGCCCCGGGGGCACGAAGCCTCGGGAAACGTCTGGATGTCTCTTAAGAGGCTGTTTCCCCCCCAGCTGTAATGGAGTGTGGAACATAGAGAAACTGTGTATTTGTAGCGTCTAAAGTTCACTTCATGATCACTTAACTGCACGGATCAGGATAAAGACAGAGGGGAGAGGCACTGGGCTCTTAGTTCTGCTCTTAAGGCATTTGATTTCAAAGCTGGAGGGTGCACTGTGAGTACCTTATACTGTAATTATCAGAATCACAGGAGGATTTGGTTCAGATATGAGCTGAGCTGCAGCTAATGATTGTTTTCATTATTTATCAGTGGATAATAATACATTGTGCAATATGGATATCTGCATTTCATTTGTTATCTATGACCTTCCGCTAGATTTATTCTATGTTTCATAGGTAGTAATGCTATTAGAATGTATCTTTCATATTAGAAATGATAATGATGATGACATCTCTTGGACATGACATGGTCTTGACATGGTTCATTTCTACATAATACTTTTAATACTCTTCTCACACCAACAATAGGTTTGAAACAAATCAAACTTTGACAAATCCACATGAACTGATTTTTCTCAACGGCTTTCAGGAAGAAGCTACCAAAAAAAAGACAAATAAAAACCATAGAAACCTGAATACTCGCACTTGTGGGCCAACAACTCACCACTAAGAAGACCCACAGTACAACATCACTTTAAGCAACCTAAAAAAAACAACAAAAAAAAAACATCTGAAACTTTTTTCCTCAGCACTAGTCAATTAATACAGAAAGACTTGGATAATTACTCCTCTTACCCCTTTTTGTTCACCTTAGGTTAATTTGCTGTGCAGCAAGTTATACAGCAAATTATGTGGTTCATACCAAGATAAAACAAAGAAAGAAAAGAAATGATCTTTCAGTGCAGCAAGATGATTTCGTGTTTTGAGGACTTTTTTTTCCTTTGATTTTTTTTATCTCTGTTTAGACAACCTCTTTTCACAGCATACACCTTGGCTTGTCTCTGAGTCGCTCTGACATTTGGTCTTTGCTGTCTCTGAAATCAGACAGTGAAAGTGAACAGGAAACCTCAGGTTTCAGCTGCAGGAACGCGGTGACACTTCTTTGCAGAGTTCATACGTGCAACATACTTCACACACGCACCGGAGAGCGTTCAATAAAGGATGAGAAAGGGTGACGTGCGGCACGCAAAGGAGCACTCCTCCACCAGACTCAAAGCTCGTCTCATTCCTCAGGTGCGACTCGATCACACACCTCAGTGCCTGTGTATATGTTGTTCTGGTGGCCTCCACCCAAGTCAATTTATTTAAAGACACTGACTAACTCCAATTATGTGGGACCCCTCCTTTGATTCACTGTTTTCCTTTCTTCGCCAGCCATCTTTGATTCCTGGGCTGATCCGCCTCCTCTCGCACACAGCTGCCTCCCCGCTTGTTGTTCTTGGCACCACATCCAAAAGTCCTCCAGCCTTTCTGCGGTCCCCTCAAACAGAAGAGGGACATCAAAAGGTTTTCGCAGGGCTCTGTCGACATGAACATCGCTGAACCTTCCTCGTCTCCCAGTCGGCGTGGGGAGGGGTGAGGAGGGAGCCTCAGACCCCCTTTGGCTCTTTGTGTGTAAAGGCAACAGAGGAGGCGAAGGCCTTCTCCTTTTCCAACATAAAGAGCCCCAAGGTTAAAGCTCAGCCACTGATCCACTTCCAGCAGCCACGTTCCTGCTCTGCCTCCTCTTCCTCTTCCTCGTCTCTCTCTGTTCCGCGTAACATTATTCCTCAACGTGCCTCGTCTTCCCGGCACTGAGCGGTGCTGTTTGTCCGACCTGGAGAGTCTGAAGACATCACTTGTTTTCTAGTCAGTTTTGTTGCCAAGAACAACTGGTTCTATAACTTTGACCTCTTTGGTGTTTAGTGCAAGACAAGGTTGATAAATAACTTAAGTCACACACAATTCAGGATTCAGTGAGAAAGATCCTTGAATTTCAAGCTGAATTTGACTTGAGAAACAGGAAGGAAAATTCAACAAATTCATTTCATTATGTCTGTGAATTCTGTACAAACAATATTAGTCTGACCACTTTGTAAATATCACATCATCAACCACATTTTTTCTTCTACTACAAATTATCAAATTGGGTTTACTTTTACTCACAGCTAGTGATTCATGATAGAGGAAACCTTCATGTACCAGACTGTTTTCAGTGATTTTTTTTACATCATTTCATGGATTGGGCTGGACTCTGAGTTGGAAACTGAGGTCTAGAGTTGTAAATTTCACTAGTAAGAGTAAATCGTTCATTATCCAAAATGTCGGGGCAAATTGATTAGATGTTTTTGAAGCTGAATTCGTGTCATATCTAAAACACTCTTTCTGCTGTGTGACTGCATTGAATGTAATTCTTCACATTATTATAACATTTCAAATTCTAACTCATAAACTGAATAAGAACCAGCTCTAAAAGACTGATTTTGCACAACAATCATTACTATTCAGGAGATCTCCTAATCCTCAATAACCAGGGAACACTAATGAAATAAAATTCTGCAATATATGTATACAACATACATGCAGATCTGTACAACATGTGCAGCTGTGTCCAAATGCTTGTGGTGCAACCAGCGGTGCATGTTATTTTACATTGCTGTGGACCTTTATCCCTAAATTACATTAATCATTTCAGATTTGATTGATACACTTGCTGTAAAATGGGGAAAGATGACACACATCCACATGCTGGAGCAGGAGCTGCAGATGTGAGAGGGGACACAGACACTGGTGTGTGATCTGATCGGCGACAGGACTCGAAACAAACGTTTCCTTTGCCTCTGAATCGGCAGGTGATGCACAACACACACACACACACACCCACTGGTGGAAGCTGTTGGACAGCGAAAGAAACTGTGTCTGACGAGTTGTAGCACCCGGGGTGGCGTTATCTGGCCGGAGTTATTGGCAGCCGGAGTGAATGGTTTTCAAAGGAGGCAAACTGTCAAGAAAAATGTTGATCAAAAAGCACACAGATGTGGCTCACTTAGGCTGTGGCAGGCTGCTGCCCTGCACTCAGATATCTAGATTTTAGATTCAGTTTTACACTGACGTAATGGCTTAACTCAAGTCATACTGAGCATAATAAAATCACGTGCAACGCGTGATTTAATAACTCCTTTTCTGACAGATTCCGCCAGACGAGGAAATATTGAATGTTTTGACTCAGATTTCACATGACTTCTCTTAAACGTGAGGTCACGTCTTGGGCTTGGTGAGTCAGAGCTGCATATGTCTGGTAACTGGGTGTAAATGTGTCTAGCTGTTGTGTTGTGGCCCCGCAATGCATCCTGTGTGATAATAGGCCTGGCAGCAAACAGGGTGGGGGGGGGGGGTTGGGGTCTGCACAGAGGCAGAGAGAGGAGGGAGGATGGGGGAGGCGACGATGGGACGCTGCGCGTATGTGGCATATACATATTCACATGGGTGCATATACACTTTTATATGCGAGTGTGTGTTTGCCGTGTGTGTTGGTGTGTGTGTGTGTGTGTGTGTTTGCGTCTGGGCTCGTCGGTTACCAGGGAAATGGATGTGTTGGCCTCATCAGAGAGTCTCCAGCTGGTGGAGAGGCTTCGGAAGCGGCGCCTTGGCAGCCGCCCGGTCAGGGGGGAGTTTGCATCTGTGCTGCCTTGGCACCGTACTGAATTGTGGTTGTGGTGGATGGTGTGTGTGTGTGTGTGTGTGTGTGCGTGTGTGTGTGTGTGTGTGTGTCTGTGTGTGTGTGAGTGAGTAAGGGTTTGTGTGCTGAAGGCTGTGGGGGCTGAGGGCCACCCCTTTTCACCTCTTAACAACCCCTAACCTTACCCCCCATGCGCGCACACACACACACACACGCTCCCGACAATCTAACTGCAGATATTAAAACACAGCCTGACCTGAGACAAACATCCAACATCCCAGACGGTTGTGTGTTACATGTTTGGACAGTTTGTCCACTTCAGGCTCATTTAAAGGGAAACCTAGAACGGAGGGTGTTTTTTTCATTCGGTTTCATGGAAATCAACAGCTCAAAGTTGTTAAAACATCTTCACGTCCTTATTCACGTGTAACTATGTGTAGTTTCTTTTTATATAATCTCCATACAGGTGAGATGCAGGGTCTCATTTACAAGAGAGACCTTTTTTGAAATGCTGCAAAATAGTGGTGAAGAGGTAAATCTGTAATAGAATGTCTTGAAAAGATAAGATAAGATAAGTTAAGTGCTTTATTTGTACCTCAGGGGAAATTATTCTGTACAGTACCTATAAATTGTTCAAAATGCATCACATGCACAATACAAAATTATGTATACTACATAATTTGCATTCACAATAATATACAATAGTTATAAACTGTGTGTGCAACAGACACAGTGTGAGTCACACATGAGAGTTAGCGGCAGTTTTCAGTTTCTGGTTTTCAGTTTGCGGTCAACTGTCAGAGTCTCTGCTCGTGGTTCTCGTGGTCCTCTTCTGATTCTGGCTCCAACATATCAGGCTGGATGTGGACGCATCGCTCCATAGCTACTGCAAAGCTCCATTTACCACTTGATGGTGACAAGCTGAAAAGATACGGATAAGGAATGTAGAGTTACGTGATCAGTTCTGTGAGTGGTGGGTGAGACTGCCAATCATAGCAGAGCCAGATAGACATGAAAGGGCGCCAGATCTGTACCGAAAGGGCAGAGCTTCTATGTAAACAAGACAGTCAATCAGAGTGAAAATCATGTGAATGATAAGCACAAAAAGTTTCTAATGAAACCAGTGGCTCATAGCTCCTATATTAACACCAGAGGGCAAGCATAAATGCTCCAATCTTTTCTACTCTATTCTATTGTTACATGTTTGGAGCAGTGTCCCCACATCAGGCTCCTTTTTTAACCTCTCTGAATCAGCTGACGCCATTGTCTTCCAACCCCCCTTTTTACTCCTCCTCTCAATCTGGCCTCCCCCTCTATTTTTTCCCACATAATTTTTCTCCCCTTCTCTCCCATTATTCACTCTTTCCATTCACCCTCATTTATCCTTCCTCACCCTCTGTCTGTCGCTGCCTCCGTCTGCTCCTCTGAGCCTCCTCTCACTCTACCTCCACTCCTCCCTCTGGCATCTATCTATCTATCTATCTATCTATCTATCTATCTATCTATCTATCTATCTATCTATCTATCTATCTATCTATCTATCTATCTATCTATCTATCTATCTATCTATCTATCTATCTATCTATCTATCTATCTATCTATCTATCTATCTATCTATCTATCTATCTATCTATCTATCTATCTATCTATCTATCTATCTATCTCTCTATCTGGAGTCTATTAGTGTCATCCACACGCTCCATCCTATTCTTTTCAATCAAGCATCTTATTCCTTGTTCACTCATCCCTGTCCCAGCTGTTTTTATCTGCCGGCGACTGTCGTTAATATGTTTTTCCACCACATGTGCTGCAGATTATGGAGCCTGATGACAGCCATGATAGCAGCCATGACTTGTCTGGGATGAGCGTCGATTCGGGCTACAGCCGTAGCGGTTTGGACGGGTCGTTGAAACACAAACCACCAGGAAATGAGCCTCAACACGAATGGACGAACCCTGACCCTTTTGTTCAGATGCTGTCCAAGCTTGTGTGTGTGTTTGTGTGTGACGATGTTGATGTGTAAATAATGTGCTGTTTACATACAGAAAGAGCTGACAGTTGTCCATATGCCTTCTTTTATTTTGAAATTCCTTCATTATTATTATTATTATTATTCGTGTGGTAATTGATATTTCTATGTATTTTATTTATTTGTGTTTATGATTATTTATCAACTATTTATATTTTTATAGTAATTTGTTTAACTCTTGTACTTTTTGATCTGTGGTTCTCAATGCAGTATTGAGTTATGTATTTAGGTTATAAACTATGTGTAAGTCTATTCTACCAGTTATCATTGAAATGAATGGTAATCACAATATAGTTGCATTGTCGAAATGTATTTTCCCATTGATCAACACTGGAACTTGTTGCAAAAACTGTTGTACGATTTTGATGCCAAATGGTTTGGGGTTTTAAAAAAAAAGTATTCCTTTTGGTCCCCATGCACACACATACACACACATCATCATGTTATCATCTCTGTCCTCCCAACCACTAATCACTCTCCTGGTCTTGCTCAGACATACTTCAGATTTCCAGGACATTCCTGGTCTGTCCAGCTGCTCCTCTTTGTTTCACTTCACTGTGGTAAAACAGCCCGTAAGCTGTGACGATCGTCATCTGTGGAAAAGATGGAGGGGAAAATGTTTGGATTGGCACCAAGAGCCACGATACACCCTGTCCCCTCAGATCACAACTTTGAGACGTTCCTAAACTGAGAGATGGAGGGAATTATTGTCCACACTCTTTCATCTGCTTTTATGATTCCCTCCTCCCTGTTCCTCCTCTCACATTTCTGCCTGCGATGACCCGTTGTTATGGCTTGCACACACTCAGCATGTCCACACGCGTGTTTCCTTGTGTCACATGTGTTTCTATGTGGAAATGCTCTTCAGTTTGACTGTTCCCTGGAAGACACAGACACGTGTGACCTGAACACAGACTGAGGTCGTCTCTCTCTCAGGTGAATTACTCTCTAAAATTTGTATTTATATACAGACACTGGTAAAATAAGGATATATGAATGTGATTATTATTTAAGGATCTTGTTGCATTATTGTCATGTCATGTTAATGAGAAGTTGTTCTCAGGTGACTTTGACGATGGATTTGAAACACTGCTGTTGAGGTTGTCAAATGATTGACTCTTAAACTTAATGATTTGCAGATATTTATGGATTTTATTCTGTATTTTATTATCAACAATAAGACAGGGACCAGAAGCACAATCGATGGGATTTAGTTTAAACCAAATTTGCACTCAGCACTATGTTTTCCATCCATGTCAAGACTGTTTAAACCATTTAGAAAAAAGTTTTTTTTGTTTGCTTGTTTTTTTTGGGTGATGTAATCAATAAATGCTACAATAAATCACCTTATAAAAATAAGCTTAAAGTTCTTCAAAACATGTTAAACAGTCTCTTAATGTCTTTTATTAAATTGTTTGTTCCACTTTCTTGCACCTTTTCTGAACTCCTTGAGCTTTTGTATTAGATATTGGTATAATAATTGGTATAATAATAATTATTGTATCATACCATATCATATAGCACCATATCATACAGTATTATATCATAGTCTTATATCACATTCTATCGTATCATATCATATTGCACCATATCGTATCGTATCATGTGGCATCATATCGTTTTGATATCATATCACGTCATATTGTAGCATATCATATCGCACTGTATCATGTTGTATCATGTTGTATTATACTGTATCATATCGTATCGTATCATTTTGTAGCACATCATATCGCACCATGTCACATCATATCATATTATATCATATCCTATCATATTGGCATCAGTGAGACAGTGAGTATTACTACTGGATTAGATAACAAATGGGCAGTATTGCATGTGATAACATGGTCACACTGGTGTGTCAGAGCTTTAATTCTCAGAGACCAAGGTTGAACCTTATCTGGACACACAAACATCGATACCAAACCTGATCTACAAAGTGTTTGCCATAGAGATGTTCTAGAGGATCATTATCAGTGTTTTAATGAATGTGTAAAAATGGGTCAATGAAAGCCTGATCTTCTCCTAATTGTGTGTTACAGTGTCAGAAATCAAGTACACATCCAAATATACATTTAAATCTAAACGTTCCCACACTTTTAGGTCGGAAAGGAAGACAGATTTCCTAATTATCATTGACAAAGAGCAGCGTGCTAAACATTTGCAGTTTCTCCTCCTGACCGTTACTTTCACATGACAAACGGCAGTGGCGGCGGTGGATCACATCAGCTGTCAGTGATTAAAGTTAATGATGTGAGGAACTTGATGACGAGACAAAATGAGACCTGGCTGTTGACTCGGCTCCAAGTCAATGTCAGGAGCAGCGTTGAGCTGGTGACAAACAACAAAAACACAAATTGGGTAGTTACAAAAAGATCCAAATGAAGCAAGATCACTGCTCTGAAAAAGTAATGCATTATAAGTGAAATGCAGTGATTAATAGCTTCACATGGTTTAATGCCATATGCAGACAACAATACTGCATTAGCCTTAAACAAAACACTTTTAAATCATATATTCAACAAAAAAAAGGCTCATATTCATGTATTATTTTGTGTTAAGTATCAATTACATACTGTGTGTGACAAATACTACTTACAAATACCACTTACTACTTACAGGCAAAACAGATCCCAGGTATAAGGAAAACAGCTCATTGATTCTTTAGTCGAGAAACTGAAGACTTGATTTTTCCAGTTTTCCAGTTTTCCACTTCAGCAAGTTTTTCCAGTTAGGTTTTCAGGCCTGAGTCAAACCTTTCATACTAGATGCTAGACTTGTCTTGTCCTCCTGTCCTGCATTATGTTCACTCTTCTTGTTTGCTAGTGGTATGGAAGAGTTTAACGTTTTGTCCAGAAAATGCAGGTTTATGTACTGGCACTTTAGTGCTATTTGTAGAGTTTTCGTGAGGAGGCTGTTGCATTTCTTGGCCGCAGCTGTGTTTCATTACTGTGTTTTTCTCCTGTGTTAAGTTTTATTCCATCGTAATACAGCCTCTGTTAGTGATCAAGATGAAAGAAATCGCATCGCTGCTTAAGAACGTGTTGTTCCCGGCACAACTTCTTATCAATTCAATACGTTTACAATAATAAATTCATCAGTCACATCACAGTCAACCCTGGTCTCCTTTACAACGATGGGAAGATCACAAAACCAAACAAATCCAATGTGGTGAAGATGATATTGAACAATTAAAAAGTTATTAGTACCGGTTTTATATTCACAATATTCGATCCACCAAACACACGAAGGTTGATGTGTGCTGCATTGTTTGGCTTCAGTGAATCAGTGAAATAATAATAATAACAATAATAATAAAAGAATTTAACATCACTGAAATAAAAATTCCCCTTATTTTCAGACAAATACGCATGAAGAACGAGGCTGTGTAGCTGTTGGTAAAAAATTAATTCCATTTAAGTCAATTGACCTTTACTGTCTATTGACGATTGACCTTTCATGTCTAACTTTTATTGAATTTCCTTTTCAGGATAATTTAGTATATTTTCACCCATGGGCCTTGATTTCCTGCTTTAATGCAAACCTCACTGCATTTCCTTACGTAGCTCCAAAAACCTTCAGAGCCAGGTCACGCATCCCTGTCCATCACACACTCTTCAGCTGGTGTGTGTGAGCGTGTGTCTGCAGACCAAATACAATTTGTGTCATCCACATCCACAGAATTATTTGTGACTTAATTTTCTTCTCCCCCCTTTTGCGGAACCTTTGTGCTCACCCATGTAAGAGTGAGCATCTAGTGTACCATACTGTGTATGCGTGTGTGTGTGTGTGTGTGTGTGTGTGTGTGTGTGTGTTGATGGGCTGAGGAGAGAGAGTTTCTGGTGCTTCTCCTCCATGTTCAACAGCATGTTTGCGTGTCTCAGCTCAGAGCGTCTCTCAGCCTAATCCGCCCTTATCTCCCAGTGCGACAACACAACAAGAGGATCTTTAAAGAAGACATTTCTCTTTTCCACAGCACTGAGCCGCTCCACTGATACTGTTTCAGTGCCGACTGCTCCTCTGTGTGTGTCTGTGTTTGTGTGTGTGCATATGTGTGTGTGTGTGTGTTCCAGCAGTGTTTAGGTCTTTTCTCTCCTTAAAGATTAATTTCAATTGTGTGTGCATATGTGTGTGTGTGTGTGTGTGTGTGTGTGTGTGTATACATATATATATGAATGAGTGCTTTAAATTCAGTAGGAAATGTGTGTGTGTGACTGTGTGTGTGTGTGTGTGTGTCTGTGTGTGTGTGTGTGTGTGTGTGTGTGTGTGTGTGTCTGTGTGTGTGTGCGTGTGTGCCCAGGCCCAGGCTTGTGAATGCTGTTGTCATTCTAAAGCTCCTCCAACATCAAACTCAGACTAAAGGTTGTCTGCACGTCGTGACATTAGATAAATGCCTGGTCTGGTTGTACACACAGCTGTACCAATTCTCCGATAGGTCTCTCTCTCTCTCTCTCTCTCTCTCTCTCTCTCTCTCTCTCTCTCTCTCTCCCCTCTCTCGCTTTCTGTCTCTTTCTATCTCTTTCTCTGTCTCCCTCCCTCCGTCCAGGCTGATCTAATGACTCATAGGAATGCATCGAGCCGCTTGTCAGAGATCAATCATCTTCGTCAGGTCGTTCTACCGATTGTTTGAGTAGAAGGCCATTAGAGAGGAGCTGTTTGGAGGTGTTTTGTGAACCTAAGCGGCTCCAAAGGTCAGCAGGAGAGAGAGACAGAGGAAAGAGGGGCGAAAGAGAAACAGACTAAAACGTGTGTGTGTGTGTGTGAGTGTGTGTGAGTGCAGCAGACAGGTGGATGTATGGAGATAGAAAGACAGGCCTTGTCAGCCCTGTTGCGTGACTCCGCTGCCCTTTGTTAGTGTGAATCCTTAAGCAGCTCCCCACAAGTACAGAACCTGAGATTAATAATTCCCACGCACCGCCTGACATCCATCCCTGATCTGAAATATGCATGGTGCAGAAAAAGAAGAGAGGCAGGAGGACGAGAAAGAGAGGGAGGAGGAGGTGAAGGAGGTGGAAGAGAGGGGAGACCAAACGGGGCCCCGGCTGCATGGATGGAGCCTTTTTTTGGAGGAGCAGCACAATCTGTTTTATGTGGCCTGTCAATAGCGTCTAATGAGGAAACCCACCTGTGATTTGCGTTGCGCAGTGAGCACAAAAAAAAAAGAAACCCTTGGCCGTAAACTGCGAACACGAGGTGCCATCAACTTTTCAAAGGTCCTCCCGCCTGAACCAGACGCAGCTCTGTGTTTGAACTGAAGTTGTGAGACGCTATAATTTATAGTTGTTCGCTAACAGGATAGAAGATGTTTCTTTTCTCCTTATTTTGAAAGAGCCTGGGTGCTTGCGATGGTGTGTGATGTGTGCAATGGTGTGCATGTGTGTGTGCGTGTGTAAGAGAAAGAGTGAGACGTCGTCTGTCCTTTGAACAGATATGGACTGGGATTTCAGCAGAAACAACAATTGATGATTAAAAGGTTTTATTGCCAAGTTTTTTCTGCAGAGTTACAATCATAATGCTGAGGTCATTTGAACAGCCTGAAACTTTGTTGCTAACCCCTTTGTCTGTGTGTGTGTGTGGCTGCAGGAAGTAAAATGCTGTGGCATCTCATTTTAAAACAGAGGACTCGACACCAAATATGAAACCTGGATTTCTGTTGAGGTTTGACTTTTAAACCTGCTTTTTTACAGTAATCTGACCGCTGAGGTTGAAGTTATCTTCATAAACCCAGCCTGATTTAAGACGGATCTGTGTGTGTGTGTGTGCGTGTGTGTGTGTGTGTCTGTGCAGTAATTGGCAGTGTGGTGGAGACCTCCGCTGCCGACCCATCTCTCTGTCAGGAAACACTTCATAGGAAAAGCTGATTTTAAATCAGCTGTTTAGCAGCTAATATAACGCCACTTTTCTGTTATGAGGATATGAATGTGATGAATAGACACAAGGTTCAAAATGCAGAGTGTTTGAGAGAGAGAGAGAGAGATGGGAGGACGGGCGAGGAAGAAAGTGCCAGTGTCTCCTGCTAATGAAAGTCTTCTGCCACACAAATCAAGCCGAAGGTCAGAAATTCATAATTTTTTCTGTGCAATGGGGCTGCTAAACAAGAGGACATGATAAATACACAGCTAGGCAATTATCTTATTTCCTTTGGCTGCAAGTTTATATTCTTAATGCTACTTTAATCTATTTTTTGTTTGTTTATTAATTTTTCCTCCTTGTTTTTCATTTTTTGGTTGTTCCTTCTTCCCCATTCTCACAAAGGGGGGGAGAGGAAAAAGTAGGGCGCTCACTATGCAATTTCTCCTCCACCCCAGACTACTTCTTTATAAAGCGCTGAATTATTTTGTTTTTAAAAACAAACAAACAAAAAAGCCACTTTCAACCGGGGAAGAATATTTAATTGTTTTTTGATTACTTAGGAATGGGCCATGGGAATAGGCCTTTGTAAATATTTAAACAGATTCAGCATGATGCCATATTTCCATTCTGCCATTAATGTTTTTAAATGATTGTTATTGTCATCCGGGTTTGACACGCACTGTGGAAATGATTTGCTAAAAATAGAAGAAGGAGAGGATGGAAAAAAAGACAAAGTAGATATAGGTTGTTCTTCCTCCTCCCGTGTCGGTTCAGAGCAGGGCAGTGAGAGGAGAAACGGAGATGCTGGAGAGGATGAAGAGCTTGGCGCAGTTCCCCCACCGTCCAGTGGGGGGCAGCACCGAGCAGGCAGCCTGAACAGAAGGCTGCCACTCCGTGATTATAATTTATGATCCATTTCTATTATAGGTGGGGTGTGCAGAGACAGTTACAGTAATAATTATCTGGACTGAAGTGTTTCCAAGGCAACCAACACAACCCCTCCACCTCCACCTCCACCTCCATTTACACACAAACAGTGACTTTGTACCATACTCTCCTGCGGCCTCACTGTAAAGAAATCATTGACTTTTTTTTTTTGAGAAGGGCTTTTGTTTAAAAAAAAGTGCTTGTTTAAGATCACACAGAGAGCAGTTTGTATTCTGCTTTGATCCCTCAGTAAATTAATTACGAACCAGGAACAAAGACGTGAAAATACTCGTGAATTCTTATCTACAATAGATTTAATGAAGGATTTGAGAACAACAGCATTTCATGATACTCAAAGTCACCTTTTTTTTTCAATTTGGGTATTTCTTTGCTGTCAGGAGGCACCGTGCCTGCACCCCCTTGAAGGTTAAATCCCAGTGTTTTTTTTTTCTTCTTTTTTTTGTGCTAAGGACTACGCCTGATTAAATAAAGGATTATGTCATTTTTTTTTCTTCTTTAACAGTGCCCGAGGAACTTCCATCCGAGTCTCCGTCTCTCTCTTAAATATATACTCTGAATCCCTTGAAAGTGTCACGCGCAATTACTAATTACAATAGCACGGCTAAATGCAGGGTGGTAAGTAGAGGACACAATGATTATATGACTTTAATTCTCCTGCTTGTGAACACAGGCAGAGCGCTGTAACCGAGGACCTGTCCTCCTTCAGACCACGCAGCAAACATTTGCATCATAAACGCTCCATTTGAATTAAGCCGTGAATATTAACTCGGAGGTCCGCGTCCCGGCGACTGCGCTTACGAAGCCCTTTTCAGGCGTAAAACTCTGCGGCGACAAAGCCGAGTGACTTTGCTCGCAGTTGAGCAGTTGAAGTGGATGGAAAGTAGTTATTTTGTTCGTTTGATTCTCGGTCTCTATGATATTAAATGTAAAACCCTTCTGCCTGTTGTTAAATGCTGCGGCTCTATGAAAGTGTTTTCAGTGCGGCTTCTATGATGAGATGATAAACTATCCTCTGAACTTTGCAGACGTTCACATTTACGTCACATTTCTGCCGCCTCTTTGTGCACAAAGTGCCAGGCAGGCTTTTAAAGTCTTTTTTAAAGGTTAAAGGTTTCAGTGTTTAGCCAATTAAGTTTTGATTTTGACCAGTGACAGCACAGGTCACATGACTTTGTTTTTTAACAAACTCCTGGCTCCAGACAGACCTCAGGACTCCTAGAGACACAGAGCAGTCGTCTCCTCTGAGACTATTTCTATTTCGACTAACATAACAGTTTTTGTGTGTTTATGGTTTGTTCCCAAAAATGTTTCTGTTCCCCCAACAGAATGCTCAAAACGTAAACAGCAAATTGCCATTTAAAAAAAAACCTGATGGAAACATGTTGAAATCATCTCAAATACTGCAAAAACGTAAAATCGCAAGAACACATTCTCTTTGTCTTCTGTGTCAAAAAGATCGAGTCAAAATGTGCAGCTCGTAGTTCAGTTCCAAACTTGAGGCTGGACTCGGTCACAGCAGAGGATGTTGTACCTCCTCTGGTGCAGTTTGGTCCGGATCAGAGGTTAATACGGCTCACTGTAACACCTTCTCTCCGCGTCCATCGCTACTTTGAAGCTCAGTTTGTGGGCGTTCACAGCCTGCTGCTGCTACAGAACAAACCCTGTCACTGTGTTGCAAGCTTGTTACAAGTGTTGCACATTTGCATTGCAGCAACATAATATTACTTTGCATTTCTGTTTCATATTCTCGTAAAGAGCCTTTGAGCGGCAGAACCTTTCCACTACACATAAACACACATTTTTGCGAGATAAGGAAGATATTTCTGAAATATCGATGAATGTACCTCCCTCGAAAGACATGTTAGATTCATAACCAGGAAACAATATTTCTTTGGTTTTGTTTGCCAAGGATCATTGCATCTTCATTCACCAAAACATTTGCAGCTAAAAAATGGGCAAATACTGTATGTATATTGTATACCATATCTACGGTTTATATACTTTTCTCCATTTAGGTATACAAGCAGATGAAAGCACTGTCACTGTGAGTCCTTTCCAGTTTTTTGTGCAAATTGAAAGTGATATTAGTAGACTTGCAGACATCCAGAACATTTGTATTTGACTCTTATTTGAAGTCATGTGACCCCCATGTCACATCCAGTGATGGGTAAATGTGAAAAAAGTGTTTTGATTACACTTCGTGATAAACTTTTATGCCAACACTTCCGAAAAATTACCTCATGAGAGATTTTTCGACATTAAAATGCTTCCGTTGCCAGTTTTCTGCATTTCCAAGGTTAATGGAAACACACCTGTCGTTCTCCTGTTCTTCCCGGAGCAGATGTTTGTCTTCTGATTTATTCAGTGTTTCCTCTGCCCCAACGTTCACATCCTCCTCCTCAGTCTCTGCAGGCCCTGCTTCAGCGGTGGCATCCTTGAGTTCCTCTCCACTCAAGTAACAGAGTAACAAGTGAGCAGCTTCCAAATCCCGACAGCATCTGATCTGAGAGTGGTCACAGAGTTGTTAACATGGTAGAATATGCAGTTCAACTTAGAGTAAGGAACCGACATGTATTGGTGAGGCTGCAGCTTTGCTCTGACACACGTTGTGTTATTAACTGTGCCCTCCCCCAGTGTCTGAATAACACAATCAGTGATTTTGTTAAAACGCAGGTAAACACAGTAATGGGCTTTGCCAAAACTAACAAACAAGGCAGAGCTAGTGAGGAGCAACAGGGGAGCGAAGGGGAAAAAAAAGCACAAATAGCGGCTAACAGGCAGGTTGTGATGGCACAGACAAGGGGTAATAAGGGCAAATTAAGACAAGGTGAAAGCACATTAAAAATGGGTACAGGCTGATAAAAATAACTAGTGTACACAATGGAACAACACGTGTTACCAAACAAGAATCAATTAAGTAAAATGTTTAGATTAAATTTTTATTTTTAGGATTTAATTAAAAAGAAAAACCGTGTAATTGTGGCGCTGCACTCATTTTGTAACCATGTCTGAGATACATTTATCAGGCACAGAGGGACACACACACATGCAGACACACACATTTTTGGAATGATCTGAGCAATAAAAGTATGGAGCGAAATAAAAGAGATGCTAACTCGAGGTAAGTCCAGTAAAAATAGAACAAAACACGACATTAAAGGAGACCAAGAATGGAGTGTTTCTCTTTTTTTGTTGTTGGTGTTAACATATAGTAGAAGCTATGGGACACTGGTTTCATCAAAAATGCCTCAGCTGCTATTTTCTATCCTGTTTACATCTGTGTGAATATTACAGTCTCTATTATGGTCTTCACAGATCTGGCCCGATTTCATACTTATCTGGCAACCATGCGTAGGCTTTACTCTTGCTTTACTCACATGAATTATCACGTGACTTCCTGTTCCTTGCGAAATAGTGTAGCTTCTCAGCTTGTTCGCCTTCACTAAGTGGTAACTGGAGCTTTAGTGCAGGTATGGAGTGATGTGTCCACATCCAGCCTGATATGTTGGAGCCAGAATCAGAGGAGGAATCAGAGACTGAGGAAGAACCAGGAGCAGAGACACTGACAGTTCACCAGAAACTGAAAACAAACTGCTGCAAACTTCTCATACCTTCTCATACCTGAATGGAAGCAGGTTAGCACAGTGCTAACCTGCTTTGAGGTTTGAGATTTTCTTTCAGGGATAGGTAAAACACGGGCTTGTGGCACGTTTGTGCCACAAATTTTACGTCATATTATTCCTTTGTCTGATTTAGCCACATTTCAATATACCATTCATCTTTGGCTGTTACAGTAATAGCGTGTCATTATGCTGTGATTGTATTCATGTATACAGTATACATGGAAAATTATACTACAAATACAACAGCATGTGTAACCCTCAGATCTGTTCACATTTAACATCATATTGTGTCTATATTCAGATTCTCGTATCTTTTTAGTTGCTTTTCAAGATCCATGTGATTATATTTTGGGAGCCCCATACGTCTTTGGATTCAGGTGTATGCTAATAATTTTCTAGATTCAAATGCAGAAGCATTTGAGTTGCATTTTGTTACACAAACAAGACCATCTCCATCCTGTACAGTTATTGTATGTTGGCAATTTTCCCCTCTCAGTGCGAGCAGATTTAGGGTCTGAGCAGGATGCTAGTCATTACGTATGCATAGTCCGGCCCAGATTATTGTATATATATGTGTGTGTGTGCATCGGGGCTGCGCTGGGGCTGAGCTGGGCTGCGCTGTCCTCTGAGCAGATTGTGTGGTAACTGGTAGTGGCTGGCATTAGCGCTGCCAGCAGGGGTGAATTAGAAACAGGATCAGTGGCATGGCTTGGCCTCAGGCAACACAGTGTTAATGCCGTCTGGCCAGACAGTCCCCTCTCCCTCTCTCTCCCTCTCTCTCTCTCTCTCTCTCTCCCCCATTCTGCCTCCCTCGTTCTCTTACACTAATACACACACACGCACACTTGTCTCTCTTTCACACTCTGCCCCCTCCCACCCCTCACCCTCCCCCTCTTCCTCCCCTCCTTTTCCTCCATCCCCCATGTGTGTGTGTATCATTGATGGAGGCTCTTGGCTGATGTGTCACCAGCGGGCATGCAGATGGATGCTAGTCAACACACCCCGATGAGAACATGTTGGCATGCGCAAAGACAAACAAACCAGTGCAGAAGCACGCATACACACACATTAAAATAAAAAAAAAACACATATACTCTTCTGATGTATACCTAAAATATGCAATTAAAGAAAACATGGCTGAATTAAGATGCGCTGATGTGTTTTATGGTTTCAGCAGTCGACCGTAGACGACTGCTGATAATGCTTCAGTCCTCATTGTTTGAATTGTGATGCTGAATGAATTATGACATCGTGTTCAGGGTGGTGCAGGTTTCTGCTGTGTCTTGTCTCTTAATACAGGTACAAGGAGCCAATCAGACTAAACCAAGTGCTACAATACGTCGGGGGACATTTTCTAGTTTAGAAATCTTATTTATCTAGCTACTTTTCCTTATTTAGCTTCCACTTATTGTTCGAATTGTTGGACACATGTTACATAGGATGTGTAACATACATGTTTTATTTTGACATACATACATATATGTTTTATCTATATTGTTTCCTTTCCATCCTTTTATTGCTGTAGTCTTTTTGGAAATAATGTCCTGAACGAGGCTGGTCTGGTGGGAATTTTCTCAGAGCTGATCCAAGAAGGTCCATTTGATGTTCCTGGGATCATTCAGTGTATGTGGGATGGGATATACCAAGCTAACTGAGGTCTCGGTCTCAATGACTCTTTATTCCACTGGGTTTCAGGACGTCATCTGAAGGTGCACTGGGCATTCTGCTGGGACCGGTCGGCCTGGGACATTGCACAGATCATTACCACAGTTATGAGGAAATGCCAACCATGTCTTTGATCCATGTTAAGTTGCACAGCTGAAGGGAAAACACAATTTGACCTGTTTGAAGCAAATGGACTAAAGGTCTGAAATTTCCTTGGTTTTATAGTTTTTCAGACACTAATGCATTTGACACATCAGCCAATAAGATCCAGTGTCCACAGAATTATGATGTGTGTGTGTGTGTGTTTAGACCAAGTTCACCAGCACCCCCCTGCTATTTATGGCTGCTTTTAATGTTTTGAGCATTATGAAATTGTGCAACAAAGCCTTTGGATAGCGACATTTTTCATTGTTAGCATCCAAAGTGGCGTCCAAAGTCATTTTATGTGGAGTCTGCATTTTTTCACCTTGTCAGAGTTCAAAAACATGTGTGTTAAGATACATTTGAGACTCTTAGGGGTGAGTGTGAAAGTGTTGTCTATGTGTGTGTGTGTGTGTGTTGGTCAAGAAAATGGATTGATCAGGATCTCCCATCAAGGTTGCTCCTATCAATATGGGTTTCTGCCACCAGTACATTTGTGACGTACCCTTAAAACAGCTGCATAAGGGCATAAGGTTTTTCCTTGGATAAGCTTAATTCCAAAACCATACATTAAGCTGCTCGAGGACGCAGGATGTCAGACGCCTGACATTTGTGGAAAACACAGGCAGCAAAGCGTTGAGCACGTCTCACTCTGGGCGTCGTGTGTTTGTTTGTCTGAGAGGTGCGGTGCCTTTAAGAGAGCAGCGTGCCAGCTACTCCGGGCCTAATGTCATTACTCTGTACAAACTTGGTGTGACAGAGGCAGGAGGCGCCCACAGATTGATGACATTTTATTGTTATTGCAGCGCCACTATTAAACTGTTCACCACCCCTGCTTCTGCTGCTGAGGGCCTCTACCTAGTGAGAGAGAGAGAGAGAGAGAGAGAGAGGGAGAGAGAGGGAGAGAGGGAGAGAGGGAGGGAAAACACAAAAACAGCAAATTGAACACATCGCCAGTGTGATACAGAGAAAAATGATTAATTTAAGTATAAAATTGCTATTTTGATGTTATATTTTCTGTTGTGCATTTTCATACTATCATATTACAATCCACTGCAAAGATCTGGTGTACATTACATTGCATGGAGAGAAATATTTAATTTGTCTCCCCGGCTGGTTTTTACAAATATGCTCCTGCTTTTTCTTTTTTTTTTTTTTTTTAAAGCATGGTGGTCACAACTGCAGGAGCTGAGTATGTGATTTAAATGGCGCACAGTCTGCTGTTAAAACACAGAGACGTAATTACACGTAATGCACAGGCTGTTGTGTGATTGACTTTGATAAATGAATCAGCTTTGCACTGTGAGTCGCTTTGGAATGCAAGTTATAAGAATAATGAGAGCCGCTGTGATTTAAGTTTTTCATTATGTCCACGTGTCTTATTTCCTCCAAATATCTGCGTGACTGACCGTATATGACGATTACTTCAGGTGTCTGCTCATGTGATCCACTCGTCTGCTTGTCCACATGCTCATCCATCCATTCTGGGGAGACAGACCAGGTGCATACTGTACAACTCCTTCTCCAACCTGACTACACAATGACCCCCTTCATGTAATTACACAGGGGTTAATTCCCACTCCGGGGATCAGCAGAGGAAGACAGGATCAGACAGAGGGGACGCCGCAAAAAAAAAAGAAACAGACTAGGAAGAAGTTAACAAAAGAGAGAGAGGCAGAAATGACAAGCTGGAGAGTATCTTTAATGCATCTTTTCAGTTTTCCTGTAAATGTCTCTGCTCCTCTTACAGTTGGTGTGGAGGGAGAAGGAGGTGTAAAAGTAGAGCAGACCAGCCTCAGGATCCTCTGATAGTAGATATGTGGCCGTGGATCATTTGCAATCTTACAAGTGATCTGTGAGTGACCTATATAATGAAGCGAGATCATTTTGGAAATCGCTGCAGACGCGTGTGTATGTTTTGTTTAGTTGAACAACAATGTAAATACAAAAACAAGAGCAAGCCGTAAGATAAATGAGGAAACATTAGCAAAATGATGTTGAGATAAACAGAACATAAAATAGATTAATTTAAGTTTCAAAAAGGAGGAGGAAAGATGCGTTAACTTTTAACTTACTGTGATCTAAGATGTCAGCTTCAATTCCATGTCAACATGAGAGACAAAAACCTATGAGCAAATCATACAACAGATGCAACAAACGTCCAAGTTGCAACCAATGTTGATGATGCTTAGTGTGATTCTGTCAAATTGTCAGAGTCTGATGGCAATGAATAAAAACAGCAGAATCTGTGCTCCTGGACTTCAGGTGGGACGGGACATGGAATCACGCTATAATGTTATTGCTCCCGTCTTGAGAAGTTGAGACCTTTCTTGATTGTGGGTTGGGTTTGGTGGTTTAGCCCTGTTACCCTTCAATATGAGTCTTTAAGCATTCAACGTGTCTCCTCCTGTATACCACGCACACGTCAGACAAGAGAAAGCAGGTCGAGGCAGCCAAAAAAAACAATTTGTAACGCCGCGTGACAAATGAGCTCCCGAAATGTGCCGAACGTGACAAATTGATTATACCTCATCGTACGAGTGTCTTAAGGTGGTTTCTCTTTAAACACGGGAGGCATTACAGGCTAATAAGGCGCCGTTTAAGATGGCTGCAGATGCCGCCTGCATGTAAACACTGCCGCTCCCTTCCCCACAATGCACCTGCCACCATCCATCGCGCCGCTGCGCCTTGATTGGCTGAGTGGCATTGTTGCCTTGGCATCTGGTTGCCACGGCCACCCGCAGCCTGGCGCCGGTCCACCGCCCTGATCAGGATTGGCACTTAATGACATCATCATTACCCATCAGTCAGCCCTGCTGTTGCAGCCGGTGTCCCTCTGTACGCCACGTGTCTGAGCCAAGCCGTGGGGGGTTTCCAGGCCGCCGAGTGGCAGCGAATAAAACACTGACCTTCAAATCAATCAGCGTCTTATTGCAAAGAGACCAAAACCACAACAACTCTGAAACAAAAGCTCTCAGACGGGAGTCCAGTCCAGTTCTTTTATTCCATGTGTAAATAAGGTGCTTGATCTGAATTATCATGGAATTTAAATCTGCTATACAAAAGATATTTTGTGCATGTTAACTTATCCCTGTTGTCAGCCGTCTTGTCCTGTTTTATCGTATCTCAACTAACTTGACGTTAACATTTGATATTTGTTAACATGCTGACAAGCTATGGGCTGTTTTTACATCTTTTGGCAGAAATGGAGAGAGTTTCTTAAGACTATAAGTCTTAAGAAACTATAAGACTATAAGAGCTGAATCGATAAGCCCAGGTGGTCAAACTTGTGTGGCCTGAGTTTTGGATGTGTGAAGGATACAGGGACAGCACATACAGAAGAAAGTCAAAGTCAAACTGCCCAAATGCAGGAATATAGAAAAAAATTAACAAAATGACAAAAAAAACCCACCACAAACAAACTTCCTGTTAACCCTAACACAAACATCTTGAAACGCCGACAAACAATTCAACATGTATGAAACCATTTTTGTCTGGTTTGACATTTCAAACATTATAGGACTTGGAACCTGTGCTTTTAGACATGTAGGTCAACTTATTTATTTTGCAGAACTGAGAACTGAACTAAGACAGCCCACCAGGAGTCCTCCTGATATCTGCACTCAAAAAAAAACCCTATTGTGTACATGTTTTCCTGTTTATGTGCTGCGTAACATGTTACGAGGTCCATTTGCACATGTGGGTCAAAACAGAGTCTCGATGGAGCCCAATACAGGTCACAGTTTAAAAACAATGTGAACCGCCACCTGGGAAAAATAATCAGGTCTGTAAAAATCTAAAAACAATGCAGTCCGATTTCAGAGCAGCAGAAACACTTCAATCTAAACTTGATTTGCAGTGCTCAGTCTCTGTCTGACACCCACAATCTGATCCTGTGCTGTTCACATGACCTGCATTAGATCTGGACCTCCTCACACATTTATCTGTGGCTTTATTGTCACTCTGTTCCCTCATTGTTATGACTTAATATTTGTTGTATTTTCCTCAAACGATCTATATCCGCTCTGCTCTTATCTGCAGTATATTCTGCTCTGTGCTGCTGCAACAACCTAATTTCCTCACAGGGATCATTAAAATCGGATCTTATCTAATCAAATTTTTTGTTTATTTGCTGGGGAAGATGTGAAAGTTTTGCTGCAGCTCTGAGCTGCGCCACGAGAAGGAATTAGCAGCAAGTCTCCATTCATTCTGCTCCGTCTCTGCAGTCCTGTCCACTTGTTTCTGTCAGCGGTGATTGTACACAGCTGTCAGGTGGGTTATCCCACGTGGAGCTTGTATAAATGATGCCGGGAAGTTAAAAAGTTTGTCATGGTGGCCTGTGAGTGGCATTTAGAGTGGAGAGAGATGGACGGACAAAGGGAGGAAGCCAGAGACAAAGTGAGGTGTAGGCCGGGGACGGACTTGATGGGATTTTAGAAATCTATGAGGCTGATGATGAATGTCTGAAATAGGTTTGTCTGCCTATTGAAAAGCCATTTGTTTTCATTAGCTCTCAATGCTAGAGAAAGTCTGTGGTGCGGGAAGACAGTGGGAGGTTGCAGCTGATGCTGAGGGAAGTCATTATGGGATGGACCTTGCTAACTAAAGGAATTAGCCTTGGAGCTGCGATGGTCCTCATACCTGCAGGCTGCTGGTCGGTCGTGGTGGAGGAGGAGGAGGGGGAGGAGGCGGAGGAAGGGGGTCCAGCATGACTGTCACTCCAGCAGCGAACACAAGTCAGGGTCTTCGACAGAAAAAAACACAGCTGCACTGCTTATTTAATAAAAGAGACTAATAAGAGAGAATAAAAGAGGTAAATATGTTTTTTTTTAAAACATACTTACCACTAGCAAGCTGGTAAATATGTGATACAAATTTTAAGTATTTATATTTGCCTCTCCTTAGCGAGAGGATTTCTGACATGTAAGTGTTTCCATCACCAGTTTGTTATCTTGTTATTTGGATTTGCACATTTCTAGGAATGGAACGGCAACACACCTTGTGAGGCTGAAAGGTCAGTATACCTGCTCCTGGTCACCCACAACAGTAGTGGATTACTGTAATGTCATAATGGAGACATAATGGACCAAGAATTAGTCAGACGACAAAAAGTGACTCTTAAGATAGTCACAGATCTCTGACCTTATCGTCCAGTGACACAGGCAGATGAGGGTAAAATATCGAGGCCTTTAAATCTTGTGTGCATTGGGTTTAATTCAGCACTAAAGGAACTACTTTCCACATTTTGGAAAGCCAAAACAGGACACCTCACAACACTGAACTAAACTCAAAAAACAGAACTATAACTAAAGATAAATGTGAATTCAAGCTTTGAGACATCATGGACAAAGGTAAATTGATGTCAAATCCCAGTGTCTTGTCAGAAGATTTAAATAATTAATGGAGGTATCCGTGCTGTGCCAACTGTAAAGTAAGCAGGATTTTGGAGGGGTGTGAATGTGATCCTCTGCCATCAATGTGAATCTGAGCAGATGGAAAGACGAGTGAACATAATCCACTGAAAACATGTAGGCCATCCCAGCAATCTGCACTGTACATTTGAATTTACTCTCAGGATTGATAATTTCTCTAAGAATGTTGTTGCTGTGAAAACAAAGAGCACCAAGCGTCCCGGGCTTCGCCTTCACTGCCCTGCAGCATCTCTCATCCTATATTTCATATAAACAGGGTCGGTGCAGGTTAGCAAACAGGATCTGAGCAGGAAATACTGTATATATAAAAGAACCACACATGTTGACACTTGTTTAAGCTTGAATGCAAATATTTTTACGAAGATTTTTTTTGTCAATGCGTCATTTTGAGATTTTACCATTTGTATGGCTGTGTTTAAGCCCGTCAAACTGCAAATATTTAGAACAATAGCTAAAGTACAAAGGGGTCCTGATGACGTAAATATAGAGACAAAAATAAGGTAGCCACAGGGAGGTGAGTTTGGACTTGTAGTAAAATATAGACAGATGTGATGTTGTAGCAGCAGTGACCCTAACCCACTGTCATGATCTGAACCTGAGAATAAGTTTCAAAGATACAACATATTTCTAAAATGTTTACTCTTGTCCCATTTCATCACATACAGGATCTGAAACTGACTGAACCTGTACCAGTGCTACAGATACAGTAAAAATCTTGCACTCTGACCATGTTTTAACCCCTTTTAGATAAAATTAGCCTGAAACACTATCCACAGGCTCAATGCAGGAAAACTGAAAGCTGCTCTTGTATGATTTAGATTTTGAAAGAGTTTTTATTTCATCAACATACATCTTTTGTGTGTGTGTGTGTTTATATATGTATATATATATATATATATATATATATATATATATATATACGCATTTATCATTTTAAACCAGCACAATATCAACATTTGCTTAAGCTTTCAACTTTGTTTTGTAATCTAATTGGCTCAGTCTTTTACACCGTCTAGGAATAAAAGAAAGATGTTGTCATCACAAATTAAAAAAATAAACATAAAAAAACAGTAACATGTGACCTCATTTTTTATGTCACTTTGCTCCTACATTTTTTTTTGGTAAATGCATAATACGCATGAAATTTACTAATGTTATTTAGCATTATTAGGTGAGTATTGTACAGTCCACTCAAAGTTTCATTTAAAAGTGAGGATCCCTCACTTGGCGCCACCATCATGCCAACCTTTATTTTGCAGGGTTGGTTGCCACGGCAACCTTGAATAAACATTCCGCACAGCCGGTGCAGCAGTACTAGAAGTAGTAGTAGTAGTTGTAGTAGTAACAGTGGTGGTTGGATAGCTTGAAAATCTGCTGTGACGTCAAAGGCTTTTCCCACCAAGCTCAAAAAATTGAAGAGCGGCCAGCCTGAGCACAGCTTCAAGAACTGTGCTGCCATTTGGAAACAAGCTCATTCAGGTCTGACTACACCCTTGCACTAAGTTACAGTTTGCACATTTGTAAATATAACAGTGAAGATAGCCGAGTGACCCACTCTCATACATCTTTAGGTCACTTAGAGACTAAACTGCCCCTAGCTGTAAGAAAGTGAATGGTGAGTGTCCAGGGTGTATTACTTGCCTTCACGCTATGTGCACCATTGGATACAAAGCAGATGAGATGATGGATGGATCTCTTGCATCAGATCAGACAATGCACATACTGTACATGTAGTTTTAAGAAATATATTTTAACGTGATTTACTCTTTACTAGATTATTGCAAGCATCATAATTGCCAAAGACAGCTCTCACAGTGTCTCAATGTCGGACTGACATATGATGATAACTCAGTAGTGAGGTAATGATGGAGGGAATTTGTGGGAACCTTTGTAAAGTACTTCATACATTCAAGATCCATAAGAGCATGGAGGCTTTTGTTCGTGCAGTCTCCGACCGTTAAATATGAGCCATACCTAGAGTAAGAAGCCTGAATGCCAAAGCGTATCCATCTCTCAACTCATCTACACATTTATCCATCACATCTCATCCCCCCTCTGCTCTAACATCTCCTATAATATAGCGAAATCTATAAGTAGGGAATATGAACAGCCCTGGATTGGCCTATCCCAGTCTGAAAGGGTTTGTTCATGTGGAGCTGAGAGTGTCCAGAATCAATAAGGAGGGGAAAAAAATAAGAAAATGACATGGCTCTCTCCAGATGAAAGATCTAATCTCCAATATCCATTTTCAACTCAGCATCTTGCACTAGGGCAGCGATGTTGCATCCCGCTTACAGCAAAAACATGGATCCTGCGTTCTTCTTTAAACACTCACTCTCTTCTCAACAATTCTGAGGGCGTACATTTAAAGGCGTGTTCTACTTTTGCTGTTGTTGCTTTTATATTTTCATTTCTTAAGCTCTTCATTTCTTCCTCATAATGAGGGGGATGGAATTTGACTTGTGGAGAGAGTGGAACTGCATGTGACATAAAGTCGTGTCCTGCTCCTGATATAGCTTTCACTTAGACGTGATGACAATTTAATACCCCCAATATAGTAGTCATACTTTAAGTATTTCATTTTTATGCGCTTTCCATTACATTTGTGCCTGGCCATTTTTTTCTCCCCCCCTCACAGCTGAATATTTAAGTTGAATATTGTTGTGTTGCAGGCTCCTCTAGCTCATGTTAACAAACACTGACATGCATGTATTAAAACCACATAACCACTGTGGGCTGAGACTTTTGCTTGCCGTTTGGTTTCTTTCATTTTTTCTCGCTGCTGCTTCTCTCCTCCCTCTATTCCTTCTTCATCCTTCCCTTCTGAAGGAGAGGCGCCTTTGTAGTTTCTGTCTGCTCTTATCGGTCCTGGCATGAAGCACTTGCCTCTGCCACTGTCCTCATGTTCTCTGCAAGCTCCCACTTTTGTGTTGCCTAATGAACTCTGACCAAAATTAGACATACTCTTCAACTTTTAAACTGAAGGAGCCCCTTCAATGGTTCCTTTGTGAAGTGCTGCCACCACTGTGAAGGGAGGGTGTGTGTGTGTGTGTGTATGTGTGTGTGTGTGTGTGTCAAAAAGTAGTGGAATGCTGGACTGTTTTATGGTAGACATGAGGAATTTAGGCTTGAGCTTCAGTCAGCCCCCAGGCAACTGGACTATGTTGTCATCTTCCCTGCTTCTCACTCCACATACACACACAAACACACACGCAGAGTGACACAGAAACATTCAACATTGCAACATCCATTTGTTCTTTCATACATTTTTTTGTTTGGACGGTCAGCGATAATAACACATATGCGGGGACTCTAATAAACTCTGAGCCCCCTTGGATTTTTAATGGTGTTACAACAGCAGAGCAGCTCTGGCTTCATCCACCAGTCCAACACTTTTTGGACTGGAACACATCAGTTCAAGTTCCTGTTGTTTGATAGTAATTTGTGACATTTTAATATTACTCTTGCAAAAAAGAGATGTATTACACTACCTTTATGTAACTTTTGAGTTACTTAAATCAAAATGGCCAGATAAACGTGGAAGTAACTATGTTTAATTCTGTTCTCTTATTTGCCTTTATTTTATCACTTCTACTTATATTCTATTTTATTTTCTGCCATTGTAATGTCTTGGCTTACATGAGCATCTTTGTGAAAGGATATTCCAAATTAAATGTATCATTATAACATTATTAACTGAGCAAGGCACAGGCGCAGTCATTATTATTACTTGAGTTTTTAAATCCTTTAAATCAAAGTTGCGTTTAAAAGTTAAACACCACCATCACCATGGCAACCATTATTAGAGGTTCCGTCACCATAGTAACCTTGATTAAACATTCCATACAACTGGTGCAGCAGTAGTACTGCTAGTACTAGGCTGACCCAACGTTTCCAGGGATTGTCCCCATTTCAGCCACTTTGTCCATGCTTAAATATGTCCCTGATTTGAATGGAAGAGAAAAAAAAGTTGTCTGGAGAATATAGAGGAATAATAAATAAACAAAACTCTCAACTAATGGGTCGCACACTAATTCACTATACAAATCATAGAGCAAACACTGTCTAGAGAACAATGAATTAACCATTTAATACAAACATAAGATAAACATACACATTCATTTCCTAATCTGAATCCCTATACTATATGAATCATTTATAGCTAAGGTAAACTATGCTAATCTTATACTATTGGTACCAGTTAGGCCAGTGTCGTTGGGGCACGTGATGATTGGACAAGATGGTGTCACACTGGGGGGGGGGGCTTGAATCCAAACTCTGTAGATCACCAGCCACACGAAGATCAGACGGCAACCGTTAGTCACTCGTTCTCGGGTCCCGACTGCTCCACCCACTCCCGGGAGTTGCCTGCCAACTCCGGTCAGCCAGTCGAGCTCCTCCTGCGGTACCGTCCTGGTGCAGTCAAACTCTGCCCACCACTCCACAATCCAGTCGCATGACCGAGATAGAAATGTCCTTTCTTCCGTCTCTCTGTGAGTTTACTCACTCTACCCGAACAACAGTTCCTCTCTCCGTCACTGCCTGCACCGAACCGAACTTTACCGTTAAGCGGGGGAAAGAAAGACGTTACTCTCTCTCTCTTAAAGGGACACGCACACAATCACGCACACAAACAGGACACGATCCTCAAACTAATCAATCTATACATGAAATCTGCTTTAACCTGTGTCATACACAAAACACATTATAAACACATTAACAAAAACAAAACAAAAACCCATTTTTAACTTATTGAAGACCTTCAAAACAGCGAAACGGAATAAATTTTGCTGAGATGAGACGATGAAATGAGTTGGGTTGCACGGCTACACAAGGTATGTACTGTTCTGTATCCAGTCAAAGGGGTGTGAGGAAAGTTTGCTTGTTTTTTTTTGTTTTTTTTTATAACTCGCACTGATGCTTTGATAGGTCACTGCGTCACCGCATCAGGCACCACCCCCGGGCAGTGCTACTCGGCCTGACTTGGCCCGGCTTGGCCCAGCAGGCGAGTAGATACTGGAAAAATAGTACTGGGTTCACATTCCAGGTAATGGAAATGCACAACGAGCCGAGCCGTGTTGAGTACAGCTGAGCTGGTACTGTGTAGTGGAAACAGGGCAGTGATTTGTAGTGATTTGTAGCAAGGGATCTGTGAAGTGTTACTTGGAGGACATTCAGTATCTGTTTATATGTTTGCTGTAGTCTAAACACTGAATGGTACAAAGCTGTGCTACAAGCAGTGCACTAGATGGGCATCGATGATCAGTGTAAGTTTGGAGTCAGCTTGGTGACAGCTTTTTTTTTGTGTGGTTAGCTTGGTTTGGTGTTAACTTTCAGCAAGTTTAGAGTTAGCTTAGAGTTAGCTTGCAATTAGCAAAATGCATTTAACTCATCACTGAGGCGGTAACGGGTACGGTGTTACCTAATTTTTATCTCTAATGCAATACAGAGATACAACAATTATACATTACTGAATCTGTGTTACTTTTGTAATATGATACTGTTAGTGGGTGTTTTCGTCATGTGTCTGTGTGAGTGTGTATTTGTCTGCAGTTAATCTTCCATGCTACTAGTCCCATCATCCTAATCTCATTTGTTCCCATTTATGCTAAGGACACATCTTATTGTTATTCCCTTCTTTTTATTTCACAAGACAGTTCACAAAACACTGGTAAGAGCCTCTCCTTTCCTCTTATTAATGCTTTTGAATACAAGGTGTCTTATTATATAATCAATCATTATTCCTGCAACACATGTCATAGATGTAATTCAAATTTACATATGGTTAGCGGATGCTTCCAAGGCAGCTCACATAGGAGAAATAGCAAATGTGCTCCATCCCAACAGTGGCCTTATTGTTGCAATAACATTTTTCAGACACCCAAGGGATGAGAGTCTAGTAGTCAGTCCTAAAACAAGAGCAGTTTGAGCTGTACTTTAAAGGAGATATGGAGGAGAGGTGGGAGGAGAAAGAAGGGCCGTGTAAGTTAGGGAAGGAGATGTTCTCTGATGCTAAAACATTGCTGCAAACAAAAATACAAATAAAACGTAAATAGATAAATAAAAGAATAAACAAAAAATAGATAAATAAAACAAAATTGCTGGAACAGAATGAAGACCGTTACAATGCACAGTATATTCTATCACAAGTTAAATTATTTCCAACACACATGGGTAGAGTGTGCAAATACTAAATGATCAGTCTTGGTTTCTGCGTCACTAGTTTTCAGTGCAAAAGTAGAGATGCTGCTGAAGCTGGACTCTTAATGTGAAAAAGATCATCCAAAAAGATGCCTGTGTGTGTGTGTGTATGTGCGAGCGTTATCAGATGTATCAGATTTCCTCCTCATTCACATACAACAACATCCTGTTGATGACTGTGTCTGAGAAGAGTGACAGACGGGAAAAGCTGTTGGAAACTGTGGGTTTGGGAGGAGCAGGAAGAAGCGATGGATTAGCAAACAGTTTTACATCACGTCATTTGTGATGTGACTGTGGTAAACAGTGTCAGCCGTAAGCTACATGTGTACTTTGTCCCTGTCCAAAACATACACGTTCTGACTGATTGAAGACTTTCTATTGTCCCTACTGTACTCTGTGATTGAGAGTGAATGGTGAGTGTGGGTTAGACAGGTGGGATAAATTACCATGTAATATCCAAAATATGACAGTGCAACAATACCACAATACAAAGCTTTTGACTGTTTGCTTTAGCAAACTTAAAAATTCACCATTAACCTATGCCAGTTTATGAATTACTATTAGACAATAAAAGGCATGAAGTGACTCAGTGTAACTTTGGGGATCACTTTATCTCCACAATGAAACATCTTATTTTATCTTCAAGACTTATTTTCCAAGGTCCGATCTGTCAATATCACGTGCAAACTGAGAGCAGCTTTTCTATTGCTCTGGTGTGTTGCATTGTGGGAGAACAGAGTCCATTAACAGCACACCCAGAAATTGATTGTATATAGCATGAACTGTGTGTGGCCTTGGTGTACTTAATTTTGTCTCTTTCCCAGTGTGAGCACACACTCCGAAACTGAAATTGCCTTAATAGGAGTTAAAGTGTATTTGTTTGACAACAGGGGAAAAAAAACGAACACTCCCGTATCGATTCACTGGCTTATCCTTAATCAGTGCTTTTTACTTAAAAAACAAAAATACAAAAAACAAATCTTGTACCGTCTTTTTGGTGTGCCCTCCCCAGCAGTCGGGCCTCACCCCTCTGAGCAGAGAGGATGGAGATGGCTGAGGGAGGAGGAGGAAGAGGAGGATTATAAATCAAGGTAAACGGTGGCTGTTTAACTCCTGCTATGATGTAATTTCCAACTGAGTAGCAACATGCTGGCTTTTTCTCTCTTTTCCTTTTCTCTCCTTTTTTCCTTCTGCCTTTTTTTTTCTTTTTTTACGCTTACCTTTGTGGAGTGGCCTATGCACACAAATCCCAAGATGCCACTCCCCTGCTTACTTGACATGTGGCTATTGAAACAGGCTGGGAGCATATTGCTGTAAATTAATTATTAATTTATTCATGAAGCTCTGTGATTTCTCTTTTCACAAAGACATCGATATATTTGGTGAAAACAATACTCAGTCTCATGCGCCTTGAACAGAACAGCGTGGACGGCTGATGGCTTGACAAAATGCTCCAGTCAAACAAATATTTGTGACTGTTGATAGAAATATGAGGAGAAACACCCACTGCATCATTAAGAGCAGTAGCATAATGTAAGAAGAGGAAATGCTCCCATCACGCTGCCTTAGAATCCATTTATGTGGTTTATTGAATCCATTGTGAGTCTGTATGAAAAAACAAAAAAGCAAAAAAAATGGGAGAATATCAAGGCTAGATGTGACGTTTGTTATTGATTATGCCTAATATGTTTCCATGTCATTTAGGCAGCATCTGATATATTAAAATCTATTATTCAGTGCTGCATTAGAAAGTTCAGCAATATGGTTGGGGAACATTACAGCATCATGCCAGTACCTAAAGATAAAAATGATGGTTTAAGATGGTAAATTAGACTGTGTTCGATGGTGCTTTTACCAGCCTTATCACCCACTTCTGTGGCAGGATCAATAACCCACTCACACACGCACGAGTTCCTCAACATGCCTTGTGCAGGGTTCATGGGTCACACCACCTCCAATTAGTGGGTCATAAGTCTATCTTAAATAGGACCTAGAATGGTTGAATGGAGCTGTTCTCTTCTGCTAATACAGAAGCTATATATCAGCTCCTTTACAATCCAGTTTTTTTGAAAATCAGGGAAGTTGTTTGTATTAGAGTTGGACCACTGATGATTGATTGGTCAGATGCCATCATGCCACAATTTGGGTTGTAGCCTGATCTTTACAACCTCATTGAAAGTATGATTCCGGAGAAGGGGATTTTTGTTACAACTGGTGCCAAGATGTTAATTTCAAGGTCCAGACAAGAAGGTGAGAAAAGGCCCACTGTTCAAGGGTGCAGCACTCATAGAAATCAGTGGTAGAGTTAGAAGAAGAACTCAGTCAGATCTCACTCAAGTGCGGCCACACCTGTCTCCTCCAACCCGTCATCACTTTTGTGGTGTCCACAAGCAGAGACGTCGTCCCAAACTTGGATTACGATGCCGAGCATGGCCCGAGTGGTTTGTCAGCGTGTCCGCTCTGCACCGCTCTGCCACACCTGTCAATCACAGAGGCAGAGAGAGCAGCGGCTGATGGGAGTGGCTAATTGTGTCGGGACTGATTGATGTCGGCCGTTCTTTACCTTTTATGTCGGGTGCCGACCTGGTGGCTTCGCCCCGCGTGGAGTCTCCCCCCTCGATCAACCTCCAAGCAGAGGAAGAGGAGGAGTGATGGAGGGAGTAGGAGGGGTGGAGGAGGGGAGGAGACAAGGGAGCGAGGAAGAGGCAGCCCTTTGAGAGTTGATTAGTATGTAGTAGTGTGTGTTTGTGTCCCAGTGGAAGGCTGGTGTGTACTTGAGATGGTATATGCTTTGCCCCCAGGTCAATGACATTTAGAACAGCAGTTAAAAAAAGAGAGAGAGAGGGAAAGAAGCTGTGTGTGTGTGTGTGTGTGTGCTTATGTGTGTTTATCCTCATAGCCCACGGTGCCCCCACTGTGTAACTATAAGGGAGTTGCAATCAGGTTGGGCCTCTGTAACCTTAACAGGCAACCAAACAATCAATTACTGCAGTTACCACTGGTGGTTGATTCAGCTCATATTTCTACCTGACATGCTCATGTTATTTGTTGTGTTGAGTGTGAGTGTGAGTCGATAAGAAGTTGTAGAAATGTCTAAAAAAAACCCCAAACAAACAAAAACACTTATTGGAAAGACGTACATTTTGAGAAACTTCTCTTATATCACAAAAACACGTTTATGCTCTCAGGAGGTGTTCTTTTCAGATGTGTAGATATCGAAGTTCATCACAAGTGGAAACACCTTTTCTGCCTGACATCAGGGCTCACATGATCATTTCACTTCAGAGACAAAAGATGCTGCGGTATGAAGTGAGACTGAGCGTTACCTAAATTTCAGTAAAATATCTAATGAAACCATCAAATACAGTTGTACTCTATTGAAGGTTTTGAAACATTGCGTGTATTCTGCGAAAATGCATGTACTTGTATGGTAAGATATTGGACAAAAGGCCTGATTTTCAACTTACATTGCATCTGTTTCTCTAGCACAGATGTAGATAAACATGCCTGAAACACACATGTTGGGTTTATCAGGCTGTTACCAGTTACATCCCACCTGTTCTGCCCTATTCTCTTCTCATCTGTGTTTTGTACGTTTTATGTATTCCATGCTCTTTGCCTAGGATTAGCTGTCATGCTATCTTGATTGTTTGTGTTTCAGACTGACCCACAGTGCTGAATTCACCTTACGGGCTGCAATGGCAAATTTCATGACAGTGTCTAATCTTACCCTGTTTGTGACTCTGCAGCTGCGCTACCTGGGCTCAGAGGTGCTTTGAGTTTTGCTGACATCGACATATTGCTGCGATTACTATGCTAACATGCACCAGGTACAATGTTTACCGTGTTGACCACTTTAAGCCTCTATTATGCAGGCTCATCCCTGTCCTCTGCTCCTCTGAACTGTATTGATACTAAAGGGGGTTGAAACTGGGTCTAACCGACACAGGCTTCCTAAAGACGCCTCTGTCATATGTGACTCTGGATGTTGTGTCTGGCAAAGCGTCATCAAGACACACACAAAACAAGTGTCCAGTTAAGTGCAATATGTGCCAGACCAAACTCCACAAATTAAAAATCAGACCCGATGAGCTTTAGCTCCATGCTTACTAAATTACCAAGAATGATCTCTTCGAGTTCTAAAGTCATCATCATCATAAGTTCAGAGGAAACTGTGAAAAATCCTAAGCACTGCTTACACATTTTCTTTTAGTGTTTCCACAGCAAATCACAGTCTTTTTAAGCACTTGTGCATCAGTGTTTAAGTGTATTCAATTAACATGACGTCTGATTATTCTGTTAGTTTGAGCAGCTCTGTTTGCCCCTGACTTTGGATTACTTATCATCTTATTATTGCGGTACCAGACCACATGACATCACTGCAGTTGTTTCCAATGTAAATAACATGATGGGTTTTGTAGGCTCGACTATTGCTGTCAATACCGCAATTATTAGATGTGTTTCATTCTTCCTAGATTTTGGTTAAAGAAAAAAAATCGAACGTGAGTTGAGTGAAGCGTTTAACTGATGCTCTGGGAACCTTTCATGCAGTATGTGAGGGAAACATCTTTGCAGGAATGTTGTTTGAAGCAGGTGTAGCCTGTTTTTTATGATCAGGAGCATGAAGAGGCTGAGTTCTCAGATGTTTCTATACTGGAAGAAGCCTTCATTTTCAGTATTTACGTGGTTGTCTTTCACTCTTAATCTCTGTCATTCTGTCTCTCCACAGAAGGATACTACTTCCGCAGCTGCCAGGGGCACGGTAAACACACAAACACACACACAAACATACACACACACACACACATACAGTATGGACAACATACACAGGCCGCTGCTACACACAGTCCCTGGCTGGGCTTGATGAATGGGCCTAGTTTAAATTATTTTGTGCAGATCTCATTTAGGCCCTTGAAGAAGAGATCCAGCCTGTTTATTCATTTCACATTTGCACCCAGGCTTCAATATCTCTGTCTATGCCTGCAAAGAATTTACCCTTCCTCCCATTCGAGAAGGGGGAGAAAAAAAAAGCCTGTAAAAGAAAAGACAGAAAGCGACAGAGAGAGACAGGGAGGGAGAGAGAGAAAAAAGCAATTTACACAATGTACATAAAATGATGCGCTCAGAGTTTGATAACCTGCATAAATTATAGAGTATAATTAAATATTATACCCGGTGAATCACGAACGAAAGAGGATGGTGGAGAAGAGACAAGAGGATAAAAGCAGGGAGTGGGGAGAGAGAGAAGAGAAGAGAGAGAGGAGAGGAAAAAAAAAACAAAAGATGGGGCTGAGAAAAGGAAGAGGAGAGAGCATTTGTGCTGGGCTGGGATCTTATAATTGTTTTTATTGATTATTTCTTAAGGTGAAATGGTTTTAAGATAGATAAGAGCAGGGAGTCAGGTGAGGGAAGGGCAGAAACCAGGGCATAGGGATTTCTATGAGAGAATGGGGAAAAAAAACGAGACGGCTTTTTGGCATTGTCAGATTGCCTCAGTGGTGGCCCATATAAATTAAATGGAATATTAAAAATTTAAATTGTTCGGCAAAGGGTAGGCGTGGAGGCCGTCTCTGGTGATCGCACAATTGACCCAAAAATATATTCAAATTAGCATAGCTAAACAGTGTCTGCACACAGAGGGGGTGGGGGGTGGGGTGGGGGGCTCAGCAAGTTTGTGAGTGTGTGCAGACGAACACGGACACATTTGTTCCCTCTCTTGTTCCTTTTTGACCCACGAGAGAGAGAGAGAGAGAGAGACAAGGAGAGATAAGAGGGAAAAAGAGCAAACGATTGACGCAGTATCGTGTGAAATGGAAGCACAGACTTTGATGACATGATGTCCGACAGGATGCTCTAATATTTGGTTAGTTAGGAGGTGGTATGACAGCTGTAAGACAAGACGACCTGCATCTCGTCTACAGTTGTTTTGACTTTAATGATGAAACAATACAACTGGTCTGGTGCATTCATTCTTACATACACAGTACTTGTATATGTACTTGCATATGGACTTACATGAAAACATTGTAGAAAGGTACGTCTACAGTCACTGTCCAAAGACGTCAGGCTTAGTTCAAATTAATTTTGGCATTATCGCACATTATCACATGACACCAACAAATCATAAAACTCACTTGAAAGCTTCTTCTCAGACACGACCATAGTTAGAGCTTCACTTTAACTAAACAGCAAATGTGGCCAAAACGTGTGAAAATGAGACAAAAGTTGTAAGAAAAGTGGGAATAATCCGCAGCATGAACAATTTGGACCAGACAGCGTCTGGCAGGATGGTAATATCTGCAACATTGTCATGTAAATACATTTGTTAGTTTGCATCAACAATTTCTGTGTAACACAGCAATCCGGTTCATTAAAGCTGTTGCATTCGGAGCAGGGAGGAGGAAGAGGAAACCAAACCAGTTCTTCAGAATGAGCAATAATATGATGTGATAATGAGCAGCAGAACGCACAAAAAGAGGAGCTGCTACCTTCAGAAGCACACATACCATCAAACATTTTAGGGACATCTGCAGATACATTTATCTTTCTATCTATCTATCTATCTATCTATCTATCTATCTATCTATCTATCTATCTATCTATCTATCTATCTATCTATCTATCTATCTATCTATCTATCTATCTGTCTGTCTGTCTGTCTGTCTGTCTGTCTGTCTGTCTGTCTGTCTGTCTGTCTGTCTGTCTGTCTGTCTGTCTGTGTCTGTCTGTCTGTCTGTCTATCTATCTGTCTCTGTCTTCCTTCCTTCCTGTCCTATCTGTTTATCTATGACCAAATTATGTATGTAAAAGTCTTCTAGAAACTCATTAGTGATGCAACAATGTTAAAATACTCAAAGCTCTGCTTGTTCAAACTTTTTATAAATTTGCATACTTCATTTTGAGCAAAATATTAAATGATCGGACGGATCCATGTGATACATCTCAAAGAGTTTTTTATTGTAATTCCAGTCTGCGCTTACATGAGAATGAAATGAAATTGCTAACTGCAGTCCCTGAAGTAGGCCAGTAAGTAAATATAATAAATAACAAATGTGCAGGCAATAGTAACAGGGTGATTGAAATAAGGCAGGTAAAATCTAGCACGAGAAAAATTACAATTAAAGCAGACAATATGAATGATGGGCAAATATAGGGCTTGAAAAACTGTGCAGAATGACATGATAAGATACACATGCATAATAGATGCATGGGCTAATATATGCAGTTCTAAGCGAAATCTATCGGAGCTCGGTAAAAGTGCTTCTCAGGGCAATAGAGGCTCCAGGTACAAGTGTCATCCAGGAGGCCCGGAGTGTCCCATTCATAAATAACGCCGTCTTAAATTCCCATCAGCACGTACGTGATAGTTGGGAAGCGATGGCGCAGTTACAACGGCAGCCTTCAGCTTTCAAGTAAAAACACCAGACCTAACGACCTTTTTTTTTTTTCTTTGTCTCTCTTCCCCTCTCACCCATTGTTTATTCAAATTTTACAGACGGGGTACTTTTTCCAGTTCAGCACCTTCACCAGTTTTCTGAGAGAACGGCATTATGCCAGTGTTATTATGCAATTCATCACCAATAATAGATTTGTTTACGGGGGCCCCCGTCTCTCGCCCGCTCTCAGCGCTGCATTTTCAAAATAATAATAATAATACATAGTGTATAATGACGGTAATGGTACGCAGGCTTTGATAATAGATGTGCTGGGAGGGATAAGGGAGCCTTGATCAGCCTGGGTCTCAGCTCAATTGTCTTCAAAGCACTGTTTAATGTAGAATAGGCATCCTGGGAGATTGTCTCGAAACCAAGAAAAAGGTGGGTGTACGGATAAGAGAAATGAACGCACCGATGGGAGCCTGCACACACACACATGCGCACGCACGCACGCACACACACGCAGACACACACACACACACACATACAGTACATGCTCAAATAAGCTCTCACACAACCACCCACTGGTGCGTCTCTCCTCAGAGGGCTCTCTGGTGTAAATGTGTTAAAACTCTCCCTTGGTCTTTGGCTTCTGCTGAATAAATCTGTGTTTTAGTCTTCACTTTAGCACTTTAAACTCGGGGTATTTCCAGCATGTTTTCTCTCTGCCTCCTCCTGGGCTTTAACTGAGATCTCAAGCTGCCGACGGATATAGCAGCACTCGTTTTGTGAGCGTGCGGCGGTACATGTAGGTGAGAATGTTTTATTACTTTCCCCAGGATAAAAAAGTACACTTTAACCACTTGCTTCTTCATATATAAGTACTATAATATTACAGCTGAAAAGATGTTTTTAGGCTCATTATCACCCGCTCTAATTCCTAGATTGAAGATGAATTGTAAAAAAAAAACACATCTCACCCTCGGTAAGTAAGCATAACTGGTTAAAAAAAAAAAAAAAAGGCAAAAACAAAATAAAAAAAGACATGCGTGGGAAAAGGATTTAAAAAAAGTTACAGGCTCCACAGAGAAGAATGCTTAACGTGTCTGCACTGTTTTAATGGTTTAAAATAGATTATGTTTATATATTATTTAATAAAATCATTTATTAGGCCACTGTGACTAATGAAGGGGAGCAATTAAGAAAGGAAGCAAAACTGAGCCTTATGGGAGACAAATCTCTTTCAAAAGAAGAGAAACATAAAGAATCAAGGTTTACGTTCAGGAACTTTTATTCACGACTCTGAATAACAACAATTCACGAAACATGCAAAACATTATCTAAAGTTCGAACCGCTGACCCAAATGTCAAATATTGGTCCCATGAAACAATGAGCTGCTTTGCGCTTCCTGCTGGAAATACACAGCAAGCAGAGACGTGTGTGTGTGTGTTGGTGACATATTCAATTTAAAAGCCTTAAACATTCAATGGAAAAGGTGAAACTGCATGATCATTTTGCATTTAACTGGCTGTCATTAATTGGTTAATTAGAGCAAAGCCACCACATTGACTATCTTTAACTCAATGTGTTGAAACTAATTAGGCTCCTAATGCAGTGATTATTTTACTTAGTTGGAACTTTAAGCCTTAATGTATTAAAACGTGAGTTTGACGCAAAGAGAACTTCAGAAGTTCAACCCTGCGTGGTGGTCATTAACGATAATGTTTTTACAGCAGGCCGGAAATGTTTATTTCTGCTATTTAGTTGGACATTTTGAAACGTTTTTTAAAGTATGTAAGAGGAATGAACTCGCTCTTGGAGGCAGCCCCCAGTGGCCAGTTGAGGAACTGTTTCCACGCTTAGCTAAGTCGAGCTAGGCTCATTGCTCGTCTTCATACTTATGAATAGATAATGATGTTTCAACAGTTGAATATGGACCGTTCCTCTTGTCAGGGTGTGTTTAGATATTAAGATCTTTCAGCTGAGTTAGCGCAAGTACTCTAGAGGTAGATGATTGCCTCATCGTCTTTCTAGAAATCGACATTGTTGGAACTTTCCACCATGTTGCTGTTCTGGTTGTTGTTTTTCTGTCACTACCTCCTTCAGTTTCTCCATCTGCGATGGACTCTTGCTTTTTTCTAGATGTAGGGATTTATGATGTAGGGAGTAGATGTAGGGATTTGCATGTGGAAGGTGGCCGACACCACACGGAGCCAACATTGGTTTTTCGCCGGCCAAGTCAAGGTTAAAAGCAGGGCAGTTAAATGTTTTACCTGACGATCAGCCAGGCCAGAAAGAGCTATACACAGAAAGTGGATAGTATCCAAAAGTAAAATTGGAGGAAAAATCAGCGCGATAAAAAGAAATATCAAATAAATCCAAATAAAGTGAAAATAATATGGACATTGATAGAAAATGCACACTTCAACTTTACCATAAGAGGGCACTTGTAATTCTTTAAATTCAAAAGACAATTTTGTACATACGGTACATTTGTCCTTTTCCTGCTTTGCTACAGGCAAATGTTGTTGTAATTATATGTTTGGTGCCTTGCTCAAGCACCCAGGATGTGAACTGGCAACCCTGCACACACACACACACACACACACACACACACACACACACACACACACACACACACATACCTTCTGCAGGGGATGGACAGAGCAGCAGAGCAACAGAGGACAGGTATGGCCCATTATGACATGTGGGAGAGAAATCACCGATACACACACACACACACACACACACACACACACACGCACACACACACACACACACACACCCCATATGTCGCCAGGTGTGGCTGTCACCCTCTCCTGCCCTGTGCACCACTATAATCAATTTAACAGGATAGTTTCATCATCAAATATCCAAATGATGATTGCTTACTTTACCTAATCTCCTAATGCCAGTGACCTCTAAACGCTTGGAGGGTAATCATGTTTTCCTGCGTGTCGCTCCCCTCACACGTATGTGTGCGGTTCAAACTGCCTGGATGGGTACGAGTTGCCCGTTTTATTTTAGTAAAACACCGGGGAATGCTGAAGCACTGCAGAATGCCTCTTGTAATCAAATTTCTTTATGTGTGTGTGCGTCTGTGTGTGTGTGTGCTCTTTTTTCTGCTGTTTGTGATTGGCGTTGAATGCAAAGTGACTGTCAGTGATCCTCATGAATGCCGAAGTAGCTCATTGACTGTGAACTGGGTCTTGTTAGCAGTTGGGTAAGCAGGAATAGAAATATAAGCACTTAGACTATTTATTCATGCTGACTGCCTTCCCCAGGCTTTTTGAAGGTAAAGAGGAGTGTTTTGTGTGTGTGCGAGTGTGTGCGTGTGTGTTTTCATATGTGTCTGTCTCTTTTCATGTGTAGAAAAGGGGGAGAGAGAGAGGAAGAAAAAAGGAAAAGATAGAGATTGATCGAGATGACGGTTTGGTGATAGTGTGAAGTCTATTGCCACTGGACAGATTTCTGCAGGTAATTTCCCAGCTTCATTTACATGTTGTGGGTATTCACCTCTGATTTGGAAATGATACACAAAATAGCAACAAACTGGCACTCTATTAGTTTTAATGTTAGAAGTTAGCTGATGATCATCACACCATATGAATATAGTATGAAGCAGTGGGGACTGACATTCAACTGTTTTTTACATAAGGCAACAAGTTAAAGGAGACCTTCAATACCATTTTTACCTCTGTGCGATTGAACAGTCATCTGAGCAGAAACAAAGACTGAATGTGACTTGAGATAAAACCATACACATCCATAATCTCCAAAATAAATGAGGTATATGGCCAAATAAAGGCCCAGGGCTGTGACTTCGCAGCAGTTTGGTTTTCAGTTGTGTGTGTGCTCCTGGTTCTTCCTCTAAATTGTAGCTCCAACATATCAGGCTGGATAGGGACGCATCGCTCCGAAGCTGTAGCAAAGCTCCAGTTACCACTTAGTGAAGGAGAACAAGCTGAGGAGCTGTTAAGTCAGGAACATAAAGTCTCATTATCACTCACATGAGTGGCGGCAGGGCAGCCAATCAGAGTAAAGCATATGATATCATGAAAGGGTGCCTGATTTGTCCAGAAAAAATAACCATGATACAATAAAGCAACTTCTGAGGTACCTCTGATGAAACCAGTGTTCCATTGCGTCTATGTTCACATTAGAGAACAAGAATAAATACTGCATTCAACCATGATTGGTCTGTTTGTGGTCCAATTGGTTTAATGTTGTCACATATAGCAGTCTGTGACATCTCATTCTGGAAACTGGCGGCAACTATGAAACCGTTCCTTGTGCACGAGCATGAAGGGTTGTCAAAACCAGGAGCGATGCTAGCTCAGGCACGGAAAAGAGGCAGAGAAAAAAAAGGAGCAACTGAGCAACTATACTTTAGGCTCCAAACCAGGCAGGAGAAGACAAAACATCAGGGTGTCATACAGTGTCTTGAGATGCCCGTTTTATGTTGGAACCAGAAGCTGCGAGAAACTCAACATGCAAACAGTCATTACACCTCAGGGTTTAGGGAAATTAACAAAGCCTTGTTCAGAAAGCTGTCCAGTGTGAGGCCTCTCAGCCACTTGTGTCATAAGTCAACATGAACAAGTTTCGCCACATGGCTCTGCCTGCCCAGTCATTTAAACAGGTCCTGTGGAGTTGCTGAGAACTGATGTTTACATTCAGTGTTTCTCACTTTAAATGTGGATCCCTGAGGCCACAAACACTTCGAATGCACCTCTTTTCTCTTAAAACATATGCAAAGTCGTTGTATTTAAATATACAGTTCACATCAAAACAGTGATTGCGGAGCATGAATGAAGCAGCTGATGCAAATCAGCAAACGCATGCACAGGCTCAGCACTCTGAATTAACAGCATGCTCCATTTCCTTGTAATACTGGAAAGTGCATTTCCTCTTCATCTTCATCTTCAGACAACGCAGAATGTGCTTAAAATGAGGTCATAGCCAAGAACAATTAAAACTTAATGCCAGTCAAGTCTTTAAAGACTGTTTTCCTTTAAAAGTGAGCCTTTGTGTTGTGTTTTTTTCCCCCCCTCTGTTTCTTATTGCATACTTTTGGTCCCTTCTAAAAGACATAATCAATAAAATATTAGTCAGAAGGATGAAGTGAGGCATCGCAGCTTTTTACTGAACAGCAGCCACTGTTGGCTTAACGTAATGAGCTGTCGTTGGCAATTATGGGATTAAGGTGAATGCTGAAAGATAGAAGAAAAGTACATTCATTAAGTCAGTTAAGTGGCTCAATAATGTCCATTACACTGCAAAATATATCTCAAGTTTGCTAACATTAGCCACCATTAGCTGGCATAATCTACTGGTCATTCCCAACCAAGTAGAGCTGTGGCAGTAAAGTGTACTGAATCGAATAAGAGTGGCTTTTATTGCTTATAATGAACGTTTCCATTGTAAGTGGTTGAATGTGTTTCTTTCTTTTTCTTGTTAACATTCAGTCACATCAAGGTGAGGGTGTTTTGCATGGGATGTGCAGTTTCCTCACATGTGGTAAGAGCATTACGAAAAAGAACTGGCGATTAACTACACATGCCTGAAAAACAACAGCGGAAAAAAAATATACATTTGATCAACGTGTCATTCTTCAACAGCTGCATTCATCTGTATCTGTATCAGAAGTCAAACATCCCACAGAGCGAACAAAGCTTTTTAATCATTTCATCACTCTAGATTGAGCTCAGCATGGCATCGATATGCTGTGTGTTGCCCTCTTAAAAAAAGCAAAATCTTCCCCTAATGCATCCTCATTTTACACTGGCTGATTTTTTTGCTTCCCGGAGCCATGCGATCCTGCACGCGACGTCCTCTTTCCAGCCAGGATGGAGCTGGGAGGAGAGATGGAGTGAGTGAATTGTACCAGTGAATGTGTGTACTCTTGCACTGACTGGATGTGCGAACGTGCTAGCGAATGTAAGTGGGTTTTTTTGTCTAAGTGAGTTCGTGGGGTGAAGTGGGTTATGGAGGCAAGAAAGAGAAAGGGAATCCTTTTATGTATTATCAAATGTTTCCCTTTAGAAATTCAACACTCTTTTCAATATTGAGTCCAAAAAGAATGTGCTCAAGACTTTACCCTGCCCGCTAGAATTAGTCAGAGGACCATTTTTAGTCATAAATTATGCACAGAAACAAAGAGATAGTCTCTTTTTTTGTTCTCTCGGCGTACGGGCCCGAGCAAATGCCTTTTAAAAATCTTTAAAATTGTCCATTCAACTCAAAGTTACTGAGTGTAGCAAAAATGTCGAAGACATAAAGTCGAGGGAAGATTGAATAAAATAATGCAGGGGGACAGATTAGTCATGGAGTTGAGCCCACACGCTCTTTCAGCTGCCGCACAATGCCACTTTTTATAAGCGGCCCCCATCTCCACAAAGGCTGCGTTCAATATATCGAGGATGATACATGGTCAGACGTGTAATCTCTCTTTGATTCTCTGCTCTCATTCATCCCACAACCTTTTCAGCCCTGACACTGATGAGCTACTGGGCTCAATCGCACACACACAGACAGACACGCACACACACACACACACGCACAGATGCACTGTCAGACATGCACACACACACACAAGACGTTTGACCACAGATGTTCATACGTGTGTATTCTTGTACTAGCGAATGGACTGCACCCACAGCGGCTCACATACAAACACACGTGTGCTTTTACACACACACACACACACACGCACACCCACCAACACACACACACACATGCACAGAGAGAGAGAGCTTGTACTTCCTGGTCTTCAGAGTTCATTACAGTCCTGGCAGCTCTGGTGCGTCTCTGCTTTTGTTGGGAGATAATGGTGCACAGTGTGCGGGTCTTCGAGACTTATAAATGATATTGGATTTTTCATATTGTGCAAATGTTATGGTTCCTCTCTTTGGCCAAATAGCTTGGCCAAAGGTAGCCTCCAAGTTGCTACCTGTGGGTGCACGTGTCAAGGAATTTGTACAAATGCAGGTGGAGCAGTGTTTCCCCTTTTCAGACACTTGGATGTTGCTCTAGTGCTGCTCTTTAGGTCGTTTCCCACAGAAGGATGGAAGATTAAGTGCAATATATATGAATTCCCTATTTGCCCATTATTGGTTATGTTGTCTGCTGGATTTTAATTTTTACGTCTTTGTTAGATTGTTACCTGCCTTGCCAGGTCACTTTTATTATTACTTATCATTGTTTGTGCTGTTTTATTATTTATGAAGTCGATGTATTGGCTGTTAGTGGGATCTTGAATGACATTCTTCTCCATCTTTAGTTCTCATTTCTGTGGCATTTTGGTTCTAAACCCTTAAAATTTGCAGCCATTTCGAGCGGAATTATTCCTCCATTGGCGTCCTTGCTCAGTCATTATGTTGTTGATTTCCTGATAATCAGATTGAATCCACACTTTGTTTCAGCTTCTTCATGGAGCCAAACATTGTGTTCAGTTTATCCAGTTTCTGGACTGGGAATTTGGACTGGTTGTCCTGCAGAAGCGAGAGGAAAACATGTTCACCCTACACACACCAAACATTAATGGCTTTGGTCGTGTTAAAGCCTCCGCTACAGTCTACAGGCTAGACTGTTTTCAACCTTTTTTCTTACGCTCCCTCAAATGAACCTTTTCTGAGTCCTAAGAGACACTTTGAGAATCAGTGAAGTGGCATAAAAAGCAAAAGCGGGGGCAACGATGAGATGATGTGTGTGTGGGGGGAAAAAAACAAACAAAAAAAAAACAAGCAAAACATACACAAAGCATCTTGTGCATTGGGGTCGAGGTCACCTTAGCCAATCACAATCAGCAGAATCTCAAACATCAGATGCCTCAAATGACACATCTTTATTGTCTTTAAATATTTTACAGCTGCACAGAGTCCCCTGATAACTGTATTAAAGACTTCCATATGCATAAATGCACAAATCCTGTGCTCAACATACCATAATATACATACATGCATACGTGCTGTATCTTTTAGCTCCTCCTCATCTGTGTAACACGATCCATAACCTCATTCCTCCAATATCAACTGTTACGTGAGAGAGACGTGTGTGATGATAGAGGGAATGAGCCTGACTGAGAGCGAGAGAGAAGGAGAGGGAGACAGTGGCAGGGGAGTGAACGAGAGGGTAAAAGCTCCTCTGGGTGCTAAGAAACAAAAATGCAGTATTTTTCACCCCGCGCCACCTCCATCTTCATTTTCACCCCTGCCTGTACGCCCTATCTGTCTTCCAGGTTGTTTCCGGGACGGGATGTGAAATTACTAATGCAGTCATTATACATCCCTCTTATTTTGCTGTTGATCGGCCTGCGCCCTCCCCCCCTTCCCCCTTCACCTCCCCAGGCAGCGCCCCTGGTGGACATTTATTTGATTGTCGTGCAATTTGGTGTCGACTTTCACAATACAGTGTCGTGGCAGCTAAGAGAGAGAGAGAGAGAGAGAGAGAGAGAGAGAGAGAGAGGTGGAGCCAGCAGGGAAAGGAGGACTGATTACAGAGATCAGTGATTTTCTCCATGTACATATGGGGCCATGTGTGTATTGTGTTTAAACAGACTTGGGGAAAAAAAGTATAAATATATATATATATGAGTGCCCTTTAAAAATGCAGCCTTGTTTATAATGGCTTACAAAAGTAATTAGTATATGTAATTTTGCTGTTCTCTCTGACTCTGTTTTGTCTCTGTCGCTCTCTCCCCACCCCCCAACCCCTCGCTCTCTCTCTCTCTCTTTTTCTCTTTCCTTTTTTACACCAGTAGCACCTGGACCTGCACTATTCATCATGCGGATGACTCGGAACATGAATTAGTTTTCTTTTTTTTTTTTTACGGTGGAAGATGAGAGGGCCAGATGGCATAAAATTAAAAAAAAAAAGAGTAGGAATACAAAAAAAAGAAGAAGGAGCGGGGTAAAGCATGGATGGAGGGAGGAATGGAGTTAAGGAAGTGAGGATGGAGAGGAAGATGGCAGCATTTTCTTGATATTGTCTTCCGTTCCTTACACCCCTCCATGTTATCGTAGAGGGCACATGGTTGTGTTGGATTAAGGTCTTGGATTTTTTACACCATTACGCTCTGCATTAGAGCTTTTCACATGACCTCCATTGTCGTTTCTTTATACTTCAAACAAGAAAATTGTGAAACTCTAATTAGTCTGTATAATTGAGGGCGGATGAAGCACTGCCAATCGGAGCTTGCCTCATGCAAGGTGGAGTGGTTTTGTTCATTGGCTGTCTTTTCACGCTGCCCTGGCCTCTCTTTATTTCTCTTTCTCTCTCTCTCTGTCTCTGCCTGTCTCCGCTCTCGCTTAGCTTTGTGCTCTACCTCTTTTTTTTTTTTTTTTGAAAAGCGGAGAAAAGGCTCTGCTCGAGAGGGCCACAGGGTGAGGGATGCTTTATTAGAGCGTCAATTGTGACCAATTACAGTTGTGCCCGTTACCTGCATGCGCTCTGGCTATAACCACCTGCAGGCCTCCTCCTTCTCCTCCTCCTCCAGCTCTTCCTTCGCTCCTCTCAGACTTACGTGCTTTTACGGCTGCAGAACGACACGCTCGCTTGCTGCATCTGCTGTTAGTTTGCTCAGCAACTGTATTTGTTCTTATCTGCATTCGGCTGAATGAAAAACAGGTTCTTTGGTCTTTATCCTGTTGTATCAAGCCGTGTGTAAACAGCTAAGTCTGCCGAGTGATAACACGCTGCCTTTGTGGAGTAATGAAGACGTGCTCGGTGCTGAGACTGTTTGTTAAGGAGGCAGAGATGTGAAGGCCGTTGCCTTAACACTAACTGGAGATGATTTCTTCCCTGAAAATAATCAAATCTAGATCTGTTGTGCCTCAAAATCGCAGGTTTGTTTACCATAAACAAATTCAACTCTTCAGTGGGGGAAGAAACAAAATGCCAAGATACCATCTCATCTCATTATGACAAGTATTTTAGCTATGATGAAGTGTTTATATATAAATGTAATGTATACATGTGGGAGCGTCCACTTTAAAGGACACATTCATTGCACTAAAGTAAAAGGAATGCAGTTGTTTTACGTACTGAAAAGAGAATTAAATACTGATGAGAGCACTTTGGAGAAATGATAATTGGACAATAAGAGAAATAATAAATTCTGTATGACTATATTCTGCAGTTCGTTGAAGTTTTACTAAGACTCATGTGGGAAGACTATCTTTACATTACTTTCTCCTGTCTCCTTCTTTTCAGCTGATTAGGGGCGTTTTTTCCCTTTGCCACGATTTCTATCAATCAAGTCTTATCTTAGCTGTTCCCTCTCTTGCTGTCAGATGTCATTCACTGTGAGTGTGAATGTGTGTGTACGTGTGTGCGTACGTGTGTGTGTATGTGTGTTATACTGCTTTAGGTCTGCAATCAGTCAGCAATCAGACGCAAGACGGGGCAAATTGCACTCAGCTGCAAAACTTTGTGGGTGTGTTTGCAGCGCGATATCATTAGCGTGGGATCTTTTGTGAATTGGACCTTGAGATGGGGCAGAGTGGTTGCAAGTGCAACGTGCAATTCCCTCCTCGGTTTAAATATATATATATATATTTTTTCTTTTTTTTACTTTGAAATATGGGTTAAAGACAAACAGACAAAGCTATTAAGTCAACCTGAAGCTGAGGAGGGGGCGAGGCGAACATCCCAGATTAGATAAATTCAGGTCAGTCGACTTGTCTACTGTCTGTAGAAACAGATGCGGAATGTCCATAGGGAGTGTTCAGAGGTCTCAGAGAGTAACCTCCAATTTCAACTTGGACTCAAGTCGAGAATATTTAACAGAAAAATACTGCTTTGCAAACTGAATTTATAGGTTTTGGAAGAGTCGGACAACTAGGGCCCAGGTGGTTGAACCGACTTGGGTGTGTGCGTGGGGAGTTTGCATGCTCTCCCAGGAAGTGTGTGTGTGTGTGTGTGCGTGTGTTCTCCATTTGCTCTGGTTGCATGTTGAAGATGCTCTGAGTCTCCTAATTGCCCCAGGTGTGAGAGTGAGAATGAATAGTGTCTGTAGGTGCGTTTCCATTACCACTATAAATGCACAAAACCTAAATACTGAAATAAAAACAAACTGGCAATGGAAACATGTACATGTCAATGAACCGCTCAAATATCCTCTCATGAGGTGGTTTTTCAGACATGTCAATATGAAAGTTCACAGAAGTGTACTGGAAATACCTTTTTAACATTTAGACTGGAGTAAAGTTACAAGAGTAAAGTCAATGGAATGGAACATGTACAAGTCACAATTCATCGCAATTTCATTAATATTGCTTTTATTTAGCAACAGTAATGGAAACAGCTACATTTAAGTTGGTAAGATAGTAGGTAGATAGATGGGAGAAAATTAAATTGCTGCTATGATTTTGAGTGTTCCAATATTACTCAATACAATACAGAAGACTTTTATCCTGTATCCTGTAAGTGACTTTTTTCTTCAAACCCTAACATTACATGCCCAAAGAGTTGATTCCACTCTCACAAAGTGCACAAAAAGTTAATTTTCAGATAGTTGATTTTGCAGTTTGATAAACATGTACAATACTGTGAAATTCAAGCCAACCTTGCAGTCAACACCAGTAAAACATTAAGGGGGACATATTACGCGTATTAAGCTGACCTCGATATCCCACTGGATACGGTACGGCATCAACGCGGTTCAGTGAAGGGTCCCACATTGGGACACCTGGTGTGTTACGGCAGCGGTGTGCCAGCTGAAATCATGCAAGACTGCAAGATACCGTGATAAATGCACAGTATAAAGGAAACAACAGCAAGTTTACGATGCTTGTTCAACAGAGCTTTATCCTGTAGTTTTTTTGGGGGCGAGGTTGCTGCTACTGCCTCGGACCTCATCTCTTCCAGGAATGTTTCTGCTCTGCTCTCTCTCTCTGTCTCTCACTCTCTGAGCTCTGCGCAACTTTTTTTTCATTCCCATTTAAATCACATTTTCGGGGACAGTTTTAACCGGGATGCCTGATCACCCTAATCTATGTGAGCTTTGCTGTGGTTTATTTTGAAGGTTGACGGAAGTTTATTCTGATATCGAAATGATAACTTCTGGTCCGGTGCGATCCAATCAGCTGAGCACTCTACACGGTAACTGCATCATGCTATAGACTCAATACCTTTCTAGTGCGCACGGGAGCGGCAGGAAGCAGCTGAGCACATCTGTCATTGATTTTAATGGAGGATAATTGTGGCAGTCACCGTGTCACAGCTGTAAGGTGCCCCTCACGTATCCAGGAGAATATTTGGGTCACTCTTTGATTGCTTAAGTATGTATATTTGTATATCCAGAGTGCCTTCTGACCCCTGAAACATAAGTTTGGACCACTAAGTCAATGTTTAGTAAACTGTCATAGTCAGAAAATGTCTCTAAATGAACTGTTTTGATATCAGTCTCCTTGTTAGTTAACAAGGGGGTAGGTTTGCATAGTCTGGCTCCATATACTTTAGCTGCTGGAGCAAGGTTGCTCCATTTCCTGGTCCTCACTTGTGCACGACAGCCTCACCACCACACTGTGGGACTCTGGCTCAAAACTGGACGGTTGGGCAGGGCACGTATAACTCATTAGCACTTAAAGGGGAAGGCACTAAAACCGAGTGCTCAGAGCAAAGCTGTCAACCTGGTGCATAAAATAGCCAGCTGTGCTCAATCTCTGTGTTTTTTCTGACCAAAGCATGTTACTAACATTGCTTTTAGACATCAAGGAACCAGGAACCAAAGAGGGAGAAATCGGTATAATATGTCTCCTTTAAACTTTCTTCTTATGGACTGACCCATGCTGTAAATACAACTGTCAACAGTGTTAACTGCAGAGATCACCCACGACACTGCAACACCCAACATGTCACACGCGCACACACACACACACACTGAAAAAAAACACGTGTATGTGGAGGTGCCGGTGCGATGTCGAGCAGCGACTGTCATGCTATCAATCATGGTTACGAGGCCTGCGCTTCCCCGCTACGTTAACTTCATGACCTCTGGACCCAATCTCAATTAAATTTCTGATGAATCTATGATTCATATAGAGTCTCCTGTCACTGGCCTGTCATTCAACACATCCTGACGAGGAACACGGAAGCCCCTTTTATTTTATTTTTGGACCAGATGCAAATAAAGCAACAGCTTGGGGATTCAAGAGAAGAGAAGGAGAGGCAGGAGAAAAAGATGGAGAAGAGAGAGAGGATGAAAACATCAAGGAAATGATTGCAGGGAGAGGTTGAGTCTGCTCGCTGCACACCAAAGGGGGTTAAGACAGGGTTTGGCTGGCGAAGACAAGCCAACAGAGACACAAAGTGCTAAATCTAAAAAGTTTCTCCGGCATTGTTTAGAATCCCTAACAAGGGGGACTGTGAACAACAAGGAACATAATTTAGATTTCCTCCCCCCTCGTCTGTTTCCCTTTTCCATGTACCCAAGCACATAAATAGCTATCTTAACAACTTGATGCTATTTTGAATAGGGGCTGCATCTCCCTGTGGATTTCCATGAGTGAGGCAATTTGCCGGCGAACAGGTGCGTTTTTAATGCTTTCATACAATTAAAACAGAATCTACCTTCCTTCTCCCTTCCCTGTTTTCAGAGGCGCCCTCCTTTCATACTTAGGTTGAATTGATTTAGTTTGTCTAATTAAACTCAGAATAAGATGTTAATTACCTAACAAGGTCACCTCTCCCTACCACCAAATTTACCGTTGGTATCCTTTCTTCAACAGTATTTTCTTCAAGGATTCAAAGGGAAAGAGGAAGAATGGTGTTAATTGCCTATATGCAGTGCCCCATTTTTAAATTTGAACGTCTTTTTTTCCCCCCAGAACTTTCCTTTTCCTGGGTCCTTTTTAAGCTTTGAGAAAATGGGGATTCATTGTGCCATTGTTCCTTCCTCTCTTGTCCTCCACTCAGAAACGATGTGTCAACTCATCATAATGTGGCCTTTGTCTACATTTACCAAGTTTCCCATACTCGGTGTGGAGGAAGAGCGGGAGGACAATGGGTTGTGTTAAGAGGCAGCATGGATCAGAGATGGAGGCTGCAGAGTTATTTTTCCTCACCACAGGCCCAGATTTCACCCTGTACTGTAAACCCACTGAGACAGTCTCACACTCTGCCATATGACAGCTTTAAGTAACGCAGTATTATCAAGAACACAAGTGATTTGACACTAGAAACGTATTTTAGCCAACTCATTTGAGAATTGAGTCGAAGCAAAAAAAAAGACATCAAACGGTACACTGAGATTAAAATCCTCTGGATTCATAGAAATAGACAATAAAATGTGGGAACTGAAACATAAAGAATATTGAAGGATCAAAAAGACAAAGGAAATTAAATAACAATGTTCATCAGACATATGAAATGTATTGGTAAAAGGTTTCATAAAATCACAATAACAGAATATTCCTTCTGTAAATAAGAAGTAGAAAAAAAACTAGTAGCTGCACTAGTCACCTTGGACTTTTTGATCTTGTCGTGTGACGTATGATCAGACCAAATCATCCTCGTCCTCGATGTTTTTTCAGATTTTCCCTTATTTGTGTACCTGTTTGCTATGTGGCCACTTCACAAAGCTTGAGCCTATTATTCACAGAATCAAGTGGTCAGTCCACTGTGCATTAGCTCACTGGTTAATAGGGCTGCCCTTTTACCACTGCACCACATTTGCAGAAAAAAAAAGTGGCACGCTGGTTATGTCTAATCCAGAAATGAGCTCTCCAGTGTTCCCACGTTGTGCCAATAATGGAGGGTTTGCCTACTCTCAAGTTTGATTGTGCTCTATAATCAAATTAGCGAGAAGCCATTTTCACTGCAGTGCAAGTTTTCTCTTGCTCCTTGGTCCAGCCTTTTAACAAAATTCCCCGCAAGGCCATTCATAAAATTAAACCCTGACAGAAAAGGTTTTTGACACATGGACACATGACAAAGCTACCTAAAATTAGTATAGATGAAATGTGGTGCAGGCAGAGTTAAAAATCAACCAACATACTGGAAACATAATCTAATTATAAGAAAGACTGTTTCTCAAGAATGCTGGAAAGTTTTCTCTGGACCAGTAACTGTACTGTCTGCTACCTACAGGCATAAATTAACATACTTAGACATGAGACGTCCTCTGGCACATGACTTTGGTGGTATGATGATGTAAAACGGGTAAAGAAGCGCAGGCTTATTGTACATGGCTGCTGGCTGTTGATTTTGTCTGCAGAATGGAAAACCTTGCTGCAGATTTAAGCTCTGCGGTCGGCTCTATAATTAAAACTAACGCTGTTAGTTAGTTCGTTGGAAGCACAGTCTCCTGCTGACCTTTAATGTTTGCAGCCAGCTTGTTGTAACACGCAGGCCGGCAGATATATGCTCAGTGGTTAAACCATAAAGGTTTAGAAATCGGGTTTGTCTCTTAACACAACCTGAACTTTCCACTTTCAGGGCAAGTCTGTCCAGGCCGAGCGTGGAGGAGATGGAGAAAGAGTGGGGCGAGTGGGAGGGGAGTGGGAGGTAAATTAGGTGTGTAATGTGAGCTTGATATGAAGTGATTGAGTGTGGTGACCTCCTGTCAAGAATCGGCCTGCTCTTCGACAAACCTTCCTCCATACTGACGTTCAGACAAATGTCTCCTTCTCTTTCTCCTCCAAAGACGCAGTCAGGCTCAGAGAGCCTTAGCCTTTACCTCCTGCAGCCTCTCGGTAGGATTTAAGACATAAAATAAGATGAAAATAAAAACAAAGAAAAAAACAAAAGACGTCTGGATTATATTTACGCTGCATCTCGCCTTCTCGTCAGTGCTTTTTATTTGTTTTGCAGCAGGTCAGGGCTGCATAAATCACAGCTCATGTCCTCTATAATCAATTAATGATTTAATGCTCCACCTGACTGCCTGGCAACAAAGTGACGCAAATCAAACACAAGATGTTACATCATCAACACATCGACTCCATGGTTTCCCTAAATACAAAAAACACTGCTGGTGGGTCCTGGTGGAAATCTACTGCAAACGGACGTCTTTCTTTTGTAAACGAGGCAAAGCATTTCTGTTGTTTTATTTATTTATTTAGTTATTTATTTTGACTATTTAGGACACAGTTGGGACTGCAGATCCTCCGTCAGCTCAAAGTGTTTGAACACTTAGGAAAGCACAGAGGAACAGACAGGTGGAGCGGTTTTATCCGGACAGACAGCGGAGCAGACTGAAGATCTGATGGACATTGTGGTTTTATGCAACTTTAACTTCACGTGAAGGGAGTTGAACTTTTTCGTAAGGGGCATAAGAAGTCTACAGTAAGTTTCAATGTGGTATATGTATCCACTGGATACAGCGGTTCAGCATGACAGCATTACGGTTCTGTAATAAGTCCCATATTCCACCCAGTGTGTTACGGCAGCGGCCAGGCAGCTGAATCCACGCGATACCACGAGGTCGCTCGATGCTTCCAAAGGTATGAGAGACCGCAAGATGCCATGATAAACACACTGTATAAAGGAAACAACAGCAAACAAGAGTTTACTTTGCTTGTTCAACAGCACTTCATCCTGTAGTTTTGTTTTGGGGGGGGGGGGGGGGGTCAGGGACCCAGTCTCTGCTGGGGACGTTTCTGCTTCTCTCTCTCTCTCTCTCTCTCTCTCCCATTCAAATTGGGAGAGTTTTAACTGAGACGAAGGATCAAGCTAATGTATATGAGCTTTCTGTGCTTTAGTTTGAAGTTAGACGAATTCTGATATTCTGATACCGTAATGAGAACGGTTTGGCGCCATCTGATCGCTTTAGCGGTCACCACAACAAATAGAAAAGCTACCTTTCTGGAGCGCCAGGGAGCAGCAAGCCACAGCTGAGCTCTCCTGGGACTTTGCTGAGCCGCTCTATGTGGAAGAGGTGTAAGGCACTGTAATGACTATTTTAATATTTTAAAAATTGACATTGCATCGCAACTGTTGGCATTCAAAGAGCTACATTTTGAAACTAGTATGTACTATAGTACTATAGTATTTTTTTGATGAGTATACTTTAGGTAAGTACTCGTCATGTGAAAAGTTGTGTGCCTTCATTTACATGGAGTACCTAAATGGAGGTGGGTTCACACTTATTTCAGAGGTATGGGGTGTTTGTGTCAAAACTCATATTTTAGGTCATTTCCTGCCTCTTCATTCAGATTCAGCCATTTTTTAGGTTTCAAACTTTTTTAGAATCCTAAGGAAGTTTTAGGACCTCCTGTACATCATTGGTTGGTAAGAAACTGTTAAAAAGCCAAGAGAAAAATAGATCTCCCACTGAATATTTATTTTACTCCACAAAGCAGAGAAACTGGAACATTAATGTTTGGGAACTTCCCATTTTCTGGATCCTGATTTGTTATGTCCACACACACATACCAAGGTTTTTTTTTCCTGATTCTGATGGCTTTGCCTTTCATGTGCCGTAAAGTCAACATATGTTATTTGACAATTTGAGCGAGATCTAAAACATCACATATAGTTACTCCTCTAACTATGGGTTCCCTTCAGTCAGTGTAAACAAGATAATAGCTAAGCTTGTGGTAGAAATAGATCACATTTATATGATTAGAAAACCTGATTTATTTAAAGCAATACCCTTGAGGCAATGCTGGTTCATGCATCTCGGCATTGAGCAAATTTGAAATAAGTAATCTGTTAATCAAAACAGGAAAACAAGATAACTGCATTCATGTGATGGGCCTTGCTGCGTTTGTTGTCACATCTGTTTCAGCCCAGCGGCGACAAGCTGACCACTAATCTTTTATTCAGTCTCGCTCCCTTTGCTTTGTCCTGAATATCGGCAAACAGTAGGAAAAAGTGACGCTGCATTTCTACAACTGTACAAACGGTTCAGGCTGATGGGAGAACCACTAGAAATGTCTTCTGCTTTAACGCTATTGTGCAGTTTGTCGAGTGAAGGGAATTGAAACCACTTCACTGGTCAGTGTTTAATGCAATAATGAAACACTGCTTTCCTCCAGGGCTGCAGTGAAAGGAAACTTACCTGATGAAAAACTAGCGCTGGGCACAGGGAACAGATTCCTTCACGTACATGATCATCCCATAAAGCAGCCCGGGAGGTTTGAATCTGATCTGAAAGATACAGAGGGTGTACAGAAATGTCGTTCCTTAGTCCACTTCCCACGTTACGAAAAACTCTGTTCTTAATTACAAACAATGCAGAAAAGACACCAGAAAAACATATTCTTATAGATAGATAGATAGATAGATAGATAGATAGATAGATACTGTAGATAGCTTCACTTTAGGAAATCAGATCAAGTTAAAATAGAGTTAAAATAGTAACTAATTTATTTGTAGTTGTTGCAACTTTCTCAGACACAACATGGCTCTACTTCAAGGGACTGTTTTCACAACATCTTAAGATCTAAATGCAAAACTTTTGCTGTGTTTTGTCTGTGTGTCTGTCGATGAGACAACAGCATTTGTGTTGTCTGAAAACGGATCAATACATAAACCGACTTCAGAGGATAAAGATTTGAAAACGTTGCCATCTCGGTCTCCCAAAAGACAGGGAAAGAACACTTTGAATACAGACGGTGCACTAAGGGTTGCAGTCTATTGTTGCCAATAGTGAGTAGTGAGATGGGAATCATCTCTACGAATACAAATTTTGAAGTATTGCGGAGTTAGCACTGCAGTGATCCTAGTGTTTCCTGTGGTTTGTACTGGGATAATATTCAATGCACAATGGAATAATTTGAGAATTTCCCCTGAAAACAAAATATAACTGCAATTTTGAGCAATCAGCTCTGCAGAATGCAGAAGGCCTTGTGAAAACTCTGTTTTAGTTTTTAGCTTGAAATGTTTGACTTCCAAATACCCATATCCTTGGGCTTAAGGCTCTTCCTGCCCGTTATTTGTCTGCATGATCTTCTCATACGTCCGGTGCCCCTATCCACCCTCTCCCCACCTCCCGCCTGCTTATACTGCTTTGTTTGCTTGCCAGGTGTCCTGACCTCCACCTGTCTCTTTGACTCTACAGTCATTTCTATTCCTGTTCATTTCAAATCCTCATTTTGGGTCAAAACCTGTGATTTTATTCAGCCAACAAACAAACAGAAAACCAAAGCAAACCAAATGAGAGAGGCGCCTTGTTAATTTGCCAGTTCTTCTTTTACCGATGGACAGTGACGGGCGTGCTCCGTCCAACCTTTGATATTGATATCGACCTTCTCATCTGTGTATTTCCTCAGCTGTTTAACCTTTGAAACTGATAGTTGTGCTTTAAATAAAAACGCCCACTCAAACTCTGTCAGGTTCAGTCACACTCCGTCTCACCTCTGTTTGAGTCCAGCCCTGTTCCTGTCCCTCTGCCTCTGCCTCTCTTTTCCTCACATTTCTCCCTCTATCTATCACAGTATCTTTCTTCTTTCTCTCCCCCCTCCATCGTTTCCTCTCGTTTTTCTTTGCCCTCACCCTCCACCACCATCAGCAGCTCCCTGTCCCCCTCCTTTTGTATTTATTGCTGTATTTATTTCTGCTGAAAAGCCAGTCTAGTTCATTTGCTAGTCGGCCGGGCAGAGCAGGGCTCCTATTCTTAGGCTTTTATTAACATCATGGACTGCACAACAACAGCTACAGAATCTATTATTCATTAAGTGTAACCAATATAAAATTTAAAACAGTCTGGGCTTTTTTTGTGGAATTATGTAAGGTCAGCATAATTTTCTGCCTATTACTAATATCTATATCATCTTTTCCTGAGTCAGCTCTATTTAAATATGCAATCATTTACAGCTTTTGACTATATGTGTGTGCACACCCAATTTTCAATATTCCTCTAGTAGACTTTTTATGCTGACATCAATGGCAAGCTATTAAATGCAGTATTTCATTATTGGTTCCTCTTCCCCAGTGGTTATTTACAATCCCATATATACTAAGCACTGATATTAAAGGAGACCATTTTAATGAGGTGCTATCTGCCATGGCAATATGTCTTTCTCCGAATGAGATTGTGTTTAAAGATTTTATCAAGAAATGGCTGTTTGGCAGGGTTATGTTTTGTCCATGAAATATGCATTTCATATCTCTTTCATTTCATTAACATAATTTAATTTGTGCTTTGCATTCTGTGCATAATACATATTTGATTTACAAAACAAATATTTCCATTAGAAAATGAATTTCATGCACGCAAAAGGCAGAACTGAAAGATGTATTGTAAGGAAATAAGAAAAAAGGAATTGTATTATCTTTGACTCAGGGAAAAAAAAAATCCTTGGCAAGGAGAAATACTCTCAATAGATTTCTTCTGTGCATGTGTGTGTGTGTGAGGAGTGCGTGCTCCGTACATGCTGCAAGCCGTGCATGTTTGTGTAGACAGTATGTAAATGTGCATTATAGAAGCAGTGACAGCTGAGGGTATATTGCATAAAGTTTAGAGCAATATAACTCAGATTGATTTACATGGCTTGCATGGGGCTCCTCTCTGATGTTAAGTGCATCATTGCACTTAATGTCAGGAGAGGCACACGGACCCATTCTGAATCTTGATTTTGTGTCACTACTTTAGAGTGAGACCAAGTGGTATGAGTACAGAGAGTATATATACGGCAGGTTACTGTATGAGCAGGGCGTACATCAAAAGGCTTTCATTTTTTGTCTCCAAGGTGTGTGCTCTACACACAGGAAGCCATGCATCTCTTTCAAGTGGCCATCTTTTATGCCTCTACTTAAGAGATGTTTAGCTCTTTTTCCCTCTTTTTTTTTTTTTTTTCCTTCAGCCACCAGTGGGAAAGCCCTTTGGTATGATGAATTATGAAATCTTTCCCCTCTTCGTTTCCCATTCCTCCCTCCCATGGAACCCTGCTAGTTTTAATTAAAGCACTTCACCTTGCTTGTTTAAAGGCTATCACGGGCCCCATGATAACTTTGAGAGAGTGTGAGCGAGAGGGAGATGGAGCACAGGGCTTTGGATAACACAAAGCATTTAAAACCGGCCCTGGCGTGTTCATATTAATTTGGCTTATCTCTGAGACTTAAAAAAAAAAAAAAAAAAAAAAATCAGGTAAGAAGTGAGACAGATCCTGGGATTTAATGAGCTCAAAATGTAAAGGCAATGTCAAAACACTGTATTTCCTCCTTAAGTTTTTCTATCCTTAGAGGTGTGAATGTGTGTGTGTGTGTGTGTGTGTGTGTGCCTGCATGTGCGGCGAGATCAGTGTTTCAGGAGTAACTAGTATTAGCAGGGATTTTAGGCTTGTTTGACTCCGCGTTAAAGGGATGGCTTAAAATAGACGGCGGCAGGTATGAGGAAGGAAGGCGGCAGGCGAATGAGTGAGAGAGACAGGAGGAGAGGAGAGGCTAATACCTGGGCTTCACTCCGCTTTGTCGCACCCACTGATAGCGGGATGCTCAGAGGATGTTACCGCTTTTCAACCTAATCGCTCTTTTCTATCCCCATCTCTCTCTATCACTGACTTGCTCTCCACCACTCTCTCTCTCTCTCCTTCTACTTTTTTTTCTTTTTTTTTCTAAACACATTTGCCCACCCACAGTCTTACCCTCGGAGGTGTTTGCCTGCCCGGCAAGAAGTATTTGTATAAGTCTGTGACAGGCACGAGTTGACGGCAGGTATGGGGATGGATATGGGGGGTGGGGGGTGGGTTGTGTGTGAGGGCCTCCAGGAGTTAAGAGAGGTGTGATAGCATCGCAGTTCTCTCTCTACCTCTCTCTGTCTCTCTCCCGCCTCTTAAGGCGGTGGGTGAGTGTCTCAGGATGACTCTTTTAGCATAAGCCTCTTCTGAACTGTAGTTTTAGCGCTTAACACCGCACTCCTCAAACCAAATCCCGAATGAGAGGTTTGGAGATTGGAGTTTAAAAAGAGGGGGAAAAAAAAGGTTCTTGATATCATAATGTGTAACTTTTCTCAGGTTGTATCCTCAGCGATGGATGAGGAGAAAGAGGAAGAGGAGGAGGCTGGCTCTTATTAAGCATGCACACTGGGTGCGTTGTGCACGGAGCCTGTTATTGTATTGATTTTCCCGATATAGAGTGAAACCTCATTTGTTTCAGTGCACAGTGCAAATATGTTTTATTCTTGTTTTGCCTCATATAAATCATGCAACATGCTTTTTTTTCTTGATAAGACGCCGTGTTTGTCAGGGCTGTAACAGATCTTAGTCTTTCCATTTTACAGCAGTAAAGCGTCGTTTGACTACTGGCAGTGTTACCACTATGATGTGTAACTAAACAGATGCTCTTTCATATAGAAAAAAAAAATTGTGATCAGACAGGGATATAAAAACACAAATGTACTATATGTAGAAAACCACTGTGGCACTTAAACCAAAGACAAATAGGAGCAGTGGCAGGGCAGAGACGTTCATTTACATTTCCTCATTATGTTAATGCAGGACATAATCTGGGCTGGCATGAAGTTTCCTTCAAAATCTATTTGGTGCTGCTAATTTGTTTGTTGAGTTTCTGGGTGACAGGGCTCCCCAGAAGACGTCTATATTATTGAGATATTTATTTAGAGATATTGTGGATCCACAAGTGGATCCACAAGTTTCTACTCCCAGGAACTTCATTTCACTACAGATGTGAAATGTGCAAGGGATGAGTTTCATCTTTTAGAACAAGAGCCATTCAGATTTCTGTTCTCTCTGATGTATTTTACCCAACACAGTGATAAATTCTTAGCCCCACACCTCTCAAATCTTAAACCAGAGATGAGTATGGACAGGAGAGTTGGACAGAAAACCCTAAAAGTTGTTATTGCCATTTCATTGTTCAGTCTGTCTCAAATTGGTTGTATAATACTATTTACTATCCTGAAAAGTCGCAATTGCTTGGCTCAGATGAGACAGAACAGACTAAAACACGATCTTGAGTAGCAATAGAAGCCTAGTGTCATCCATTGCAGCTCAGGCCTGATCTAAAGAACTGCTGTAATGCATAGCGAAGGCTGAAAAATGAACTTTTTGAAGGAAACTTAAAAAAAAAGAAAATTGTGTGTTTTCTTGCAGGATGCTATTTATCAAGGGCATCCAATGCATACTACTTAAGGGCTTATAACTTAATGCATGTACAGCAGCATTATACCACCTCTAGTCCTGCATATTGTGTGGCCTCAGCCTCCACAGTCCAGCGGCTAAATAGGCAGGATAGGAAGTGTCTCCTCGGAAAACAACACACAACAAACATATCCCCTTCCTCAAACAAACATGTCCCCGTCTCCACATTATCACCTTAGACTGAGCAAAATGCCTCTCTTTGCTCGGCGCTTCCAGGAGCGTAGGTACCTCAGCTTGTTTGTTAACATCAACACCAAAGAGAGGCAGAGAGAGGGAGAGAGCGAGAGAGAGGGGGGAAAAAATCAATCTAATACTGCAGAACTATCAGATCATATGAAATTATGGATTCTTGGTCTGAGCATTCAGCCCTTGTCTGCCGAGCTGTGCAAATCAATTCAAACAGACACAAAGAGCAAACACACGCCGAACGCCACAATAGGAAATTGAAGCGAGCGGAGCCTCCCTTTTTAAAATATGCCGCTACATATTTGTTTTGTGGATTACCATTCTGAAATGAAATTTGAACAGTTACTTAAAATAATATGCAAAAGATATTTCTTGCTTTTTTTTTATTATTCCTCTCTCCTCCATCCCACCCCCGTCCTCTTGTTTGTTGGAGGAAAGGGGGGTGGGTTGGTGGGGTGGGAGGGGCGGGTGGCGCAGTGGTAGAGGCCACAATGTAAACAGACACACAGAGCTGCTATGATGCTGATTATGTTTCCAAAACATATTTCGGGGCTTTATCCCCATTGCAGGGAGTTGAGACTTTATAATTTTTTCGTTGTGCTTTCCATATTGCACCGCTGCTGCTTTTGAAACATTTATGATGGTATCTGAGGCACCATGGAAAGAAAAAAAAGAGGTCTGATGTTGGAAATCAGTGTCATGTAACATTCATTGACATAGCATGCTAAAACCTTGCTCCCAGGTGAGAATCTGTTGTAACAGTAATATGAAGAGCAAATATCGAGAAACTGAAGTTTTTTTTGTATGTATGTCTTTTACTTGTCGGCCTCATTTACAGATCCACTGTTTTCTTCTCTTCCTTTTTTTTTTTTTTGCACAGTATTCTCTGTGCAGGATGTTAGATCAGATTGAGGTCCCTTAATTGTATTTCATCTGTGGTGACACCTGAGCAGAATACGTATTAGAAATGCTGTTTGGAATGAAATCAAATTCATGCACCCACTCAATACATTCGCTCAATTGAAGTGCTTTTTTATGAACCAACAGTATCACGTTGCAAAGAGAACAAAAGGCCTCTCGGATTATGTTCCACTGCGCTGCCTTTACACTCCTTTAAACCCTCACCCTGTTATATCACTGCCTCCTATCTCTGTTGCTCTGCTCTCTTGCTCTGTAAAGGCACTAAAAATTTATGTCCCTCTCTTCTTCCTCCCGTTTCCACTTGTTTAAAGGGACATTGTCCCACTAACCTTCCTCTCTGTACCTGAGCAACGTGCTGTCAGGATCACACCTTCAACCCGCCTTCAACCCGGTCGCTCTGTTCGGTCACGTTTTTCAAAACAGGTCTTGGAGACGAAACGTGCAAACCAAAGAAAGGACGAGGAGAGAGCTACACGGTAGTTTAGTTTTGGCTTGAGCTGTGGATGATCTTTGTTGCCTTGTGTCTTCGTTGTCTCCTGTGATGTTGTTCTTTATGTAGGAGATTCCCCTAATAGAACAGGAATAGAAGAGAATATAATATGCCTTTATTTTTAACTATATACTGCATGCATCCAGTGTCCTGTAGGTATGAATTGCTCCTCTTCACCCACAAATCAGATCTGTAATGTGAAGTGTGGGGTCACTGTGGGAAGTGAAGTCTTTCAAAGGACTGTTGATGTTCATTTCCCATTTGCACACATCTCATGGAGCTTGATATGTGATATGAAGTCATAATTAAACCTTATTTTCTGACATTTGAGACATCTGGGGATAATAGAATGATGCTGGTGCTCAAAGTCTTAGTGTTTGTGAAGCTAAGACTTTGGCAGCAATAGCACCAATAGTGCAAGATTTAAAAACTTTTGTACCAAATTATGTCTAGACAGTGACATAGGACAGGAGTTGAGATTGTCCTGAACATTTTGATGCATAACACTAGGGTATTCTGTTACTTGCAAGTATCTCATAATAGTTGAATTTAAGTATGTAAAAATGAGAAAATACCCTCAGACATCGGAGGGTGAAACCAATTTGCTCAGGTGCTTTTTATGAGTCTAGGCAAAGTGGAAAAAGGTTGTCCTACAGTAAACTGGTGCCCTAAGGGATGTGGCACAATGCAGTGTGTGGGCTGAGTTCACCTCCCAATCATGGACCTTTCACTGTATGAGCTACACACTGAGATGCAGGGAAAGGGAATATCTGTGGTTACACTGTCACATGTGTTCAGAAGTTCAGATCGTCAGTGCACATACTTGTGTTTCTCTTTGGAAAGCTCGTCTGGCACAGTCCCCAAATACACAGCTGGGGTGAAGCGTCATTGATTAGTCATAGTTTATTAATGAACAAAGTCAACAATGACTGGTATGTTTAAGGAGGCTTAGGAGAGGAATGCACACACACTCGGTAGTATCTCGAAGAAGAGTTTCAATCTGGCATCACAGTAAATGTTCTTTCAGATTGCTTGCATCAAATTTTGCTCGAACTGTTGGTGATGATCTCTAGGATGTCTCTCGATTTCATGACCGCATGACCTGTTTGTTTTATTGTTGTTTTTGTTTTTTTTAGCCTGTCTTGTCCAGAGGCCGAGGCCAACAGCTCAGTGTCGAATGCTCCTGTAGCACCAAGCAGATTGTATCCTGCAGGAGTTGTAGTTTAATACTGTTTCATATTACTTATTTTCTCAATGACATCTGGAGCATTAGTGGACCAGTTGACTGAACTGGGGGACAAAGGACAGAGAGAAAGAAGAGAGAGGGACAGTGACAACAACACACATCAAAGATGACAGTTTTGACAACAACAATAAAATCAACAGCAACATCTAAGTAGATAGAAAGAAGAGCCAGGGACAGTGACAAACCTGGACCTCCTGATGTTTTCTGCTGCTGAAGCAGAAACGTGCAAAACTCTGAGTTTTGTTTACATCGACAGCACTCTCTGGTCTAATCATCACTTTGCCTCTGTTTTTCCATTTGAGTGCATATTATTATCCACTAGGTTTTCGTCGGGTGGAGGGTGATTTTGTGGCACTGGATGAGCTGGCCACAGCTTCCGTTTGGCTCTGTATGGGTTTGTGGTAAAGTGGTCAGAGTGTGGGTCGTGTTGCCTCTAGTGGCTCGCATTTAAACAGTAATAATAATAATAGTAATAATAATGTGGCTGCAGATTCACATGCTGCTGCCACCTGTCTGTCTTCTGTCCCATCAGCCTCTCCTCTCAGCAGGACTCTTACATCATTTTTATATACTTAGTAGTGAGTAAAAGTGTGTCATCTGACTGTCCTGATTGCAGTCTTCGTGTAAAGCTGAAAGTGTAACTATTTTTCCTCTTTGGCTCTACTGACTGAGGTCTGTTTGGACCTAATCATAAAAGTGCTGCCAGTAGATACACGCAGGCTGAAAATAGGCCTCAACAAATGCACAATGTTGTCCTGTTTGAGTGACATTTGATGAAAAATGAAAATAAATGAAAGGACGGTGCCCAGTTTTTGTAGATTACTTATCTGATGTGTAGGGAACACCTGGGAAAACAAATGTGAAATCCTCTGAATTTTTATGCACTTTTGAACAAGTTTTCCCTTCGTAATCTTGTCATATAAATTTTCTTTTTAGACTAGTCTGTGATATCTGCGCAAATACTCTTTTTTGACAGCTCTGTCTACTTTTATTGGTGTCAGAAAGGGAGCTTCTCTGTTTAAAAAGAAACGCATGTGTGTCCCTTGGCTCTGCTTTATCCTGTGAACAGCTTCTAAAGAGGAGCCTTGTGTGGCTCATTATGACGGTGCCTTCTCTTTACAGTGTCTCCTTTTGTACATGTGCAAAGTTGAAAAAAAAAAAGAAAAAAAGTCACCGACGGTGTAAGAAATCGATATTTTTAGTGCTCAGCAGCACGCTGCGAGCTGAGGGTGAAATACTTTTAGCTTTAACAAAAGGTGTAACACTTCAAGTGCAGGAGTCTCTTAGCTGGAGCGGGGTAAAGAGAAGCTGTCAGCTAAGTGTAGTCATCATGCGAAGCCTTTCATAGCGGAAGAGAAAGCTGAGGGAGCGGGGCAGGAGGAAGCCTGAGCACTGATGGGGCTGTTTGAGTTGATTTCATGGTTGTGTGAGCGTTGCTCAACCTGTTACAACTGATGCTGAACTTGTTGCTCTCTGCGGACCCCATTAAAATGAAAACGCGCCATAGACGGATACGATGAGTAAAAATAATACATAACAGGGAAATAATTGCGACGTATCCTGGTGTTTAGTGACCGTAAGAGTCTCCAAATTGAATGCTCCTCCTCACCACCATCTGTGATTAGTACAGATGTGACAGAGAGAATTAACCAGGGATTAAAGCTGTGGGCTGGATTCACCTCATCCTTTAATGTTATGAGTGGGTGTCCTGGATGCTCCGATCGACAGAAAACTTAAACGTCCTTCATCAAACAGTCTGTTTTCAACAATCGGCGATACAGGGTGGTGGGATGTACAGAGTGGGTGCAACAGCAGAGGTAAATATGTGTTGAGACTGAACACTGAGTGAAACTCAGTGGCAGCGCGGTTGTGTTTAAAGTCAGGACCAGTCTGAGCTTTATGAAAATACTTCATAATGAGCAACAGATTTGCAGTGCGTTTTGTATGACTTGAAAACATCCAGAGACAAAAGGAGAATCAAAGTACAGGAAAGCAAGAGCGCAGCTACAGCAAGTCTTTAACTGCAGTTACAATGTCTGTAGCAGGGATTAAACAGGGTCCCGATCGGCATGGACACACTTGACTTGACTTGAAGTCAGATTTGCAATCTGCTCCATTCAGCCCTAGTCTGGGACTGCAGTCATCATGATCAGTCGACACAGAATAACATATATAATATAATATAATAAATATAGTGCATGAGAGGTAATGCATTCAATTTGCCAAATCATTTGGGGCAAATACCAAAAACCACATCAGTAAAGCAGGGGTGAAAGTTCATAGTTCATATGTTAAATAACATTACTGTAAGTTACTGCTGCCATATTGTTGTTTTGTTCCAGCTACCCCCATAGCTGGAGACACGCTGAAAGACTTTTTGCCCAATTAAGTTAACAATTGAGAACAATTAAGTTCAGGCCAAATCTGCTCTGGTCAGCACAGAAAGCTATGAACTATGAGCTATGAGTGTGTGAAGGGAACAGACCCAACCAATTTGTGGGAATAAATATATATACTGTAACATACAACATATTGTCTGTTTAACAGCAAATCGGCCTCACTTATCTTTTCAGGTGTTGGAAAAAGCAAAACCTGACCTGACCTGACTTCACTTTTGAACTTTTTCTCAATTTAGAAATGTTACAAGCATTCTTATTGGCTGAGGGCAAAGGCAGTCATGGAAGGGTGATGAAGCGGTGTTAAGGGAGTAAAGTGAGGTTGACAAGATGTCAATTTGGTGAAAAAAATGGTTACACAGGCATGGTAGGCTGACAATATGTATTAAACATATCATAGTTTATAGTTTCTTGGAGCAGAGAGATGCACAGCAGCAGTCATTCGTTGTCCATGTTTGTTTACCCTGGAAGTGCCACTCTCGCCATGGTGTACGATGCCTTCAGTTTGGTAGGTTTGTTCCACAAATTGTGTGTCTGCGTCTTTTCAGTATGAAAAAAAGGACTCCACCTCTTTTCCAAACCAGTAACAACTGTTATAGTGTTGTGGTGTGTCCCAAGCTTTAGGCAACACTTGGGACCGTCACCACCTTTCAACAGATTCAGGTTCCTTTCTCCTCTCGATAACGTGAATGCAATGACTAACAAAACGGCATTTACTGTGTGTTCTCACTAATTCACCTTACACCTCTCCTTCTCCGATTCACCTCGTCTCATGTAAGAACTCTGAAAGTCTTTTGTTGCCATCTTTTTACTCTGTGTTTTTCTTGCTTTGCCCCGCACCCACCCACCCACAGTCTGCCCCCGCCCTCCCGCCCTGAGAGCTCTGAAGGGCACCCAGGTGCCCAACAGGTCGCTGTAATGAGCGCTAATGAGCCAATTGACAACCTCAGTACAGGCTGATTGGTGCTGCAGGCTCTCACCATGTGCTTTACAGAGCACTTCCTGGCACAGGCCCCGAGCCTGCTGGAACCCTGCCCTGCCGTGCCCTCCATATGAGCTTAATGTGCTTTACAAGAGTGGCTTGTGAATCTTTGATGGTGAAACATAAGGGTCACCCGGCCCTCGCTGAAAGCAGAGGTTCTAAAATGTTTAGGATCTGTAGCTCTACTGAGGAAAGACAGAACATAAAAACATTTTTTGCAAAGAGTTTTCTCCATCTGTTTCTGCTTTTGTTCTCATCTCTGTTGTAAAGACTTGTGTTGTTATCACTAGTATGTTGTTTTTAACTACCCAATGAAAAGCATGTATTAGTCATAAGAAGGCCTGGTATTTCTTTCTATGTATCTATCTATCTACCGATCTATTGCAGTTTATTAAAGGAAACAGCTTCTGTTGTTTCTTGCAACATCACATCACTTTCATAAAATCTTCTCCACTGAGGATGTCCAAAAACAGTTTGCATTTCTTTTTTTTTAAAATTAGATTCAGAAAAAGTTCAGTCTTGCTTATGAACCACAACATCTTATTCGAAGTGGTCTTTTGGCCCCCTACGTTATGTCATGTGATGACAGGCAAATGTGAAAACGTTTAACATTCTGCTGGTTCAGTATTTATTGTAATATTCAGGTTCTACCTATAGACTTCAGTTTTCCACAGAAAAAAAAGTGTGAAGGTTTGTAAATATTTCCAGTGTTTATACTTGAAATGTGTGTCAAAGTGAAAACTGTGTAAAAGTAGGACGGGAGCTTAATTGTCCATAGATTCTATAGTGCAGTGTTGTCACATCTGAACAATAACACGCTGATTGAAAACTGCAGCTGTGGCACAGATTACCGCTGAGGCAGGAACAGGTATAAATATCATGAGTGGTTGGGTCAAAATTTGATTTTTTTTTTTTCTGAAGTTGAAGAGGTGAACATGAACCACAGTCAACAAGTGATAACAAAAAAAAAAGAAAATCCTGCCAGGTGTTCAAAGCAAATGGAAACAGAAGTCAAAATAATCAACAAGAATGGTGCTTCTGTTTCTACAATCTGTATAGATCACTGCATTTTATCTAACTCCTTTCTTTCTCCCATCGTATCCAATCGATGTTCATCATTGGAGTGTTGCTTTACGCCTGAACACGCACCAGCTGGAGATAATGACCAGGAAGACGAGGGTTTGGTCTCTTATTAAACATACTACATGAGGCACCGTCTCACAGGCAGATAGGGTTGGTAAGAGGTCAGGTCAGGCCTTTCTCTCTTAAGTCTTCATAAAACATATTATTTCAAAATCTTTGTGAAAACGCAGGGATTTAAAATACTTATGAAGACCTGGCTTGCAACAAATGATGTTGCCATACCATGGATCTAATTTCCGGCAAAATAAAAGGCCCAAGCTTTTATTGTCCGTATGATAGGATACTATACGATGCAACAAGATACGATACGATACGATATGAAACAATATGATACGATACAATGTGATGCAATATATCATGATTCAATACAGTAAGGTGCGATACAATATGATATGATATGATACAATATGATATAAAACAATGAGATATGATAAAATATGATACAAGTTGATGCAATATGATACAAAGCGGTATGACATTACACGATACAATACGACACGATACAGTGTGACGCAATACCTACCAGTGCTATGATACAATACAATACAATAGAACATTTTGACATAAAAAAAACGTAGGCAAACCCAAGTCATTGTTTCACCCCATGATATATCATCCATTTATTGTACTATTTATTAATTTCAGAACTTATATCGTAAGTATATAGTCAGTGTACTATTAAGATAATAGATCTTAATGTTTAGACTATAGATTTCCAGATCCTGATGACAGTTCTGTTACTTTTGAGTCTCTTTCGGTTGATGATGAAAGAAATGTGTACTCAAATTAGTTTCGGTATCAATGCTTTCATATGAATTGATTTTAGAAGAGACATGTTCTAATGGATCGATCCTCACGTCACTGCTAGATGACCTGCAAACTGTTAAACTGAGAACAAAGTAAAGAGCACAAGAAAAGATGTATGAGCACTAACAAAAATGCCTGGGTTCTGCTTCAACAGGTTCGCCGACCAACAGGCCATTTCCTCACAAACTTTGTGTATTCCCAGAAGAACCAGAGGCGTGGAATCCTCTCTATTAGCGCTCGTCAATGCTTCTACGTGTGTGTGCGCTGGATGTGATTGCTCACGGATGTCCCTCTGTAGTGCTTGTCAGATGAGGGACACTCCTCTTTCTCTCTCGCTCCACTCCTCCTCTCCTCCTGTCCTTCCTGTCATCTCTGTGGCAGTGGGAGACATCTGGACGACTGTCACGGTTGACACGGTTGGTTGACGAGCACTGACAAATCCCCACGGACTCCAGAAAACAGGAGGAGGACTCTCATTGGTGATGATGGACCGTGTGTGTGCGTGTATGCATGCATGTGTGTGTGTGTGTGTGTGTGTGTGTGTGTGTGTTGGGAGTGGCGTTGTTTAGATGATCATGGTAAGAATAATAATCCCTGTTACAGGGATTTCAAATTACCTTCATATGAGTAGATCATCAATTATGCTTGGCAGCTCTGTTACAGAATTACAGCTTGAAAGTAGCTGCTTATGTTCCAGGTTTTGACCTTTGGAAGGAGCCACCATGTCTTACAGGGACCGTGACTCGCTCTTCTCTCCGGGGGGAGGCCTTTAAGACCGTATCGGCCATGTTGGCGGCATTTAAAGGAGAACAAGAATGACCAAGAAGGAGACCAAGAGTATTTGTTCTTCTTTGGTGGTGTTCGCATCGATGCTGTGGATGCTGAGTCTCATCAGCAATGCTGCCTCAGACGCCACTTTGCAGTTCTTCTAAAATCCTATGTGAAGTGGGAACAATCTGTTTCTGCAAAGATCTGGCACCCTTTCATGCTTATTTGGCAGCCAAACATAAGTTTACAGTATATGAATGGTTTAGTTACTTTAGGTTCTTTGCAAAACAATGGAGTTTATCAACCTATACCTCAGTTGAGTGGTAACTGAACAAAAACAGGTACTTTACGCACTCATCATTTTGAAGGTATGGAGTGGTAGGATTTGTATCTAACATCCATTTTTTGTCACATCATGGCTCTGTTTAGATTTGCCCATTTGTAACTTCCAACTAACATATCACAAAATTCAGTGTGTAGACTACATACCGTGACCAAACATATACATACAGGAATAAGACTTTGTTATGAATTGACACTTTAATATTTTCCTTTAAATTTGAGTTCAGTACAATTTATATTGACTTGAACTGAACTAAACTGAACAGAATAGATTATGGATGGTTTGTCACTCTAAGTCCCCTTTAAACCAAGCATTCAGGGACCATACTTCCTCTGTTTGCTGAGACATGCTGCAGCAGTGTGACACTGATCAAAAACCATGCACCTGTTATTTTCCACGTAACCTCACATGCTGACAGGATCTTCAGTTGCACCACTGCAGCGTGTGACATTGCCTCAGTAAAGCTGCAGCTTGATCAAAGTCGCTTTAACTGATCCTTGGATGTTGAGGCTGACACGAGAAATCCTATAAAACTTTATTGACCAATGATTTCATAAATACCAAACATGACAACAGAAACATTCAGTGAATTTTTGATACTCCAGTGACCCCAGTTGTTATGTTTCCCCACTGATCTCTTCATGCCACCATTATCTCTTGTGCCCTCAATGATTCCTCTGTCTGAATCTGTTTGTGGTGTTTGCTGCATCCATTCATCAGACAGCTTTTCTCTGCAACTGTCAATTATTAGAGTGAGCATGAAGTATAGTTACCCGCGATCCGTTTCTTTTAGCCAAATTGTGTTTTTGTTATTAAGGAAAAGAACAAACTCTAAAATGGGACACTGCACAAGAGGAAAGTGGTCGACACAAAAATCTGTTCATACAAAACTCTGCTTTAGAACTGATTACATTACATGAATATTTAAAGATCATATTGTCATCCATAGCTTATCCAGGGGATTTGTTTGTCCCCAGTCATATTTCAGTCCGTAGCCTGTGGAGAGAGTTGTTAAATTTGAAAATATGTATTTTTATTGTCTGACGCAATGGGAATAATGTGAATCCAGAAACTAAAGTGGCGGAGGTAGCGCTGCATTTAGTGCATCTGAATTAAACCCTCCCCTCGTGGATTTACTGAAATACCCCTCAAAGACAACAGTGTTTGTCATTTATAGCCCTCGGCACAGAGTAATGCTGTATAAAGTTGCATTGTAATGACATATAGAAACGGTGATTACAGCCTAATTCAATTGCTCCCTAATCTCATTTCCATAATGGCCTTTATTTGGAACCTCAATTTATTGTTTTCCCAGAAATCATTATACAATTTAGCCCTTAAATCCATTTTGAATATGCGTGGCCACTGTAACAGGCAGGCATACGACGAGACGCACACATAAATATCATATACACCGACAGAGAGAGTTGCACCAGCAAGTGTGAGCATACAAATTCATACGGAAGAGACACACAACAACAAAATCTCACACAGTGACACACACACACACACACGCACATGCACTGATGCCACTATGGTAATGGATAGGCGGGCCCAGCTGGTATATCTGGTGGCAGCAGTGTGAGAAAAGAGGAGGGTTATAATGTGCAAATATTAATGATCCTGGGTTTGGGACTCTGGACACACATGCATCTTTGTCTGTGAGTGTGAGTGTGTGTGTGAGTGTGTGTGTTTGTCTGTGTGTGTGTGTGTGCACGCGCATGTGTGTGGTCAAGTGCCAGAGGGTGGGATCCAACAGCCTGGATTTAATCACTGGGACCCCTCTCCATAAGATGACTATCATGATCTGCCAGCTCCGCTGAGCTCCTCTGATATGTCTATCCCTGGTGACACAGCTCGATCTGGGCTGCCACGTTTGGCCAAGTCACCAAGATCACCATAAGTCCGCGGTCGGCACCGGACCAACCCCAGTCTTAGAGCCTGCGTGCTGCCTGTAACCCCATACAAAGCTTTAGTTCAAATAACCCCCCTCTCGTCCCCTCCCTTCCCCGGTCCCCACGCTGGGGCTGAACTGCTCTTCGAAGGGTGTGTGTCGGGGATTTGAGAAACTCCGGGATAAGAGCGATAGTCTTGGTTGTTTTTTTTTTTTTTTTTTTTTTTACTTTTTTTTTCTCCTCCTCCCAGCAGCGTCTTCGTGCATGACAGGGCTCGGAGTATGATATCTGCCCGTGGAGTTTCTACATGGATAACCTGCTCTCTCCCCCTCTCTGCCAGGCACTACGAGGAGCAATCATGCGAGACTGATTCCTGTGCTTTCTTAAGAGGATATATAATACAGTTCACCTCTACATATGACTGCGGCTGCTGAGAAGCTTTTTGAGAGGGCGACTGTCTCTTCTCAATGCTGTTGCTGCTACAACCAAGAAGGATCACGTTTTCCAGAGTAGAGCAAAATCAAGCGGAACAAATATAGAAAGTCCACAAAAAAGAATAAAGCAGAAGAGAATAAACTCTGCAATCTGCAGCTTATCTGCCTTATACACACACACATCCTCAAAATCGTGCAAGTGATAAATCACTTGTGTGTTGTTACATTTACCATTATGGAAGCAGTTTAATCATATTTACTGATGTGTGTTTGATCATGACTTACAGAAGCATCAGATTGACCTCAGACAGATTAAAGGGGGATTTCTTCTTTTCACTTAGAGTTTGAACGTATTGACTCTTTTCTGAGTGGCTAAAAAACTCCAAATTAGTTTAATCAACAAACACTTGATGCTAAAGGTGACAATTTATGCTCTCCTTCTTTGTCATGGTTCCTTGATGTCTAAAAGCAATGTTAGAAACATGCTTTGGTCAGAAAAACCCAAAGATTGCGCACAGATTACACACCAGTTTGACAGCCCTGCACTGAACGCTCAATTTCAGTGCCTCTGCCTTTAAATGCTAACGAGCTATACATGCCCCGCCCACCTCTTCCTGCCGGGCTGAAGGCATGAGGATGGCGTGGCATGACCATGTCAAGAAGTGAGTGTGGGAGAGAAATGGCTGCTGGACGACAAACTGAGGTTTATGCCAGAGTCCCAGAGAAACATGAGGATCCTGCATCTGACCACAGAGCAACAGTGCTTGAGTGGTGGACAGTGCAGTGGTGAGGCTGTCACACACAGCTGAGGACCAGAAAATGGAGGATCCTTGCTCCAGCAGCTGAGGTATAGGAAGTTAGGGCAGGACTATGGAAATTCACCTCCTTGTTATGTAACAGGGAGACTGAAATCAGAACGCTGCATTTAGAGACACATTTTCTGTCGATGACAGTTTACTAAACATTGACTTAGTGGTCCAAACTTAAGCTTAAGGGGTCGATAGGCACTTTGGATATGCAAATATACATACTTCAGCAATCAAAGTGTGAGCTTTGCGTAAATATGTCCCCTTTAAAGGCCAACCTCACAGTGCTATATGGTCCACTTCCAGTACCATATTTATGTTTGTCCTGATACATTAGGTGATCATAAAATTTAAATACTACATTAAAAAACTGCTAATGTAAAAATCTGAATGAAATTTTTTTTTATGCTCCTTTGAGGTTTAGGTTTAGGCCACCACATGTTCTTGAAGCTCTGTACTCTGCAAATCAGTCTCAGAAATGTGTTTGCAGGATGAATTGTATTTCATCTTCCATGGCAGGAAATATTGATTCCTCAAATTCAGATCATTATTAGACATATTTTTTATGCTGATCTTAAGAAACTGTTGATGGATTGTGAACACGCCTCCATGTAGATGTTGAGCACTCAAACGATCCCTAGATGTGTTTCTGTTACCCCTATACATGCATAAAGCCTAAAAAACACCTAAATGTCAGTAAACATCTCAACACTATTGTACACTATCATGACGTAGTTTTTTTAAACACGTTGAAGTTTGTCACAAAAGTGTAGTGGAAACATTTTACACATATTTCGCTGGATGTGGTGTTGTGACATGATCAGTTCACTTCAAACAACTGGAAGCTTTAATCTATATCCATTTAAAGTCACTAATTAAACCATGGAAAGACAAAATGTTTTGGATGTCCCTCTTCCTCAAAGTGGGGTCTTGAGGTAGGAGATTTTACAAAAATGATCTGATGTCCCTGGAAGACTTTGAAGGTTTAAAAGTCACAACTGTACTTTATCAACAATTCAGAAATGTTGCTCTTATTGTTCGATGTGGCAGTAGAATATCAGTCTGGTCTAATTCTGCACACCTGTCCCCCTGACTGCTCCTCCCAGCTCCCAGTGTCTCTCTACCAATCAGGTACTTCCCCTCCTGTGTTTCCCCAGCAACCCCTCACATGTTTGATTCCTTGTGTGTGTCTCAGTCTTGTTTTTTGGGCAGTTTGTTCCTCGTTGAGCGTTCTCGTGTTTACGGTGTCTTTACAGTGACGTTCCCATGCTCCTGTGTGTCCTTCCCACTGTTTCCGTTTGCCAGATTTGTTTTTGTTTTTCTTATCTCCTCATTTCCTAGTTTCAACTCTGGTTTTCCTTAGCTTTTTTTGTACTTTGCTTTTGAGTTAACTCGGATCTCTGTTTTGCTTCTTCTGCTGTTTTGTTACAGCGCTCTTGTCAGTGTCAGCTTTTCACATTGGAGTTCTTTTTCATTTTTTTGGTGTGTAGACGATTTACATTTAGGTCCCGGGAAACATCCGCCACATTACAAATTGTCACCTGTGAGTTTAATGAAGTAAGAGACTGAAATCGTGCTTCCTTGGACAGATTTCTGCTTCAAACCAACCCTTAAATATGAAGTGTCAATCAAACTGTGTATGTTTGTGTACCGTTACTGAGCTACTGTATATTCTCAGTCTGACCATGGAAAGGTCGACCTCACGTTGACATGATAGACATCCCGGAGATAAACAGGCCAATCGGGACAAAGCTGGAAAACGAAAATTAAAGATGGAGCACGTGTAGACATGCAGTTTACAGTATATGTCAATGAAACGTTAATAATAACCTTGAATCTCATAGATCAGGTGGTGTTGTAATACACAGAATACTGTGATGTCTAATAATAAATATCAGCCCAGGTAAAATAGAGTGAGTTCACATTGTCCCCCAGCATATTTGATCAGAGATGGTTACAATTAAACATCCTGGCACATTTCACACACACACACACACACACACACACACACACACACACACACACACGGTGTCACAGACTCAGGCGCTGCTTGGCCACCAGACGTGGGCCTCTGTTGCTGCCGATTGGTTGGAGTTCTGTCAGATAGCCAAGCTCTAATGGAAACGCTACAATGCAGCCAAAGTGCGGGAATCATTTCAGTGATAAAGTTATATGTTCAGCCTAGAACAACCAGTGGAGATAATGTTTGGCCTCATTATAATTCTCACCATGTTTAAACAGGCGGCCGCAGAACGCAAACAAAAGCAGATGAAATTTGAAAAGTATTATCAATATTGCAGATAGTGGATGCCCTTTCCAATCACAAGCTGCATATCTCTCACAGCAAATATATGGTTGAGTAGTTCATTCGTTTCTATTAGAGCCCCTTGTATGTTTCCCTGTGGCTCATATATATTTATGCAGAATTGATGAAAAGGCCAAACAAGCTGTCATTAGATATGGGTTGAATTCACTAGCCTGGCCACGCTAAAGGTACATTTAAAAGGCATTACTTTGCTGTGACGGATCTCTCTATTTGCTCTGCTCTTTCCCTGGGATCATTCCTCATGTGGTCCCGGCCACAAGCCAGCTTTTTGTTGCTTTATACTACACTAAGTGCATGCATCGTATGTGTATGTGTGTGTGTGTGTGAAGCGAAGAGAAAAAGGCAAAAGAGAGTTAAAGATGTGAAATTGTACAGTAGTTGCATACATGCATGAGTTTTCATACATCCGGGCCCATACTGAGTGTATACGCAGACTTACCTGTACGAATGTATCCATGCATGTGTGTATTGGTGTGTGTGTGTGCGTGTGTACGCATGCACGATTCCTCATCTTACACTGCAGTCCCCACTCAGCACGCCACTCCATGTATTCTTCAGCTCTGTTAATAGCTGGCTGCTGGAGCAAAATAATTGTCATTTTCCAGCCAGTGGGTCTAAAGTCATACAACATAATGAAATGTATAAAAAAGAGGGGGAAAATGGCAGACAGGAGGCATGCTAAATCAAATGTAGAGAGATCTGAATAATTTAAAGCACAGGAAGGCGAGAGGAGGAGGAGGAGGAGGAGGTGCAAATGGAAAGATGGTGAAAAGTATCATTTAGGTTGACAGCGCTATGTGCTAATGTGTGTGCATCTATGAGGGCAGTGCAATATCCAGGGTAATGGTGAATAGAGAAATAAATATGAAAATAAAAGGTGTGTGTGTGGAGGTGGATGGAGGGGGAGGGTGAGAGTCCTGTGCACAGTGATCACCACTGGCTGTTAAGCAAGTACAAATTTGATGACTTTGTTCACTGACTGATTGATCGATCGATTTGTTCATTCCTCTGCTCTCAGCTCTCAGTCCAATGCTGCTGCTACTGCTTTTCTCTTTCTCTCTCTCTCTCTCTCTCTCTCTCTCTCTCTCTCTCTCTCTCCCTCTCCCTCTCCCTCTCCCTCTCCCTCTCCCTCTCCCTCCCCCCGGCAGGTGTGTCTGTAACTAACACATTAACTAACCAGGCCAGAGCACTCAGTGTCCTCTGACAGCCTGTCATTTAAGCTCCACAGCCAGGGAAGGGTGGAAAATAGTTGGGAGGGAGGGAGAAAAAGGTGGAGGGGGGATTAACATGTAAAAGAGGAAGATGTAAGAGAAAGAAAAGGTGGATGGGGGGTAAAAAGAGACAGGGTGGATTGACTGTGATGTGGGGTGATGAGGGAGGCTGACCTTGTATGGACGGCTCACACACACACACACACACACACACACACACACACACACACACACACACAGAAACACACACTGACAATCCGGGAGTTTTTGGCACACACTATCCAGGTTTCTGGGCAAAACACAGAGGTAAAGAATATTGAATACTGGGCCATCTTTCTCTCCACGCCTTCTCTCTTTTTTTTTCTTTCCCTGTCTCTTTTTTTTTTCCTCCATGCACACACACATGCGCGCACGCACACACATTCACACACTCGTAAATCCCTGATTACCATGTTGTACACCTGTCCAACATTATGAGGGTATCTGGCACAGGCTGCAGTTGTCTCTAAAAAAGGTACAAAAGGACACACACTCGCACACACACACAGAGGCACACACACGTCCTGCAGAGGGTATTGTTTGGAAGTCTCTTAGACATTGTTTTTTTCTGTACGTACACCTGCAGGTTTGTACTTAAATTGTACACATACATAGATTTATATATATATATATATATATATATATATATATATATATATATATACACACACACAGACACACACACACACATGCACACGTGTGTGTGTGAGGGGGGTTGCAGCGGCCTGTCTGATGGAGACACAGTTTTATTGTGCCTCAAACAGGCGCTCAGACAAACAGTTTGCCAGTTTTTTCTGCAGCTGAGCTGGGCTGCAGCTGGTGATGAAGTGGAGCCAGCGCGTAGTCAAGGCTGACATATACCATCCACTCGTGACAGCAGCGTCAGGGATACACACACACACACACACACACACACACACACACATACACACGTAGCAGATGCAAACACCTACACTGACCCACCACAAGCGCTGGTAATTTAGATATGTACACAACTTATCCCAGAAATAAAGACCAAGCTTAAAGGCAGCTTCAGAGAAGAAAGAGAGACAGAGATTTGGTTTAATTCCAAATAACTCAAACCATTCAAACTGAGTTTTTCTTTATCTTTTGAAATGATTACAACAACAAAACAAACAAAAAAAATGCTGTTATACCCTGGGGTGAACTTCAAGATGACTCTGTTCAGCAGTAAATCATAGATGCCGTTGCTTCTCATTCCTCATTTTGCAAACATAAATCTTGCTCAAGTAAAATATAAAGCATAAACGTCTGGGCCGATACCGTGTTATGAGGCCTGATAGGTAAAGTGCTGTCTGAGCATGCTGAGTTATTAGTTCCGGTTGGACTGGCTCTGAGGATGGATCACAGCCACAAACACAAGTTCTTTTTAAACTTAATGCTTCTGTGGATTTGTGTATATGTGTGGAGCCATGTTTCCCCTTAAACTGATATTTATATAAAACATATTTATCGTAGGAAAAATATGTTGCAGGGGAAACATAATGCTGACTGGACTGGGATTTCTATCAACATAAATTTCAACATATTGCATTTGTTTATCCCAGGGTGTCCTCTCCTGGCAGCTGAAGCATGATTAATGCTTTATGGTTATGTTTAGGCAGCACAGATATGGCAGATATGTTGGTCTCAGGAAGTGGAAAAGTGACAGTTTTTGTTTTTCTTTTCACACTTTGATAGAACCTGCACTCACCTTACTTCATATTGCCTCGTCTGTCATCAAATAAGTTAACCCGGCACAAAACTACAACTTTTTAATGTTGAGCCTATATTTTCTAGGGATTAAAAAGGGCAGTTACCTGTCTGTGCCCGTGTGTTTGTGTATACGTATGTTCACGTGAATGATAGAGACAGACTGTTGCTGTAGTTTTTCCAGGAGCTCCAGCAGGGTTCAGCGACAGAGTCAAAGAAGACAAGGTGGCTTCAAATGATTCTTCCTGTTAAATATGTGACTCTGTGAATTACACAGCTTCTTGGCTCTCTCAAAATAGTCCCACAAGGCTTATTTGAGATGAAAAAGGGGGTTGGGAGGGTATTTTCACTTGGCTTTTCTTTCAACAGTGTCTTTGGCAAGCCATCGCTAACAAGTGCAGTTCTGTTATTTTAAGGTCCAAAAAAAAGAAAACGAAAAAAAGGGGAAGAAAAAAAAAGAGCACAATATTAATTGTTATATCTAGGGACGCTAAATTTAACCGCTTCCTCTTCAGATCACAGGATAAATTACTGTATCTGATCATGTCCAGAGTTGATTTATGATTTATGTGTGCAAACGGTCACTTTTCACGCTCGAAGAGTATTAACAGGGATCAGCGGCGATAGCCGAGAAATTCCTCCAGTGAAGGAGAGATGAAAAGGACGATATGGATGCCATATCTGCGGCCATCTGTCTACGCTGTGACTAGATATACCACTCAACTCTGTCACTCCCACAACCCACATGCATGTGTCACTATGTCTGCACACACACACACACACAAAAACACGTATACTCACGTATACTCACGTATCCCTGCACAGACGAGGCTTTTGTTTTCCTTATTTTACGGATTTCAGAAATTGCATTATGTGATTCCAGACTATTACTTGATTAGCATCTACGTACCGTCTAGTTCATGGCTTTCTAGCCTCTTTTTTTTCACTCCTTCGGCCTCTTAATTCATCTTGTAGTTCATTCTTACGCCTCCTATTGACCTATGATCACAGATACGATTCTGCGTTCTTCTGAGGAAGAGGCCCAAACAAAACAGATACTGCCACCTAGTCTGCAAAGATTATTTAAAGCAGCAGATGCTGTTACACTGCTACGACATGGCCAATGTCACCAACTTGGAATATTTAGTAAGATGGGGGAGTAATTGCCCTCAGTTGGGATGATTCTCATTAGCAGCTCCAGAGGTATCAGTCGGCTAAATGAAACAATGAGTTTCACGGGGTTGCGATTTAAATGGAGATGTAAACTGTCTGGTTGTCTGTCTGTCATCCTCTGCTCCTTATTCCTGCAGATCAGGGAGAGAAAGGGAGCGGGAAGAGAGAGAGAGAGCGAGAGGAGGGAGGGGAGGGGGAGAGCAAAGCAAAGTCTTGTCCAAGAAGAAGTATTATTGTCCAAGAAGTATTAGTTCTCTTTTTAATTTTAGCAAGACGAGGAAGTCGGAATTCAAATGAAAGAATCGGTTTCCATCCAGCTAATAGTAATCCATAATCCCACCGACGTGTCTAAAGCACAATGTGGTCGCTGTGATTAACGTTAATGCCTCCCCTACTCAATTTATTGAAATGTTGGAAAGAACACATTTGGTTTGGAACCAATGCGCTGGCTTGTGTTTAAAAATGTGGATGGGGTTGGGGTGGAGGAGGGGATGAGACAAAAGTGATGGAAATGCTGTGAACGTGAGGGAGGGAGAGAAAGAGAGACAAGACATGGGAAGTTAGGAAAGGACGGAGAGAGAAAAAAAGTGGATTCAGAGGAGGTAGGAATGATTTTTTCTGAGAAAAAAAGAGAGCGAAAAAAGGATGGTACAAGCAGAGTGGAGAGATGAGATGGCTGAGAAGAAACAAAATAACTTGCTGTGTGAAAATTGGTCCACCCTGGTCTCATTTTAAGGCTAGCCTGATGATTTTAATTTCTGGAAATGACACACTTTGCAGACAGACACAAAAAAAGAGAGAGAGAGAATGAGAGCAAAAAAGAAAGTGGTATTAGAATAATTAAACGCGGGGAAGAGGGTCGCGGTTTCATTTTCAGCAACACTTCAAATGAATTCCTGTAATGATCCTGAAACCTTGAAAAGGAAAAAATCCAATCAAACAATATCTACTGGGCTTCATTTTCTTTGCTGGAGGAATGACCCCTCTTTGTCAAAGGGCGAGTCATGGAGAATGTGGGTCGCCATAGACATACAAATGAAGGGCAGACAATTTGGTCTAGTTAAAGCTATTATGCCTACAAGTGCGCACGAGATAATGTCGCAGCATGTGTGTGTGTGTGCGCACATGCCTGGCAACACAACTTTGCGTGTGTGTGTGTGTGTGTGTGTGTGTTTCTGCGAGCTTGTGTGTGGGCAAGAAAAGAGAGTGATTATCTGTGTGTTTAAGCATGTGTGTGTGTGTGCGTGTGTGTGGCAAGTGCGCTACAGCTTTAACACTTTGCGGCTGTGATATGACTCATTGTAAATGATGCCATGGAAGGTCAATTGTGGAGATCAAAATGGCTGTTGATGGAGGGGAAGAGAGAAAATGTGTCATGTTTTCCCCCTCACTGCGTGCCGCTGCCAAGGCATTTTGATTTAAAAGAATAAATGGATCTGCTCAGGGTTATTTCTCTCTGACTGGCGCCGTCCAAAATAACACCCCTGGCCCATATTTTTTGGAGGAGCCTCATGCCTTGCACCCATTGTTTTTACTCCCTCCCCTTCCTTTGACCATTGGAGAGGTAATCAGGCATGAGTGCCTTGGATTACGGCACGAGTGGATGAGCAGCTGCAATGCTCCAATGACCTTTTGTCACTCATTACTGGACCTCCTAAAAAGAAGGGAAAGAGGAGAGGGAAGAGAGAGAGAGAGAAAGAGAGGGAGAGAGACGGAGAGAGAGAGGAAAAAAGGGCAAAGTAAAAGGCAAAAAATAAAAGGAAAAGAAGGAGATGCTTCCTCTGAAATCTTTAGGGATATTCAGTTCAGTGACCGTGATGTGTTATTGTCTGCCTCGCCTTACCCAGAGCAGATGTTAAATGGACTGATTGACAGAAAGTCATAATCTGGTCTCGGGTAAAAGATGAAGAGGAGTGGGGGGGCTGTTGGGAGGGGGGTGATGGAGGAGGAGGAGAAAGCGGTTAAGAGAAGGGTAAGAATTAGAGGAGGTGGTCTCAGAGTAGCACAGGGAAGGGTAGAGAGGGTGACGTAAAGGAATGAACAAACCAGATTAGAGGGAGATGAGATTTAAACCTTTAAACTTTACCGGGTCAGTGCGTTTAAGTGTGGTCACATCGTGATGCAAATAGTGGTAGAAACCAAAATAATTTGTACGTTTTTGGGCAATGAGTTTTGTGATATTTATTCTTATTGCACAACGAAGCAGTACATGGCTCAGGGAGGTCCCAAAAGGTCCCCACGTCCTCACACATACACATTTCAGATTTTGAAAAATGAATGAGTCTAAACTGAGACAGAATGTGACGTAATATACGGATGTGACACAAACCACTTCCAAAACAATTGTGTTGTTGTTGCCAGATTTGCATTAAGGGGAGCCAGATCAGTACAGAAACTGTAGAAATAGCACTGCAAAAGGCCTATAGAACAGCATCTGAGGCGTTCCTGAATAAACCAGTGTTCCAAAGCTGCTATATGAACACCACAGAACAAGGATAAACACTACATTCAATAATTTTAGGTGCCAAAGAGATGTTTTATGGAACGACTTTTCAGACTAAAGATTGCAACTACTGTACATGGCCAAATCATTTATATCTGGGGGCGGAGCCTCATTGTTCCAGTCCAGGAAAGTGCAGGGGCACTGAAAAGAGTGCGAGCGATGCATTTATGCATGGTAATTGCATCACCAGAGGGGGCAGTCTCATGCATTTGACCTCTGGGTCCTGCAGGTGTGCCCCCCAAAAACACACACACCCACTCTCTCACACACACACACACACACACACGCACACACACACACACACACACACACACACACACACACACACACACACACACACACACACACATAGACACTGCATACACACTCATAGACACACACACACACATACACACAGGCATTATGACTGTCTGCTCCATTCACCACAAAGGAACATTCAAAGCATTACATGCATTTGGCAAGACTCTCATGCCTGTTAGTACGTGCAGCAGCAAGGCCAACTCTGGCACATACATGCACATAAACACACACACACAGGCACACGCACAACCGCACACACACTCCGGGACTTATGCCAAATGAGCATAAAAAAAAAATCACTACTTAAAAATAGGGTGGTGCTCTTCCTCTGATATCATCTGTGCAGATGCTCCGAAACCTTCCGAGCCCTCAAAGCTAAAAGCAATTCAGATGTGAATATTGAGTGATTGAATGCATGCCAGTGAAGAGAAGGAGGAGCACCCCCACAATGAAATGGTTTCTCCCACAATTAATGCAGTGCACCTGTGATGCTCGATAAAGAGTGCTGCACTGTGCACAGGTGTGGAACATTAGTTCTGGGGGTGTTCCTTGAAAAAGACAAGCTTCTCCCGCTCTCCCCCTGTAATAACACACTATGACACACACACACACACACATTCACTCAGACACACACACACACTCAGACACACATGCATTGGGCATAGGAAGGGAGAAAAGAAGTGTGATGCTGTGAGAAAAGTAAAAATATGTAAATGAACTCACTGCCCGAGAATCAATCCTGTCATTCACAGCTGAGGTAACCAACTTTGAGTGTGTGTCCCCATTGCACACATACATCACCGCCTGCCTCCTCATCCATTTGTTTGTGTTGATACCAATGTCTCAGAGTGTGAATGTGGGTGTGCAGAGAGGCCATATGTGTGCGTTTGAGAGGCCCATTTGGCCCAGTCACTACCTTACAGTCACACTATCAGCTGGAAGGTATTAATAAAGAACAAGCTGTTACATTTAGGTAACAGATACCAGTGTAACACAAAGGCTGTGCTTAAGAAATCTATCTCTGCGAGACGAAGAGCGAGAGACGTTTACAAATAGAGATGACAGGAGATGTTCAATTTTAGATCCACAGAGTATTAGAGTGAATAGATATTAAAAGACAGATGCTGAGTGCGATAGAGAGGAGCAGCGATGGGGAATGTGCTAATAAGTAATGTGCTTGTCTTGCTAATGTCTATTTTGATGCTCTTAGCTTAACCCAGTCTCTAACTAGGTCATTAAGTAGCCTACCAAACATACTGTAGATAATCCTTTACAATCAAGTGTGTCTGCGTGTTCATGTTGAATATTCAATGCAGAGTAAATATAGCTTCAATGCACTGCGCTGGCGCTGTTAATAAAAGTAATAACTGAAGCATGCGATTTTTAGTAATTGCTTTACGTTATATTGAAACTGCATTTTTTTTCTTTTTAGAGACAAAAAGAGTAGTAGTGTGTGTGTGTGTGTGTGTTTGGAGTTCTCTTTAACTGGACGGACAGTATAAGCACAGATCAACATCTGGGGGAATAAAGAGAGGGAAAAGTGAAAAAGAGTGAAGAAAAAGACAGCAAACTAGCAAACATGGATGTAAACATGACTGCTTTCAAATTTTCAGACGCTTTTGCAAATATGTCACAAGGGAGGAAATGCATTCAACACGTTTGTCAAGAGTACATGCAGACTCAATTCCTCAGTGCAGCTGGAGCAACAACAGTGAATATATATAATGTGCTGTTTATGCATACATGCATAGGCCAGGAGTGCTGACGTCAAGTTAGTGGTGTTTAATTAACCGATTGCTTTGCATTATAAATACAGGCTGCCATCTTCGAATGGGTCGCGGTGCACCCTTTCTGAAGATGCTTTCTCACGTCTGCAGAAATAATAATGATGGAGAAAAATGTACGATGAATGACGGTGTACGATAATTTCAGTTCAGCTGTTAGTTTGTCCAATGATATCTGCTTGATCGACAGACAGACAGACAGACAGACAGACAGACAGACAGACAGACAGACAGACAGACAGACAGACAGACAGACAGACAGACAGACAGATAGATAGATAGATAGATAGATAGATAGATAGATAGATAGATAGATAGATAGATAATTTATTTATTAAATAGAACTACATTATCATTTTATTGCATGGTTATTTATATTCATTTAAACTGATATATTAATGTATATAATTCTATTATGATCATATTAATTCTGTTTTATTTTTTGTCTTGCTGTCACAATTGCATTTCTTTTAATTTCTTTCATTTCAGAAACCTTTCAATCTTTTGAACAGAAAATTAGAGATGGAAGACATTACAACCAATACATGGTATGTATGTATGACAGTATGAAGAAAAGAGGTGAGAGATGAATCCTTAATAGCAAGCAAATGACTACGTGCACACTATTACAATATTAAATGGCTGAATACTCAGCTGCCCAAATTATGACTGAAAATATAAAAAATACCACTATAACTCAACAATTTTGGAAGCAATCAGCTCCAATCAGGAGTAACAAAGCCCCACGTCGTGTACTCTCGTACTTGCACACAGTTTGGAGCCGAGGGTCTTCGCAGACAGGTCACTTATGTTGAGGATGGGTGTGGGTGCAGCTGCTTCCTCATCTACCTGAAGCCTAATTGATCCATTAATCGCCACGATTGGTCACAGAGTGAAGACACCTGCTACCCCACCTGGGTTTCTGTCAGATGGGACCGAGTGTAGATAGAAATCTACCAGTGTCGTTTCCAAAAGCCTGCCGTCCAAGTTCTGATGTCTGAAGGGTTTTAATTCAGAATGATTACTGGTTTGGCAGGCAGAGTAAGAGAACGACCGGAAGCATTGCAGAGAATTAAATATGTTGATACAAAAAAGTAGGAAAGCAAGGAAGAAGGAAATGTCTGATTACGATAATGGCCGTGGTGTCACAATTAGGTTTAAATCACTTATCAGCTCTTCTTGGAGTTACATTTCTGAATTGTCTCTCAAACAGGTGTCACGGAGAAATATCTCATTTGGATTTGAAAACACTCTCCTTTATGTTTTCGTAGCTGAAAATGAGCTCGGTGCCTCAGAGCTACAACGTCATTAATTAATTATGCACTTGACGTGAATGTGGATGAGTGCAGACTGTGACCTTGGGCTGTGACAGTCCTGTACTGACCTTTTTCCCTCTCCCAGAGAACAAGGGCCCACATACAGCATTCCCACATCGTCATCTGGAAACATCATTGTCCTGTCCTCGCTCTTTATTTCACAAGAAGAATGGCTGCATTGTTGCATTCACGTCATATGGAAATAACTTTTGGAAGGGCCTGACAGTTAAAAGCAATGGATTTTTCATTGTTTGTGTGGAGAAAACCGGTGCCAGGACGCCGCGTCTTTGTACGCTGTTGTCTTTAGTCTCTCGGCGTTAATACTTAGATGTAGAACGGGTGTGAAAGCATTTAGTGGACTAGAGGCAGCTTCCCCGCGCTGCCTAATGGGTGATTAGCTGTGGTAGTAAAAAATGCACCTCTCATTAAGTGACTCAGCTGCCTAAAACAATATGGATTTACAGGCTGCGAGCTGTGAACGTGCAGCGATAGGCCAAAAAATCAACAAATAACCAGAGACCAGTGAGTCATCGCTTCATTTCTCTGTGCTCGGTACTAATTTGCCTTCATTTAAGAGATCTCGCATCATGTGGGGACCACATGGAGGTGCTCATTTTTGGCTACATTAAAGTTGGCAATGACACATTAAAGTTTGGCGGGGAGGGGGGGGTCACCTGTTCAACATTTCTCTCTGAAACGATATGTAATATTTGTCTACAAGCCCATTAAACATCCATCTTATAACTCATGGCATATGAGCTAATTCATAATTCTATACTCGGATTACAGACCAACACTTCCTTTTACCCTTTCAACTGTAAGAGTTGTAGTATGAAGAGTGGATTTATAAGTGGAGTTATAACTTTCCTGAGATCCCTCTGTCTCTGCTCCTCCTGACAGCAGGCAGGTTTTGTAGGAAGAAGCGAAGAAAAATGGAGAATAAACACAAATCATCAACAAGAAGAAAAACAAATTGGAAACAAGGTTATCGAGGTGATTTCAAAGTTGCACACGCCCACAACAAATGCTTCTGCAGGACAAGCAAACATCGGCAGGTAATAATACGACCGGTTGCCCTCTTTAGCTGTGAACTGGTTCATTTATGTGTGATACAATCATAGGAAGTGACTCGCTGCTTTGTTTATTCTCAATGCTGACTCATAACTCACCATCACATGATCCCTTCTTTCTTCCTTTCTTTCTTTCTTTCTTTCTTTCTTTCTTTCTTTTTCTTCATATGCCCTTCATGTGAGACAATCTATGCATGTATGACGACATCTGAAGTGACACGTTCCAGCACATGCGTCTTTTTCTCGCTCTCTCTCTCCCTCCCTCTCTCTCTCTCTATGCCTTTGCGATTATTCCTGCAATCTCCGATGGCACATAAAAAAAAAACAAACTTGAACCTGCGTCTCAGTTTTCTCAAGCTGTCTGCTACATTTAAAATGCTAATATAAGACTAAACTGATTAATAATTAAACAATTACGGTCATGAATCAATAACTTCTGCACATATTTTTCATTAGTAAATTGCAAAGAGTAAACAAAGAAGCAGTATTACCAATTCAAATGTGGATGAAGGGAGGCGGGGGGGCATTCTAATCGTCCTAACTTTGATGAAAAATAAACATTTGAGACAGTCACTCAAACAGTAACGGCCTCTGGTACAATTTTCCAAAGTAGATCATGTTGTTGCTTTAGATACAGTTAGTTGGTTGATTATTCAAGTAAACATGGTTGGAACATTTTTAATGAAGTAGTCCAATATGAGAAATTCATGATAAATCTGGTGTGTGTGTGCGTGTGTGTGCGCGTGTGTGTGTGTGTGTGTGTGTAGTCAATGTACAGAACATTTGGACAGATTTGGTGCCCATCTGAGGAGCCGGCGTAAAGTTGAACTGATTTTCCGTGGCAATCTGTCTCCAGTTTGAGGGACTCGGATATCGCAGTTACAAAAGGGGGGCTCAGCCAGGACTGTTTACGTGTTTCCGATCAGTGCGAGGGACTGAATGCTTGACTTTTAGTTGTGTCTGACACAGGGCTAAACCCACTGCCTGTGTCTGTATTCTCGCTCCGAAACCCTCCCAAAAAAAAGCCACAGTTCTCCCTCCGGCTTTACCCATCGGAGCCAAAGTGACACGTCCGTTTACGGATCAGTCTTGTTTGTGACTCATCGTGCATTCACAATTTACCATCCCTGCCCCCCCTCCCCACACCTCCCCACCCCACCCCTCTCTCTCTTTCCCCAAATGCCAGCGTGGTAATAGCTGATGCCATGGCAGTAAGTGTAAAGCCTGAGAAACAAGGATAAAAGCATAAACAAATCTGTGATAAGAAATATGACATGGCTATCAGCATGCAGAATAAGCCCGGCCCTGCGAGCACAGGCACCCAGATTAATGATAAATTACGAGGACCTAGGCTTGTTTATAGCACTCATTTTCCCTGCTGCACCTGCTCATATTCTCTTGGCCTAGAGCAGCCCCCTCTCTCTTTTTCTATTTTCTCTCTCCATCTCTCATACTCCTTCATCCACCCCTCCTTCCTCCTTTTCTTTTTCTTTTTTTTTCTTTTTCTCTGAGTAGGTGCTTATTTAAAATGAACCCGTGTTTCTAAAGCACTTTGCCAAAAAACGTTGGGACGCCCCTTGAAAACATAATCTGTAGGTGTATAACTGATATCTTTAAAGGAGAGAGGGATGAGGGCAAACTATTACAGTTAAGAAAAGAAAAATAATATGTCAAGAGGGACCGAGAGAGGAGAAATTTATTGTAAATGGGAAACAGGTTTGAACTGGGATATAAGTGAGTACGAGAAGGGATAGAAAATATGCAAAATGTTTTGATGTGCGCGAGAAAGAAAGGTAAAGAGAGAGATAGAGAGATAGATAGATAGATAGATTGATTGATAAGGTTTCTGTAAATGAGAGACAGAAGATTTGAGCCGGGAAACAAGTGAGTCTGAGAAGGAATTGACAAGGTGAGAGGAGCAAAATGTTTTGATGCATGCGGCGTGTGTGTGTGTGTGTGTGTGTGTGTGTGAGAGAGAGAAGGAAGAGATAAAACCAGAATGAGATGAGAGCAGTGGGCAGGCGCAGCGGCCTTTTGGTAGCAGCAGCTTGTAATAATACAACAGCCGGCATCAACGCAATGCTTAATTTTAATATTAATTACAAATATCTCTCCACACAACAAGGAAATAATTTGACAATCACTTTGGCCCCGAGTACTGTATTAAATGCAAAGTGGGGCTAAGGGCGAGAACAGTCAATATGGAGAACTAAAGTCGGACCCCCAGCCCCCACCCCACCCCATCCTCTCCTGCAACCCACCCCCCACACCTCATTACATGAAGTGTGAATGTTAATTCTAGTGGGTTTATTAGTTAGAATTAAGGAGGGAAAAAATGAGAAGAGGTTAGCATTTTTATTGTTCATTACAAGTGGCTCTCTGGTGGCACCTTGGGTTTCTTTTTTTTTATTTTGGGAGGGGTGGTCTGTTGGGAGGGAGGCAGGGAGGGAGGGTGCCGTTGGTGTGGGGTGATAAAAAAAAAAGGAAAAGGGGCAGCGAGCGCCGGGGCAGGTTTTGGAGCAAGGGGCAGCATGAGTGGCTATTGTTTGAATCATAATTATATTTTTATTATGACTGAGCTCGGGGGCCTGGCGCTCACACTGTACAAAGCAATTTCTCGCAGAGGAGAGCGCTACGAGGGCAAAGTGTTTACATACCAAATTATAAGAATATACTGACAGCGTTTGGTTGTTAATAAGCCGTAATCACTTCCCCTAATTTAATCCGGTTGCTATGGTAAACAAATGACACTTGAGGCTGATGGCGCTGAAGGAGGAGAGGAAGAGGTGTGCCCAGTCAAAGGAGGGAGAGAGAGAGAGAGAGAGAGACAGAGAGAGAGAGAGAGAGAGAAAAATAGCTGATGAGAGGAAACTGACACACACATAAACACACAGGCACGCACACGCACGATTCTCTGACAAGACACCTGCTGTCCCCTGCACACGAAGAGGGAGGCGCGCGATCTCTTATAGATACAAGCATGAGAGGAGCAAGTGACGTTGTCCTTATGTCCGTGTGTGTTATGCTATGTTAGTGTGTGTGTGAGTGTGTGTGCGTGCGTGTGTTGGTCAGAGACAGCTGTCTGTGCAGTCGCTCCTCAGAAAGCCGAAAATTGAGCAGGAATTGGACTAATTGAACAGAATGATTGATGCGAGTACAAACTACAGTAAAGGAGCAGGAAAAGGTAAAAACACACGTATGCGCTCATGCAATCCCATACACACAGCCGCATAGACAAGTGTGTACACGCTTACCTACACACACACACACACACACACACACACACACACACACACTGCCTGTCTGCTGCCTGCGTTTTTCAGGTGAGATCTCCGTAATATATTTTCCTTTTCCCACTGTACCTTTTTTCAGGCTGTAAGTGAGGAGCTAATTGAAGGTTCAGACATGTTAATCAAGGTATAATGACACAGGTGAAAATGCCATACAACAGTTGTTCATTTTTTAAGTTGACTGGGCTGAGCAGCGTTGAAAATTTGGATAGAGATTTATTCACTATATTACAGACATGTGTCATATATTGGTTTCAGAGACACACACATGTGTGCAAAGACATAAAAGATATTAAAAAAAGGTTGTGGTGATCAAGAGATTTAAAGGAAGTTGTTTATAAAGTAGCACGTGTCGAGACGGCTTCATCTGTAAACTGATCCTGAACTGTAAAAACAGAACATTTGATGACTGCGTTGAATGCCATGAAAATACCATGAAAACATCTGCTGGCTCCTAATCCTCGAGTTTAACAATTCTCTCTTTTCTCTGATTTCATAGTCTTGGAAAATGAGAAAACTCGACAATGTGACTTAAGTGGGGAACACCAACAACAGATGATTTCTGCCTTACATCTGAACAGTCTCTTTTGCAGACTCACTTAAATGATCCTGTGAGATGACACAGAGAATCGTTTTGATAAAATTTCCCCACAAGAAGCATGAAAGATGCGAGGACGGACCTCGTCACTTGTCACTCCTCTCTGTTCTTTGACGTGCATCTTTTGTCACCTCGCCAACAGCAGAGCATGCCGGGCTGCTTCCGTTACACGCAGCATATTACGTAGGAATTAATCCCCGTGCAGGATGATTGTCTATTAGGATGCACGTTCACTGCCGTCGCTTGTGCATCCATATATTACATACACCACAAACACAACGTCCTGTTGAATCTGAACCTTTGTTTCTCTCCCCCGGGACACAGTGGGCGGTACAATCCAGGTAGAACGATTGACGCCTAAAGAAAAAAAAAAAACTCCCCTTCTACACTCTTAAAAATGGTTCACAATAGCTTTCAATTCCAAATCGTCACCTGTCATTCTTTAGTCTCTGTGCCTCAAAGTACAGATCATTGTGTTTTGAAATGGTTACAATCTTTAATGTGGCCACTAGAGATTCATATTTCAAGTTTGGAAATAGTCTCCGCCTCATTGGGGGAGTCTGAAACTTTGCACTCGGGCTTAACAAATGAGGATCTGGACACAAGAGAGAAAGAAAGAGAAAGAGAGAGAGAGAGAGAGAGAGACAGACAGAGGCAGCAGTCATCTCTGAGGCGATGGTAATGGTTTTCTTATTCTCTCTATCTCCTCTTATAGATGCATATCAATACGTATCGTGGCGTCTGCATATAGCCTGCCACATCCAATATCGCTTGGACATTTTACATAATTATTATTTTCAGGAGTCATTGGGGTCTCGTGGAAGAGAATGTAAGTGACAGGCATTTAAAATGGTTTTTAAATCATGCGGGATAACCAGGGCCTTTCAGAAATAATTGTGTCAAACTGCTTTTCACCTTTTTCTCCAATCAATATGCACACTTATTCATGGGCAGACGACTATCCATCAAAAGGCAGTGCTGCTCTTTAATATACATGCTTGCATTTTAATGGGCTACTTTAACAACAATACCGGAGACAACAATGTGTGTCTGTGTAATATTCCTGTAAAAACTGATGATACAGCCCCTTTTTTTTTGCGGGAAAAGCACAGTTTCTTTTCCTCCTCCAACGCGCATATGGATGGAAAATACACGCACCCACATTCCCAAAACGTGTGCTTGAGGTGTGTGCACGCAAACACACACGCATTGTTAAGTGGTGGCCTAAGTCGATGTAATCACATTCACTTTGTTACATGGCTCGTAAATGATTTAAAACTAGATTTCATGCATGCTTTCATACTAATTCACTCACTCGTATTTTTCATTTTGGCTGGAAAAACTCTGAGAACAATCAAGAATTACCCCATTCTCCAATTAAGCCTCTAAACAGGACCAAGAGAGGGGGAATCTATTCATTTTCTTTTGATTAAAATTATTGCCACTTTCAAGGAGCTTTGGGGTTTATATATTAAATAATGCATCATTTCATAATTATATAGAATATATAGATTTTTTAAATAGGATACTGGGCAAAATGGTGACTTTAATTAGATCGGTGTGTAAGATATCTCGGGGGTATGATAAAACAATGTTAAATATCTCGCACTGACTGTAAAATATGTTCCAACAGATAATGAAACACAAATAAGGTCTTGCTTTGCCATGGCTGCTATTTGTTCGAAACATCCCCACATGCATTTTGCTGAGAAATTCATAATTATATTGAAAATATGATCAGGGTTTGGGGGGGATAACGCAGCTAGGTGCTAAATATGATAGCGCCTGTCCCCCACCTATTCAGAGGCATACATTATCATCCCATTACTATAAGAGTAAATTACTACACAGAGTCAACTATACTGTGCACTGAGCAAGAGAGAGGAGGAGTAAATCCATGGTAAGAGTCTCCCTTAAGATGCTGTGTTTGGTTTCCTGTCACACACACACGCACACACACACACACACACACACACATGCAGACACAGACACACTCACACACAGCACATGTGAGCTAATAAACAAGCCTAGAAGGTCATGAGCGGCGTAATATCCACCCAATGATGAGCTAAGGTCTAAGATTAGCAAGGAACTAAAGAGCACTTGGCAGAGCGAGAGGGGGGCAGAGACGATTTTACAATTAAAGCAGAATTAAAGATGCACTAAAACAGCAACACTTTGCCAAGCAAACAACGCCTGCAGCCTCTCTCAAAATTACAGCGGGCTAATTTGAAATGAAGGACAAACAGTGACGGCGTGTGTGCATGCATGTGTGTGTGTGTGTGTGTTTCCAGAACCTTCTCCTATTATGATTGCAAGGCGTACAGACCCCTCATTTTGGTCTATATATAAAGTATGTAAATGTCGTCTGGCTGCGACAGTCAGAAGCGTCAATAGAAGTTGACAGCTGAATTATAACCGCAGCCGAATCCATCAGTCTTTTGTTTTAACCGGAGAATGGAGCGTTTTTAAAACTCAACAAAGGCCTTTAATCAAATTCTCAAGGTTGTTGGCTTTAGCATTGTATTAGTTTAATAGTTTCTGCTGCACCATTGATGTTAATGACACATTCCTATGTAAATATAATGTGGCTCCCAGAAGCCATCAAAACATTTTAAGGTCCAATGAATACAGTTGCATTTTTTTTCCCCCTCTTTCTCTCCTCCCTTCCTCCCCATACAGAAATGTCTTTTTATTTAGCAATCTCCGCACAGTGCGTGGTGATACAATAAAAAGGAGGGGAGATTGATTAATGGAGACTTTAAGGTAGTGATGCGCAGCACTGATACAAATAACTGTGGAGAGAGAGAGGGAGAGAGAGAGAAAGAGGGGACTGTGTCCCCCTCCCTTCCTCCCTCATCCCTTCACATACACTAATCTACACACACACATGTGAGCACATGTATACACAGATTTTTTGAAGAATTCGCATACAGAGCCACACAAAACCACATCTGTGCACACACACAGTCACGCGCACACACACACACACACACACGTGCAAATCTGAATCACATGTACAGTTTAGAGGCCTTTGGCACAGATTCATCACCCACGATTGAAAGATAATGAAACTGCATATTTTCTCACCATTCAGAGACTGATGAAAGCATTTAAAGCAATATAGCAGAATACATTAAAGGCAGTATCATATTTTGAGAAGCCATCATAACATGATACTGTCTGCCAGAAAGAAAATAAGGAGACATCTTGGCCCATATCTTAAGTACGGGTGATAGGCTGCCTTTTGTACGTATTCATTTCTTAATCAACTCTTCTCTGCAAGTCGAGATACTTGAGAGCCGCCGCCACATTCGCTAATACTAATACGCCTGCTTCCAAAAAGCAGCGTCAAAGGAAGGGAGATTTTTCATGCTAGACATGTAGGTATTAGGCAAGAATCAGCACTCAGTCGTGACTTCATGTTTTCTTTTTGTTTTTTTTTTGCGTTTCTGTTTCTCTCCATCCATTGTTTACTTGCCTAACAGACGTGAATGAACAGCCATGTATGCATGTAATGGTCGGCACCACACGTTCTTTAAGCTCTGTACTCCACAAATCAGCATCAGAAAAACCTTTGCGGGATGAATTGCATTTGATTCTCCGCTTCCATGCACATCCACTGTGGCAGCAAGTATTGATTAATCAAATTCAGATCATTATTAGATACATTTTAATGCTGATCTTGGGGAAACTGTTGATTGATTGCAAACCCTGCTCCATGTAGCCGCCCGGTATTTACACCATCACTAGGGTTGCTTCCATTACCCGTAGAAATGTATAAAACTTGATTATCACAATAAAAAAAGACTGGTAATTGAAACACCTTAATGCTGAAAAACCTCTCAGATATCACCAAAATGTAACGCTCTCATGAAGTAGTTTTTCCAGACGTGTTGACATAGAGGTCTATCCCGAAAGTTTGACGGAGACGCGACATAGGAGGTCACATGACATTGGAGGTCACATGACCAGTGCACTTCAAATAAGATGGTGCACTAAGGAGTGGGATTGCGCTTTGAAAATAATAATAATATTGTAAACGCAGCTACTGATGTCAGGGTACTACTAACGCTGACCTGCTTTCAAAGTAGTAAGTACTCCTCATGCAGCCAGTTTGGTACCATTACAAACTATGCTACAAAGAAACTAGGTTGTATGCATTATTATCAGTTCCAATATGCAATAATGTGTGTGTATGTATAATGTATTCAAATGTTACAGTCACTGACCTAAACCATATGTGCCTGCGTTGGGCAATAACGCTCCGGCCAAACATCCAAAGACAGGCTTGTTCAAAATATACACATGTACAGATTATTACATATGAAGTGATTTTAGCTGAATAGTTGATCAAAGGTTACACATGAATCGAGTTATCTTTCAGTAATTATAGACAAGCATATCATCTCACACAGCCGAGGTGTCTTTTTGCAAATGAAACGTGTTGTTTTGCATGTGATACGTGTGCATCCTAAAGTGTGACATGTATTGCAGAGCAGATCATTACTACATTCCCAAACGTATTAGTTCCAATGCTGCTCCAGAAAATATTGCCCAATAGCTTTCTCATTGTTCGGGCACGTAAAGCTTTTTTTTTTTTTATATTATGTACAGCTTATCTTGATTACAATTTGCTCGTAATCCATTTAGAAAGAGCTTATTGTGCCTTATAATAGCATGTGAGCACCACTTGGAGAAAAGTGCTACCAAATAAAAGATCAAGTGCATTTGAGCATTTCCACTGCACACACTGAGAGACTTTTTACACACATTGCGCATATTTCTCATGCATCGTCTTCCTGTGTGCTCTGGGCTGTAACATTTGCTTTCTTAGTCAAGGAGAACAATCTCATTTGCAGGGAAACAAATTAGAAAAAAAAATGTAGCTGTGACAATACCTCAAATTCCATCCTACTTATTTTCTTCCCTTTCTTCTTCCTGTTTTTTTTTAATTTACAATGCAAAGTGTAAAAATAAACATTGAGGGCTCAATTTAGTGTGGTTTTCAGCCGTGGCATCGAGGGAGAGATAGGTGGGCAAAGAGGAGGGTCCTTTTGCATTTCTTACATCCACACACACACACATACACACAAACCCACACTTGCTATGCACCCTCAGGCCCTAAGGGAGCCTCAGCACCACATTGTGTATCCTAATCAAACACACACACACACCTACACACACGGTATAACTGATTCTCATTAGCTATAGAGGTGTCCCAGAAACAGAAACCTGCAGACGAAAACACACACCGCTCTGCCACACACCGGCGTGGAGAAACTGGGGGAAACAAGAAGGGTCTTACAATTAAACAAAAGAAGACTTTTTGTTTTGGTTCGACAAGGATCTTCACGCCGGAAAAATACGTTATGAACAACAACAAAAAAGAGCAGAACAGGAACAGGTGAGGGGGGGACGCCCCTGAGCCATGTATGACTGAGTCTCAGTGTCAGGTCAGCTGAAAGCAGTTTGTGTCACCTTCCTGATCTGGAAATTCTCTGTGTCTTTTTTTTATTATTATTATTTTGTAGAGAAGAGACGAGACAGGAGTCGTGGGGGGAGAATGTGTAATTTCATAGTGTTAGCACCTCCCACTCAGAACGTGCATATGTGTTTGTTTCACGAAGCCACACGTCTGATTTTAGCCTCCTACGCTCTGCACACACACACGCACACTCACACACACCTGCGTGCTGTCAGGTGTGTGTCTGTGTATGTGTGTGTGTCCTCACAGCGGTGTGTGTGTGTGTGTGTGCAGGATGAGTGGGGCCCATGGGTGTTGTTAGACCCTTTTTTAGATCACATTTGATCATAGCTCCCTTAAAAACAAATGAATATTTCCCTTTATTTTATTTTTTTTCTAAAACAGATTTTGTGTGACTTTAATCGTTGCCATTTTACTTAATTTGGATAGTTTTGTCATTGGTATCGCTCCAGTGATGACATAACCATGAAGTCACATGATTTCTAAACATGATCCCTTTGCTTGAATTCAACACCAATCACCTTGTCTGCAGCTCCTCTCTTCAGAAATCTGCTGAAATTGTTCACTCTGATAGATTATAATGGACTTTTCAACTATATTCCTTTCATCCAGTGAAATTTGTCATTTATCAGGAGGTTTGAACCTCCATCTATTTATTCCTTCCTATTAGGAGTTAAGCACCCCTAAAGATCTCAACCCTAGGAGAATCGAGGCCTTGTCCACCTGACGAGGAGCTGGAGCTGGAGCTGGAGAAGCTGGAAGCGTAGAAAAAGGGAAGAGCGAAGACAGAGCGAAGTTATAGATAATCTTTTTACTTGCTGTTGAGTAAACATACAGTGTTTGTTAAGTCTGTTGCTCTGGCCGAGCCAAGTGGCGAATGATGACGGATGCAACAGCGCGAGCTGGCTGATTAAAGCCCTATCTTCTTCAAAGTAGGGGGGATTTTCACTCTGACATTTAAAGAACAAACACAATGCTCAGTTGGGTGGCATATTTGCCTTTTGTTCCTTTTTAAGATAAAACTTCTGTCCATGTGGAAGTTTAAATCGTCTCGGGTTGCTGTTGTATCTCAGTGTTTTTCTTTATGTCTGGGGCGGCTCAGCTCCTCTGTTTGCCTGCATTTGTTTTCTATATAGAAACGTGTGTGCGCACGCGTGTTTGTGTGTGTGTGTGTGTGTGTGTGTGTGCGCGTGTGTGCCCATGTGTGTTCCTGCATATAAACCCCTTCATTCAGATAGACCTCGGTCCAACTTCGGTGGTGGCCCACGGCCACATGGAGTCGTGTGATAGAGCAGCGGAGTCTACGGGAGTCGCACACACTGCTGTCGTATGGCGGGGCCTCTCTTATCGGAGCAGCCAGCACGGTAAGCTTGGATTAGCATCTAGATCTGCGAAGACTGGACGTCAGCACGAGGGGGACAATGGTGACAGAAGAGAGGAGGTAGCAGGACCAGAAGATGGAGATAGAGGGAGAAGGGGAGGGCGGAGGGGATAGAGGGATGTCATACTCACCGAAAAAGAGCAAAGAGCAAAATGTCTGCCATCCCCCGCCCTCTGGTCCGGGCTGATTCTCTCTGAGCCATATTGTTCCCATTTCTTTCACTTCTCTCCTCCCCGTGGACAAGGCGTGCGCAACGTCCGTGCCGTGGTTGGACTTTTTTGGTGGTCTGATGTGAAGGGTGTACTTCAAAACCGCAGAAACATCACACTCATGGAAGCAGGCTAAGTGGGCCCTGTTTTTGAAGTCTTTCTTTGAAATAAGCGAGGCAATCCCTTGGCCCAGGGATCATATTCTATTTACGTTCCCTTTGCCAACGACACAGGCGACGCTGGCCAAATTCACAAAAGAAGATCCACATTGGAAAATCCGGCTAATCCCTGATTGAAAGTTCATGTGTTGGCTTCGATGGATAAGCTCTGGCAGATTTTCCCAGGAAAGTGGAGTAAAGGAAAAAAAAAAAAAAAAGAAAGGCAACAAAACTGGAATGCTGTTTGGTTAAAAAGTGGGAGTTAGTGTCAGTGGCAGGCGAGCAAAGCTCACGTCCGCTTGTTTGAGAGCTTGTTGAGAGGCCACGTCCGGCGCTCTGCTCCTCGACCTGATGGTGGAGGGGGGGGGGCGGGGGGCGCATCATTACGTCTTCGTCTTCTGAAGGGTTTGGTCATTCCAGAGTCGACCTAGGAACGGAAAGGAGTGAATCGAAGAGGAACCTTTAGTTTCTATATTTCTTTTCCCTATCGGCACCGCTTTGTATCCACACGTTCCCAGTCTGTCCTCTCCTTCTTTTCCTCCCTCCTTCCTTCCTTCCCTGGCTGCCTCTCTCCTCTCTCTCTCTCTTCCAGGGGTGGTGGCGATGGCTAGAGAGCCTGCACAGATGGCAGGCCAGCTTGCCTTCAGGGGAAGGGCTCCACAGCTTAAACTTCCTCCATTTTTTCCTCTTTTCTTCTTCTCCTCTTTTCTTCGGCTCAAACTTTTGGCCTGCAAGTTTTCACGTCTGGCGAGCCTTTATCTCGTCGTGCACGATGTGAGTGTGTGTCTGTGTGTGTCAGGGGGGAGTGCAGGGTCCTCAAAAAGGGGGCGGTTTCTCTCTCTCCAACACATGAGTTGTCTTCAGATCAATGGGGGCCATCATCAGTATCAGCGGATCCAGCAGAGAGAGGCCGGAGCCGTGTCAGCGAGGCCATTGACTCTCCGATAATCTGACACTTGAAATTGCCACATTTCAAACCTAAATCCCACCACTCGCTGCAGCTGATTGATAAATAGCACAGACACTGCTCTCCTCTTACATGCAGTGATTTCTTTTTCTTTTTAAAGCTGCATTTTAATGCCACAAGCCTCTCACTTAGTCAGACAATGGGAACATTAACGAGCACAAGTATTATCACAAGTCAGAGTTTCCTACTTTGTGTTAACAAGAATCCTCCAGATCAATGTCTTCCCTGAGATGACCCTGTGATAATGGTGATATCACCTTGCGCTATCTCTCCACACATCATTTCACACTCCAGTCAATGTGAACAATGTTCCCCTAATGGCCTCGGCTATACTTAAAGCTGTCACCAGCAAGAAGTGGTCTTGTTAGCCGCGGCCCCCTCCGCCTCTCACCGGGATCAGCCTGCCAACTTGACCCGTGTCGAGTGATCACCTGATAGCTACCTCTGTGTTTTAGGCCCTACTCCTCTCCACACTCTCAGAATTGTTGATGATGTACAGTACAGAGACTCATTTTAATACAAAAATACTGTGAAAAGGCATCTTAAGAGACCTGCAGAGCTCATGGGTGATAAGACTTTTACCACACTCTTACAAAAACATTATAATAGCCAAATAAAACAAAAAAAAACAAATTAAGCATTAAAACGTTTCCGTAGATCTTTGTGCTGATTATGCTCCATCATCTTAGTTGTGTAAATATAAAGTGACCGGTTCATAAAAAAAATTTAAAAAACAGGTGAAAACCCAAAAGTTTTCAGACAGATCATAGAAACTAGATTGGTTTAATTTGTCTCAGATTTTGTGGCATTTGCAGAATTAAAAACACAAAATCAAAGTAAAAGCGTCTCTCTACTTGCACTTTCCACTCCTTGATATAAAGGTGTCGTGTCTGCTCTTTGACAGGTACACTTTTCTACCTTTTTTTTTTACTTCAGATGTTTTTCAGAGCTGTTTTGATCAGTGCAGCAGCTGTTTAAAGCGGGATGTTTAAGGCTATTAGCTGTAGGGTGAATGTGAGTATAAAGCCCTGAAAGGAAAACATTTAAGAAGATTTTGTTTTAGCCGCCCTGTTTTTTGCAGGGTGGGGGACCATCTTAGGGCCCAATAATAATAATAATACTTTTTAACAGTTTTCATTAATCTAACTGTGGTCGTGTTGTCATTATGCTGCAGATGAGGTTTTGTGTGAGAATTAACACTCACCTTGACCTGTGACTCGCACTCTCAATTACGCATAAAATTCTAATTATATAGAGAGATTATAACGTTTTTAAATATGATTGCAGCATTTAATACACTTTAAAAGTTGTACGTGCCGGTAGACAGGCTGTTTTTTTTTTTAACACGGTTCCTAATTAAAGCTTAGAGAGGATTTGTCATCAGTGCGCTTCAAGCATGTCCTAATTCTCATTTTCATAAAACATCTGCGAAATAGTCTATATTTAACGCATGTGATGGTTATTTAATGCACTTTTTTATGCTTGTCTCACGGACATCTTCATGTGCTGAGGGACTCAAGCACCCTTTTCAAACATCGATGGGAGCAGAGAGGTAGTGCTGATATATGAGGGAGAGACAGACAGACAGACAGACACAGAGAGAGAGAGATAAAGGGAGCGACAGACAGGCAGCGCGAGAGAGCGAGGGGATGAAGGAGGGCTGAAAAATGATTCTGGACTTTGTCAGAGAAATCAATTGAGAAACGCAAAGACACGGGCAGCAAATTGGGTGATAAGGCCCTCGTGTCCTCCCCCTCCTTAACAAGGAGCAGTGAAGCATGAGGGTAAATAAAAGAGACATCTCTCTCTCTTCTCTCTCTTTCTATCCTTTCTTACGTTTTCTCCCTTATACGTGGAGTTACGTGCTCTCTCTCTCTCTCTCACTCTCACTCTCTTCCTCCCTCTCTCTGCTTGACCACACTCTTTCCTCTCACTTTCTTTCTCCATATCAATAAATTCTTGCATGCTAATAGCAGCTGACAGGATGTCAGGACACTGCTGTGGCTTCAGTGTGTGTATACGTGGGATACTCTGTAATCTGTGAGGTCTATCCTGCGTTACCGGGTTCGGGCCAGGGGCGAACCAAAGGTTGCGACGGCATACGCCCGTACTTTGTGTCGAACAATGCGAGCAGGCGTGCACACAGCCGCAGCTCGGAGGTATTCTGCAGGTGTCTCAGAGAAGGACCCTTCTGTAGCAGTGTGTCTTGGACCCGATCTCCACAAAGCTGCCTCTCCTGCTGCCAGATGGACCCATGCTTTTCCCCACACTCTTGCTCTCGCAGCTAAGACCTAGGCTTTTCTCCCTCCTTTTTTCTCCCCCCCCCCCCCCCCCCCCCCCCCCCCCAACACCCCTCTTCCACCCTCCCTCCCTACAAAAGAAAAGCGCTTTGGCTGAAAGAAAACCACAGCTGAATTTTATGGTGCCGCTTCTTTTGCCAAGCTGATTTTACAATTCAAAGGGACAGAGTGCATGGAAATGCTGTTTTCGAGCTGCGTCGTCGCTACGCCTTTTTAGATGCAAGTTTGTATTGGCAGAAATGTTCGCCACACTAATATTTCCCCTTCCCAGTGTGAAATCTTGATAATATCCGGAGTTGCGGAGAAACACAGCTCAGTGTGTTTAGAGTGTGCTCGAAGCAGATCTTCTGGGGTGTAATTCCTACAAGGCCTCGATGAGGTGACACGATCACGTCTATAGAAAATCAGGAGTTACACATCAGTGTGTGTGTGTGCGTGTTTGTGTGTGTGCCTTTTTATGTGTATATGTGCGTATGGCGGTGAATGTGTTCCAGCACACAGCTCAAATACTGGCACACGTTATTTGGCACGTATATCACCAAGCACAAAATTCATTAAGTTTTAACAACACCCTCCCCTTACCTTAAATAACTGAACGAGATGCAGCACAACTTCAATCGCTCGACCCCGATACAGCTACACCTCGCACCGAGCGGAGGGAGCACTCACTTACTCCGGGGACAGAATTAACATCCAATTTCCCACTTCTCATTACAATTCAATAAAAGCCAATCTGCTTTTACCTTTAGAGCACTGTTTTGGGTGGATGCTTTCAGGGGGCCCCACTCCACTCTGAGCCCAATTAAGAACATTTAAACATATTAAAATCTCCCAAGCTCTTCACTGTCCTGATTACTGCTTAAATATAATCTGCTTTTATATCCTCTCTCTGCCTCTTTGACTCATTTTTCCTCTAAAATTATAACCGTCAGTGATGATTTTTTTTCTTTTTTCTTTTTTCCTCCAGAGGGGATTCAGGGTCAGGCGAGTAAGTATCTCTACCTTTCATGCAAAGATATTGAATTGCCAAGTGGAGAGTGAACTCTGCCTGTCTCTTCACTCTCTAACACAGAATCCGCCTTTTCTTTGCAATCAACCACTTACTGCAAGAGACGGAATATGCACGCAAACATCCTTAACATCATTTAACATCCACCCTCAGCCTCTCGTCCTTTTATTCCGGGCCTTGGCGAAGATATATAGTGTTTAGAGAGGTGCGTGGATGAATATTGATGTGTATAAATGTTTCTGCTAAAAAGGCCTCACAATCGCTCAATCGTCCTGTCACATCCATCATGGCAAATCCACTTTGCTCATCTCCACCAGTATGCCATCTGATGGGCATGGCTAAATGGGCCACACGTCACATCCAAGCGCTTTCACAAATGTATCTTAACCCCTTATTTACATTAGACTCACTCTGGACTTCTGAAGCTCTGCAGTCATTTTCATTGATTTCAAGACTTGAATGCCTACCTACACATGTTCAGCAAAATTACACTGCAGTGGCCTATTTCAGTGTGAGAGACGTATTACTGTCATTCCATATGAGTTTAAAATCTCTTCCTGCTCTTCTTGTTCGTGCTCTTCTTCCATCTTGGTCATGACAGAGGAATATGGTGTTCAGGGAGGTCGGTCATACCAGCAAGTCTGTCAATACAGTGACAAATAACCAACTGTGGACTAAAGTTCATGGTTTTGTGCTCACATCTATTCCTAGGACAGGCACCCAATACAAGTCTCTCTGGATTTGCCCTCCTTTAAGATTGACCATTCATTCATTCATTCATTCATTCATTTTTCTTTGCCATTTGTTGCACAAACCAATCAGTCCAGGAACATAGGAATTCTTGGTCAAGGCTCTTGGAGTTAAGTTCAGTAAAAGACAGGAAAGTCTGTGATAGAAGGTGCTTGGAATACGATGAAAGAAATGAAAACATATATACAGAAGGAGAAATAAGTAAAGAAAACATATAAACATATAAAAACATATAAGACATACGTTGTTCAGGCCATTGTTGAAGTGTAAGGAGCTGTAAACGAATTCAGATTCAGTAATTTGAATCTAACTGTGTTAAGTTAGAGGAAAGAAACTTGTGTGTTCATTGGATGGATGGTAGAAAAGCATCTGAAGTTCATCAGGAGATTCTGACTAAATCAACTAAAAAACACAGGACTCCAAGGTTGCACAGAAGCCTTTCAAGTATGTTTGTGAATGAGATTCATCTTGAGATGCTGAGGACATGAATATTGTATGGGTTGCCTTGGATGACATGCTTCTACAATGCACGGAGGACAGGCACAGAAGTTCTTTTTAAGACACCTTGTTGGAGTTTGACCCTGCAGTCTATACTTGTGCTTCCAGACTTGGAGAAGCTGCATAAGCATTTCCTCCAGACAGTAATGACTTAAACTGTTGAAGGAGCAACTTTTCCATGTGATAATTACAGACTGGACAGCAGTGGACTGCAGTGATTTGAGGTGGATGGAATGAGACCTTTTCAGATGTTCAAGTGTCTCAGTGTGTTAAGGATAACATGGAGACAGGGAGGTCGACTGGTGTGGTATCCTGTAAGTTCAAAGTAAGTGTAAGTGCAAAAGCTCCAAATATGTCCTAACCCTCGTCTGTGGTCATGACCTTTGTCTGATAAAAGGGAGTGCAGATACAAACAGCCAAGATGAGTCCCTTGAGGCTTGAGTCATTGCTCCACTGGATCTTGGGGAGCCAGTAGAGGTGGCTTGGCCGGCGGATCAGGATGGATGCCTCCTGGGCACCTCCCCCTGGAGCTTTACCATCCACGTCCAACTGGCAGGGGACCTAGGGTGGACCCAGAACACTCAGGAGGGATTATGCATCTCATCTGGCTGGTGGATGCCTTGGGATTCCCTAGGATTGAGTGGGAAGCATTGGTTGGGAGGGTGACATCCAGAATACGCGGTTTAACCCTCTGTCACCACAATACGGCCTCAGATAAGTGGGCAAAATACAGATAGACTGGTTTCCAGGGTTGGAGTTCTGTAAAAGTTGCTCCATTCCGGAAAGCCTTCACGAATATTATTAGGAACCTTTCCTTCAGTAGGTGTGTTTCCATTTCTGTTTTTCCTCAAGAAGAGCGATATTTCTGAAATTTTGTGAAATTACAATTGTGACCTGTACTGTAGGTGTTTTCAATGAAGGGTATTTTGTGCATGAGCCATGATTCCCATGAAGTTTATTTCAGTGGCATCCCATAATTTTCATAAAAGCTCATCCCCCTTCTCCTTTTATTTCACACCATCTTATTTGAAGTGCGAAGGCTACCTTTTGTTACATGTAACTTCTGTGTTTACTCTATGTTGACTTTGAGTTGTTTATTTATTTATTTTACATTTTAGGTCAATGGAAACACCGTACAAATACTGCAAATACCATAAAAATCGTCAATAGAGGAAGGTTTTGACGATGTCTTCAGGTGTGTTTTATTTCACGTATGTTGATAGAGATGTATAAATCACATCCAGTCACTGCTTGATACCAGTCCCATGTGCGTGGGGTTTCAGTTGACAAAGGATTTGTAGCTGTTTCATGTATTAAGATGAATAAGTTGATTGCTTGTGTGCGTTTCCACTTAATGCTCATCGCTGAAGTGTAAGTAAGCACACAGTGTGAGATATCAGACAACAGTCTCCTGTTGCGGTTGAAGAGGGGTGTATCAGCCAGAATGTGCACATAGATGCAGATTGAGACATTTGTGTGGTCTGTAATTTCACAATTCATGGCTTATCCGGCAATTTATTCTTAATCAAAACGGAGTAAAGCGACCAAGGGCAAAATGTTAAGTCTACCCACCCGTAGCATACCAGCACAATAAATAAAACTTAAGTGTAAATTGACTTTTTATTCTAAAAAGTGACACCAATGAAACAATATAAAAAGCAAACAGGATTGGTCAAAATGGCTCTTAAATGGGGAACTCAAAAGGTCACTTACATCGCTGACAATGGCCTATTATTGTATCCCCACTGAGACCCAGACCCAATACGAGCATCTGAACACCTAAAGACAGGCAAACTCCAAATTATTCACAGCGCATAGTTCAAAGCTGTGTGTAAGTCAGGCATATGCAAAAGGCATCTTAAATTACACCATACAAACTCCAGAGTCTCATTAATATTACAGGGACTATTCTTTGACTTCATTTCATTTAATTTTTCCGTCTGAGTGGGGACAAACGTTGAAGCAGGGAGGAATTATAAGGTGTGCAAATCACATTTTAGGGTTCAGTGTACAAAAGAACTACTGAATTGTTTTAACCTTTCCTTCTCTGCTTCTCCGCCTGCCTCCTCTGAGCTATTTCAAAGTATGTATTTATTTTTTCATGGCCATCCGTCTTTTATCTGGATTAATTTGTTAATGCTTTTCAGGGTTAGATCAGTGCATGCAAACAGTGAGAATCACCTGCGTTATCACAATTATGAATAATTTGCCACACTGTCTACAACACACATATATTTATATACCTTCTTTTGAAAATAAAATATTTTAATAAAATATAGTGTATTTATTTAAATTTATTCTATCTGTCAGACACAAGGCACCTGTCTTACTTTCCACCTAGAAAAAAACAAAAAAAGAAGTGCAGGTTAAAACAGCCATTGGTTTCTTTGAAAGATCCGTATTAAAATGTATTTTTAAAAATAATGCCTGATACTATGGTGGTGAATGAAATAGAGATGCCACTCCTGATTTCCCTTGTATGAGGAAAAAGGGACCAAGTGAGGCCATGTATAAAGACAGAAAAAGGATTAATTCAGCGTATTAAAAGCAATAAATGAATTTTCAATTGAATTCTGTCACAGACAAGAAACCAAGGTATGGATTTTAAGGCTGGAGTGATGTAGGTTAATGTGGGCAGGGAGCCTATTTAGCATGCAGGGAAAGAAGTCATTTTAGTTTAAACTGCATTAACATAAGCGAGCAATGTAAATGACTTTATTTACATATCGCTTTTATCCCAGTGGCTTAATAGTTTGCCTTACATTCACTCATTCACACATACACACATTTGCATGCACAAGTTGAGCTATACTGATAACTTGTCACAATGTAATCCTGCCTGAGTCATTGTTTAAATGCAACAGTGAAAACTGAATAGTTAATGGGAACGTGTTGACCTCCTGAACACTAGGGGGCGATATGTAGCATTTGAGCTTGTTAATACTAAGCTCTTTCCAGTTCCTCCTGTCCATTTTTTGTAAAATATTCAGCCTCTTCAGCTGAGTTAGCTTGACAATAGTGTAATTGCTCCATACTGCCCCATCCTGTCACCATCATGCCAAGGGACCTGTGAATGCTTTACACTTTGGTGATTAACTTCTACATTGCCACAATGGAAAAACTTCCTCATGAGGGCTCAAACTTGTTTTTGCAACATTTTTCATATTTTGGGGTTTCCATTACCAGTTTTTTATTGCAATACTTTTTGCACATTGCTAGGGTAATAGAAACCCACCTAGTGAGACAGCAAGTGAAGCCAAAAAGAGTAAATGTGTTCTTTGATACCTTTACCCTCAACCTACTAACTCTCTTAAATAGAAAAAAAGACCTTACAATTTTACGAAGTGTAAAAACAAATACCCAACAATTGTCTTCGGATTAATTTAGCTCCATAGGGCACTGGATTGATTGGTATGAAGTAGTGACCAATTTTGATTGGAATTACAAATTCTTCCGAAATCAGAAAATGAACATGGACAAAATCTGAGATTCATCTTAAATTAGCAATATATGCGAGGAATTCAGACAAACACATTTGGAAGTTGATACGAACCAGATCATCGGAAACAAAGCAGTGAAAATGACCGCGAAAGCCAATAAACTGACTAACGACTCCGAGGGGGCAGCTTGCATCTAAACATTTTACTCATCATTATAAAAGGCTTTTATTTCCTTGCGGCTTTTACTCTATATATCAAGACTGAGGTCATTGGCTCTCACATTAAAGATTCATAAAACCAGTACTAGGGATATGGAGAATTTATGAAACACTCACTCTGCCTGCTTATTACTGTAAAATTGCTGATATGCCAGTGGATGACAGTATAAGAAAACAATGATACATTTTTTCAGCTTTCGGGAGCCACCGGAGATGCAAAACAGTGGCGCGCAGCCCTCGGTAATGGAGGGCATCGGAGGAAGCGGATAAGTATTTCGATGCTAATATCGCCAACCTGACGATCTCTCACATACAATACCAGTTTTCACTTCCCCAGCAGCACCAGCAGCAGCAGCAGCAGCCGCAACCAGCAGCCACTGGATCATTATGCATGGAAATGGCTGGTGTCTGGGAGAGAGACAGAGCCTGTTTAAACTGAGAGATGGAAGGATAGAATAGATGAGAAGACTTAAGTGTTTACTGTAAATGAGGTGAGATAAATCTGCAGCGAGTTTGAGATTGATGGATGGAGGGAGAGAGGAGGGAAAGAAGGTGGGGGCAGATAAGTTAAATGACCTATATATATGTGTGTAGTCTTACTGTTTATGAAATGGAACTAATGGTGTCAGAGGTGGGATATTCTCTCCTCTCCTCGATATGGGAAATTTCTTTTTCTGTTCCTATCAAGACGGCCTGATGGCGGGTGTGTGTGTGTCCATCTCTACGCACTCTCAGGCACTTGTGTGCAAGTGGATACTGTAGGTGTGTGTCCATCTTTGTTTCCGAGCGCATTTGTGCCCATTGTGTGCAAGCGTGTCTGTCTGTGTGTGTGTGTGTGTGTGCGTAAAAATTAATCAAAGCGGGGGCGATGATGAACAGTTTCTGTAGAATTCTGTCAAAGGTTAAGAGCTAGTTATTTTTAAGAATGACATGAATCTCAGGGAGACAGTGATTGCCTAAATGACCACTGTAATTACCAATTACTTCTTGAAGCAGAGAATATATTCACGGCATGTAGCCAGCTAAATACAGACAGGCATTAGCCCATTTACGTACTAATGCACATAATTTAGATCCTGAAAAGGGCAGATGGGAACACAATGGAAGATATAATAGATACAGTCTAATATCATTCCAAAAAGAATATTCGATTCACGGGAGATGAATATTACTTTGTGTCAGATTGTTTTTCCATAAAACATTCAAAATATATTCCATCTCTCTTGCTCTGGTTCCTGCTTTTTCTGCCTCCCTCTCATTCCCTCTTTTGTACGCCGCCACCACGCTGTGATCGTTAACGAAGGGTACTGCAGACAGTGTGTGTGTGTGTGTGTGTGTTTGGCAGCCTGTTATCCTCCCATCATCTGCATTAAATGACAATGAGGGCCGTGACACATCTCAGACACAGCTAGCCCGGCATCGCGCACTAGTTACCTGGCCTCGTCGCGCACACAGTTCAGAAGTTAAACTTTCCCAGGGACGCCCGCAAAACAACAAAAAAAGAGGCGCAAATCAGAGAGAATATGTATCGCCGGGATCCGGGCGCTTGATTTCTCCCCTCTCTCTGTCACCCAGCGACCGGAGAGACGAGAGACGAGGGAAGTGGAGGAGATGGCGACGGCGAGAACACAGGGAGGGAGACAAAAACAACGGCTGACAGGCCTGACTGGCGAAAGGATATTTACTAAATTAGACATAAACTGCAACGCTCTGCATCTCCGTCAAGGAACTTGTAAAGTCTCATGAATAAGTAAAGCGAAATGACAAAGATGGAGCACGCAAACAAAAAGTGGTGTACAAAGTCTGGCTTGGCTGCATACTGTATGTGTGTGCTTGGGATGTTTTCGGGGTTCGGGGATAATGAGTCCTCTTCTTCCTCTCAACAACAACCTTTCCCCTCTCCCTGTCTCTCTCTTACACTACACATCGCTCTCTTCCTCGTTCCCGACTCTCACTCTGTCACCTCGGCTGTTGTCAGTCTTGCGAGTCGCCTCTTTTGGCAGGATAATAGGGACACATATTTACTCTCGACGTAATCTTGTCTGTGTTCTATCTGATAAATACTTGGAGGAGAAACTGATTATTATAGTTGGCGGTGAGGATCAAAGGAAGGCGCGCCGAGAGAGGGGTGAGTGTTTTGAATCCAAACTTTGAGCATATGACTTCACCCTCCTCCTCCTCCTCGTCCTCCTCCTCCTCCTCCTCTTCTTCCACTCGTTGCAAAGTCATGTCCGTGCCGGCCGCGACCCGTTTTGAAAGGGATTAGCTTATTCCGTGTGGGGTTTTTCTTTAGCAAGCGCTGGCACTACATAGCAAGCAAATCCATAGGGGCCCGGGGACTGACATTGTAATGGTAGTGATAGCTATGGGGAAAAAACACATGAGCCGTTTGAAAAGCTAGACCCCTCTTCTCTCTCCTCTCCTCTCCTCTCCTCTCAGTACATTATCTCACACCCTGCCTCCATGCGCAGCCCCATCGCAGAATGTGTCAGGATTTAAAAACGGGACAGGATATTTTTAAGAAGCAGAAACAAAGTGTGTTGACTGTTTATTTCTTTCACTTGCTTCCTGTCATCTCTTGCCAAAGCTGTTTAGCAGCAGCATTGTCACTCCTCTCTTCGCCACCGGCTCCTCCGTTGCTCTCACTTCTTCTTCTCCCTCTCTCTCTCTCTCTCTCTCTTCTTTCTTTATCTTTAAACAATACCTGCGTTTTACAGTAGCAGCACTTTTTTAGCTGTGTCTTTATTTTTTTCCCCCTCTCTTTTTTTGGCATCATCACTTTTGTTGGCAGTTGTCTTCAATAGTTAATGCCTCATTGAAAAGGGGTGACAACAAACCGTCGCTAAAGAGAGCTTTATTTGTGGCGTCTTGCCGGCGAATTTGTCTTAGTGCATCACAAAAATTAAGTGTAAAGCAGGTGCCCTTTGGCATTAAGAGTCCACTCCCACATCGTTACCGCGATCGTCATACAGCAGATTGTCCTGCTGCCTGTGAATGCCTTGATCAGGCTCCTGTCGAGACGGATATTATTATTACGTCTCCCTCCTACCAACAGAATGTTTAATTCATAAGCACACAGGAGCACACCTTTCCTCAGTGCGAAACACTCAGGGATGTTACATCTACTATCTCCTCTGGAGTGACCAGCAGAACATCGTGTTTCAGGCTCCACTCGTGTCACTTCTCACCATCCGTAGCTGCATTGCCAGCAGTTTTTTTCACCCCAAAATAAAAACTGTATCTCTGAAATTTTGACAAAGTTCCCCCCTTACTTGCAGGTGTTTCCGCTGAAGTGTTCCTGCGACATCCCATAATTGTATGATCATCTCCTCTATTTTGTGGAAGATAGACATCCTAGACATAGTTTCCCTTAAAACAAGACTAGATGAGTTATAGACAGACAATATTTTTCCACTAAATAAGTAAAACTATTAAACTTTTATACATGCTGTAGCATGACTCTAGCTGCACTTACATAACAGTTTTTTCTTCACAAAATAAAAGCCATATTTCTAAAATGTAGTAAGTACAATTGCATACAATTTCCATTGAAAGGTGTTTTGCACAAGTCATAACATCCACTTAAGTGACATCTCATACTTTTTGAAACATCTTGTCCTAAAAGATAATCAATAGCTAAGGCATTTGTATTTCCATGGTTTTATTCAAAATATCAATTTGAATTAGAAAATCTGATCAATTATTTATTTGATATTTAAGATGATTTCTTCAATGCAACACTTACCCTGAATGACAATACTGAATCTAATATTATGACCTTGGTTTTTGGTACAAAACTTTTCGCATGATACAGTAAGCGCTTAGTGCTTTCATTGCAGGCCAGAGGCAATAGTTTTGTACTATAACGTCAGTAGCATTTCTGGAATTCAATAAAGTACACATCCTGTGACATATCATAGAATGTGTTTCCATTGTGTTTCCACTGAAAGGTGTTTTGTGCGTAAGCCAAAACTCTCTTTAAGTCTGTTCTAGCAGCATACAATTTCAATAGACTCCACTTTGAGGAAGATGAAAATCAAACGCGTTGTTTTACTAAATATTTTAAGTGGATTTAGATTAAGTTTAGTCCTGCTCCATGCTGCACCATCTTATTTGAAGTGAACTGCTCATGTGACCCCCTATGGCATTAACATGTTTGAAAAAGCACCACATCAGAGAGCAGAAATGTTATTTTTGGCATTTAGCTGTTACCATTATCAGTTTTTTATTATGATATTTAATTTTTGCACATTTCTAGGGATAATGAAAATGCAGCTTGTGTGACTGTCTCTTGTGGCGACAATGATAGAGTTGGGAAATTTACATACTTACGCACATGTTCCTTGTTGCCAACACAACATTAGTGATATCTCGAGGCATCGTTTAGACCAGATGACCAAAACAGACCAAACAGTCGGAGCTGTGCTCCTTCTGTCAGGACTCTGTGTTTCCTACACTTGAGAACAAATTCCTCACTCTGTCATTAAGCAGCAGAGCTCCTCTTCGTCCCTCTGTTCTGTGTTTTGTCTTCAGGTTTGTCTTCTGCTCTCCACGTCTGTCACCAGCCGACCTTTTGACCCCATGGCTGCTGACAACTCAAGTTGTACATTTTTCTACCTGCAGATCATGTGTCCAATGTGATCGCAGCCCTAAAGCCGTGTTTGGACAGAATTTCTTTCAGGAGGTAGGTGGACTGAAATTATAATTACTGGAGTGTGTCATTTTTATCCCCTGTGCAGAAATAAAATTGCCTCTCATGTTCGTGTTGGTGATGTCCCACTGATCATCAGTCTCAGAGCGTTAAAACATTTCTCTGCCGCAGGAACAAAAGAAAAATCAAGAAACATGCGGATTTCAAAACAGATATTGGATTGGTAAGTCATCAACAACACGTTTGATAATTAAAGATTTTAAGGCAGAAATTTAATGAAAAAATAATATTTTCTGTCTCTGTCACTGTCGTCCATTACATTCTTGGTCAGACATAAAAAACAAACAGGATCATCTGAAGCCTGCAAAGGACGGTTTCACAAATTTTATATACCAAATGATTAATTATGAGGGAAGAAAAAAAAAATCAGCAGAGCAATCAAAGATGGAAATAATTGTTAGTTGTAACTCTACTATTGTTTGTCATCAAATCATGGCACGTCATACATTTTGATGTGATGAAAACTACTTTGAGCAAACTGCTGATTGATTGCAGAGACCTCATTAACCATTAATATTACAAATGAAATTAGAAAATCTTAAAAAAATAATAATAATAATAACACTCTTACCACTCTTACAAATGAATCTAACCTTGATGGGCCATTAGATTGATTAGCAAACAGCACAAACACCTTTTCCCTTCTCTCAACAACACATTGTTTTAATGTGCATTTATCATAGTAAAGTAATTATAATTTTGCGATCATTATCATTATTGTGACCTTTGCATTCTTCACATAATGTCACTGATCCAGGATTTTTAAAAGTCAGTCATTTTTATCATTGATTCGAGACGGTCTAATACACACCCATGCAAATGTGCCTGCAAATCCAATAGAAATATCAATTTTTTTGTCCCTTTTATCTAAGAAATCAGTGCAGCGAGAACACTGTCACCAAAATACTAACCCTGATATCCATGAGCACAGAAGTAAGTGGTGGCTGTGAAGCCATGGCATTTGAATGACACATTGATGGCCACGGCTTGTACGTGGCATGCCAAGAGTCCAGAAGATAGAACCAGTCTGGATCAGAGCGGGCCAAGAGCTTAGTGGGGAGTCCACAAACTGCTCAAAGCTGACATTTGTGCCTCCAGGAGGTACGCAAACAGGGATAGACAGACAGTCAGATCCAAGTACCCTCCAACACCCCCCGCCTGCCTCCCCCCACACCCCACCCCCCCACCCCCCACCACCACAACCCACCCAGTTGTCTTTATCCCTCCATCAATCTCATTTAATTGTTTTTCCATTGGAGATGTTGTACATAAATAACTCACTGTACATTATTCCTGCTCCTCCTGTTCTCTCCAGCAGAAGTGCCATTTTGAGAGCCGCCCCTGTCTCGGCCGCGTCTATGTGGAGGGGGGTGTGCGGCTACGGAGGGGGGGGGGTGCGACTGAGGAAACTGCTGATGTACCGGGGATCGTTTTTTCCTCCAGTAGCGGTGCAGTTCATTTAATGGGCTCAGGTTCTTGTTAAATCACGCAGACTGATTGCTTTTATGTACTACTGCACCGACTTTTCTATCCCTCGACCAAATAAACAAAGTGTTTAAATATGGAATATGGAGGCGGAGGAGGTGCAGTAGGTGGTGGTGGTGGGGAGTCCTGAACGTTTGGACGACAATAAAAGAGCATTTTCTGAGAAGAAGGAAAAGAATCCTATGTACGTCTGACGATAGCAACATATCCTCAGACCCCAAACCAATATCTTTTACGAGTGCAGGGCACAGGGATTAATGAAGAGGATTATTTCTTCCTCTGGATCCTCAAGCTCTCTGCCGTTTCTTCCAACCCAATTCATAAAACGTGCTTAAAAAAAAAAAAACTGTCAGTACTAACCACAGCTGACAATGAGAAGACATTACACAAGTATTTCAAATATTTTAAGCCCAAGAACGCTCCCATCTGTTGTTGAGAAATAAAGAAAAACTTCCTGTTGAGGCATCACTGATAACACAGTTTATTGAAGTCCTGAGCTCAGAAAATAAAAGCATCTGTCCCTGCTAATGTCGCTCCTTACTCAGAGAATCTATTAGCAAGACAAAGTCAAGCTCTCTTAAAAAAAAACAGAAAACATAAGACAAGGCAAGTTTAATAGTCATGGACAGTATTTAGGGTTATCTGTTATCCACAGAATACACACATTCTTAAATAGCCCTCTATTCAATTTCAACGTTTTGCTGAGATACGATTTTTTGTGATCAGGCGACAAAGGGAAGACAAAAGTTAAGAAAATACAAGGATTTGGAGTCAAACCATGACATATGAAAAGCTGAGGGTGGGGTTGCCTTGAAAACCAATGAATAGGTTAGATTAGATTCAACTTTATTGTCATTACACATCAGGTAACAAAATATACATATATATATATGTCTGTCTATATATATATATATATATATATATATATCTGTCTATGATCTGATCTGTGTCATAATAAATCAGACATGAACATATGAACAAAAAAGTCACATTTGTGCCACTTCTGCCTGCAGCATGAACATAGCCATAAAGGGAAAGACCTAATCAAAGATGTACGACCAGGTGTATCAAGTCTCCGTGCTGGGTTGCAGTTCCAATTGTTTCAAGGTGAATGTAAGACGAGAGTAAAAACAGAAACAAGAGATCAATTAACTTGTCTCGGTACTTAAAATATGTCACGTTAGTTGTCTCCAAGACAAGGACTTTGGAGTCATAGTTTAGGTCCAGCAACACAGAGACTAATCAACCGTCTAACATCCTCACAAAGAACCGATGAGCTCGAACAACGTGCCATGAGGTCCCGGTATTGATCTTTCATTATGTTTCCTTCAGGTGAGTAAAGCTGCTTTTGTCAAGACTGCTTAGGTGTTTCAAAATGCATTTTAGATTAGGCATTGATATTTATATCAAAGCTCATGATCTCAAATGATGCCCTTGTGAAGAACACTCAGGAAGAACACCTATAAGGGGTCTTTCATTTTCAAGTTCTGTCCAGTTTTTATCATTATGTGAATTTCCATTGACCTGAGAAATGTGCAAATCTTAAATACTACAATAGAAAAAAATGAATGTTGGAAAATCTCACAAACCGAGGTGATTTCTCAGACGTGCATACAGAACTGTGCAAAGGTGTAAAACTTGGCCTGGCATACTGGGTCACATGGCCAGTTTACTTTAAACAAGATGACAAGTATAGATAGAGAACTTTTTTTAAATTCTAATTAAAATATCTAATAAAACAATGTTTTTGAACCTCCAGCTATCTCAAAGTCAAAATCACCTCACAGTCATACGGGGCTTTTGTATTGTAGAAATATCACATTTATTTTGTGAATATTGTAATGGAAACGCAGCTACGCAGCTAAAGCATATGTATGAGTTTAATGGTTGTATTTTTTTAAGTGGAAAGATTATACGCTGTGTTAACACTTCTCAATACTAACTCATAACACAATGTTTTGGACGTCCAACTTCTTCAAAGTGAAGTCTTGCAAGACAATACCGATATATGAAGGTTATGTGACAACACTTTCCAAAAGTTATGGCTCATGCACAAAACACCCTAAAAGTATGGTGCCTGTTACAAGGCTGTTCTTTGCCGAAATTTGAGAAATACCACTTTTTGTTTTGCAAAATGAAGCTACATTTAGTGAGGGAAACAGGATCAGAGCTGAAATCATTCCATATCACCAACACTTGTTTTGTTGTTTTTTTTTCTTGCTGGTTCCTAATCAGAGTGCGTGTATTTCCAGTGTCCTGACTTCATAGGGTCTGAGTGTGGACGCAGTGAGGGTTCAGCAGAGTGGGGAACTGTGTGATCAACAAAACTGTTCTGCGTGGTGCCAGCCTGCGCTGATGACTTTCATAAGGATGCTTTCCAACAAAATTACGCCGTGCGCCATGAAAGCGGTACGCATCCATCCCCTCTATCAAGGACTCTTTGTTTTAAGCTGTTGCTCGCCATGTGTCATTGACTTTAATGCCTTATAAATACCATTGATATATTAAATTGGTATTACACTGCCACATTTTTTTTTATCATCTCTGAGCTTGTTTCTGGCACTTTCACATCAAGAGAGAACGAGAGGAAAGAAGAAAAGATGAAAACAGCCCTGCCAGTTTTTTTTTTTCTTTTTTTCTTTTTTGGAGGAGGAGGCTGGTGGTGAGTTCTGTTCATTTCACTCAGGGCATTTGTGTTGATAGCTTACTGTGCACATAAGACGCGTGCGGTGCTAGAAATAATTGTTCTTTTCATGGTAAGAAAGGCCATATCAATTAAGAGTAAATAGTCTCCTTAGTTATTACAGTGCAGCTCAGTGGCGTGCCGTCGATTCTGCTCCATTCCCTGGCTTTTTTTTTTTCTTTTTCCTTTTCCACCGTCTGGGCACAAACTGTATTTAAGCCTTGTGATGTCAGCGGCAGGCGTTTAACATGAAAAAACACTCACGATATGTGCTTATTTGTGAGTCATGGTGTAATGGCAGCGCATGAAAAAGGAGGAGACAACTTAAAAAAAACGTGTTCAAAGGCACCGTTCATTTTTTTAAACAGGTCTTTGTGGATGGTTCGCTTTAACCAATTACACAACAGACACCATCGCTGTGTCTATTGAGGGCTGAGCCTGCCGCTTTGTTTTCATTTTGCTCTGAAGCTTAGGGGGACATATTGTAGGCCTATTATTTCTCATTGCCTGGGGACTTGATCTTGAAAGGAAACAGTCATATTGTATAAAATATAAGCGACTCGAAATCATCAGGGGAATACAGAGATATGTTTGAAATATCCACAAGTAGGTTCCCTTCATTGACACAGCGCGGCTGCCTTACGTTCTCAAATATTTGTTTAAAAAAAAAAGTAGATGTGTCTATTATTACTGAGCAGATCGTTTAATCTGTGCATTTCGTATTAGGGACAATATTGCACGTTTTCCTCTCCTGTGCATCATCTCTGTTATTTGATGTTCCGCAGGGTGTTTTATGCATATGCGTAGCGCCGGGGCTAACACCGTATTGTAACAAAGACATCAGCAACCTGGAATAAACTAAATCCACCGCATAATTGAGTCTCGTCAGACGTAACATTAAACAAGTGGAAAAAGATACAACTCGTAAGGCAAATAGGCGCTCGTCTAATTGTCGGCGCTGGGTCGTATATCAGTCAGAGCAGCGGTCTCCCAAGCAGCGAGATGGTCATTATTACCTGTATTAATGGATGAAGAGGAGTGATAGTGTTTCTTGATGGTAACGGCCTTTGACCCCTCTTGTGTGTTCCAGTGTGGAGCCGGATCAAGATGAGTGGTTTGACGGCCATGAGTGGGAGGAGGAGAATCAGAGAGATAATTCGAGGACGGATAAAGAGAGCGGATCTAAAATACTATGCCGGCTTCGGCGTAGTTTTAGCCTCATTTTTGAATTACGATTCCAGTGACTTTGTCCGATGACTTTTGCCTTTTCCTGGTGATTTTGTGCTCTATTGCAGAGGTGGGAAGATTGCGGAGCTTTATTGTGAATGACACTGTGACACGTGTGAATGAAGAATTGAATGACGGACCATTAATGTACACTATGGTGCCCAAAAAGTGCACATCACAGAGAAGATTCTAGGTTTTTTAAGGCATTTTAAAGCATTTCCATGGCCCGTCCAGAGTGCATTTCTGCAGTCATACTAGGAGTGCTGCAGATAAACTCTGGCTGACCCCATCGACACTATTGTGTACTAAGCAGGTAAGACGATGTCTCTACTGAAGACCGTTAGAGTTGCTGTATGGGTGTAAATTAGGGTCTAATGTGCTGACGTGCAAATGTTTTCACAAAAATATAATACAATAATATTTCCTTAATTTTGAATTTGAGGTCAAACATTCATCCATTGTAAACCAACAAAAGACCCCTAAAAGACGTAAACAATGGTCTACCTGTGTGTGGAACACAGGACAAGACTAAAGTGTCCTTTATTTCTACATTCTGTCCAGTTTTTGTGCTGGCATCATCATTGACAAGCACAGTATGCTCATTGCATATTCCCACGTTACAAAAGCAACTCAGATAAGAAGCAGAGGAAAATATGCTAATGTTTTCTTAATGTAACCTTGCCCAGATTGTTTAGCGACTATCAAGCCCGAGACTTGCATGTCATTTAGCACAAGAAGCCACGTCAAGCATGTCTACACAAGAACAGAGCTTGTGGCACCTGAAAATGAAACAATATGGAAACAAGCTCCAGAGTGAAGTGAAGATTTGACAATGTTACGGTCAACACTAAGCAGCAAGTCAAACCAATGGAACAAACGATTCCAAACAAATGTTTGCACAGGTTGTTGATTTATACATTTGCTTTGCTAATGTGCAAAATCGAATCAATGTTTAATTAAAAAAAAGTAAAGCAAAACCTTATTTTTCCATAGCACAGAGAAGGGAAATGTCCCCCCACATATGCATTTTCAGTTAACTGCAAAATCACAGCACCAACTACTGGCCTGGAGTGTGTACTGCAGCATCTCTGCTGTTTTCAAAACGCTATTGTCTGCAAGTGGAGCTGTTTGAAAACAGCCAATGAAAATGAAACACAACGTTGTTTAAATGGGGCCAGATAGGACTTTGTAGCAGCGGTGACTCATGCTCGAGGTACTGCCTCTTGTGCTCAAGGTACCAGACATCACACATGAGTTAGAATGTTGTGCGAGTTAAATTTGCACATACATGACTTCAAAATAAGAATAACATGCATCTCACCTATCGAGTTCTGTCAGTGGCAGCCCCGTTTGTGACTTAAATTTAAAAGTACATTGCTAAGGTGACGGATACCACACACCTGCCTCTCTTTATAAAAGTCTAAATGAAACAAATGAGTCTCCTGAACACCTTCAACAAAAGCCAGCCCCATTAGGTGCATCAAACGGTGACAGATGAGGCAGCGCTTGCATTTCATACCCAGCGTGACAGAAGATCCAAGCGTCCATGGAGAAAGAAGGTCAGGGATTAGAAGTGAACAGGACCTTGGTCTCATCACTGCATTTCTGCCCAATGCTTCAGCCTGTAAGCGTGTGACTGACTGCTGCCAAGTCTGTCCTTATGCTTTTTGTCGTCGTGCCAGCAGCAACATCCCCTGGTAGGCCCCAAAATGATGCATCTTCTTTGATACATTCTTAAGTACACATCAGACACAGTCAAATATTAATCTGCCATGCTCGCCGGCCAAACAACATCTGTCTCAAAACATGAACTAACGTTCCCAGTTTTTCTTCTCTCTGGCTCGCATGAATATGCCTCTCCAACTTCAGAACATCCATCTGCACAGCCGTGCCTACGTTTGTGCATTTATTTACCAATTCATAAAAATTCAAATACTCAGAATAAAATGTAGCAAACACAAGAGCAACCATAAGCATGAAAACACATCAGATTTATTCTGCCTGCCTTGTTTACCGGTTCACGGAACACTGCATGCAAACAGAATGCAAATGCATTTGATTGAATCAGGTGATGCTGAGGTAATTGTATTTGGAGAAATGTCCAAGATTTTTTTTTTTTTTCATCATTATCAGTGGGGGGTTTTCTTTATGAAATCCATCTTAAACAAAAGCTATCATCACTCCAGAGCCTTCTGATCTTCCTTTGTCACATGCGGATGTGGATGCGTCTTTAATTTCCTTTCAATTAAAAGTAAATATACGCCTTTATTTTTTTCCCCCACTGTGAAATCCAAACAAGAGGAGTCAACATGAGCAGACAGGTGAGGAATATTCATTTATATCAGCCCGCCGCCGCCGCCGCGTTTCCCTTTTTTTCTTCCGCTGTTGATGCTGATGATGTGATTCAACAGGCAACACAGTGCCTGCATGCCTTCTATCAAACACACCCACGAGTTTGTAAGAAAAAAAAAAACTATCTCTCTCTCTCTCTCTCTCACTCTGCTGGTTTTGCCTTGTTCAGAGCTGGATCAGGGAAAGACAAACAAACACCAAACAAGTGCAACACAACACAAACTTTACTTCATCATTAAATGGCTGTTAATCCATGTCTCCTGTAGCTCCAGTCGCTTTGATCAGAGCAAAATTGTCACAAAGACGCAGCTTTTTTTCCCTCTCTCATTGTCTCGTTGCTCATCATCGTCGACATAATGCAGTGACAGCAGTATTGCTTATTGACAGCCACCGCTGTGAATTAGTTTAAAATCCATGTTACTTTCTGTCAGCCCAGTGTGCCGGATGATATCTCTGATAATGGGTGTAAGAAGGTTGTTTTTTTCTGTGTGTGTGTGTGTGTTGTGAACAAATTCACCGTGTGTGCCTTTTACACAACATAGTGAGATGGAAAATGGTAATTTTATCGTGCTAAATTTACTAATAACTCATCTCAATGCATTGTGTGCATTGTGTTGCTGCGGCGGCGCCAAATCTCAACACAACATGTTACAACATGGCTGCTACGCACTATTGTATCACGGATTACGGCAGCCAATCACACAATCAACAAACACACAGAGATGAGAGGAGAGGAGAGGACTACAGCCTCAACTGGGATTCTTTCATTTTGTTGGATACTGGTAATGATGGATGCGATTTCCAGGGACAGTAATGGCACCTTGAAGGCATCGGCTTCATGACTGATAATGTGTTTCCGTATGTTTTTTTTTTTTTTTTTTTTCTTTCTTTCCGTGTGTTGACATGTCACACTGCAGTGGTTTATTGAACACTGCTTCATGACAGTAGGTAACTCTGACCTTATCAGTAATTGACATATTTTGAGAACTTGCATCTCATAGTTTCCTTATTTGTTCATGCGGCCGTTAGTCTTTGATGAGATTTTTTACACATTTCTGATGAAGAACAAATCACAAATGACCTCTGGCAGTGACAGATCATAATGACTAATGCAACATTAGGAAAAAATGCTCCACAGATTCGATTACCTATAATAACACTAGTAATAAATAATCATGGCAGTAAAATATCTAATATATATGCATGGTTCTTTCTATATATTTCATTGTAAATTGAATATATAATTTGTTTGTATTTTTTTTTACTTAAGTTCTTTGTCTTATAGATAGGATTAGGGTTAGCGTTATAGTGTTATACTGAGCATTAATCCCAAGAAAATTTGATCGCTATTTCTGTTTAATGTGATCTTCTTCCTTATATCTTCCTTATATATAACAAAAACATCATTACAAACAACTATTATTTATCTTTTCAAACAGATTTCATTATCAGTAATCGCCACTCAAAAATTAATTCAAGCTAAATATGGGTAGCAGTGAATTACGAACCTTGAATTGACGTATATGTGGACCATCAAGACTTCGAGGATACCTGATCAGGCTGCCTGATTGGTTTACATTGGTTTAAGTGCTAAACTAACTGTTGATGGTCAGTAAAACTGCTTTGGTAGCTATACGTGATGTTCTGGGCAATTTGAATTGTCGTGGTAACGTCTCTGTCTTATATTTCCGTATTTTTACGAGAAATCAGATATCTTAATAGCTTATTTTGCTGTGTAATTTCCCATAAAAAGGCAATGTTTTTATAGTAGCCAAGAGTGATGTCCCCGGTTACCAGCCCACCATTAGCTGCTAGCGCTACCTATTGCTATCGCTAATTTGACCAATTCCACTGCTTGTCCAGCTGGCGGGGTCCGATCTACCAGTGCTCTTATTGGATTTATCACAGCTAACAATTCCTTTACTAGTACCACTATCGCTGCGGTCGAATAGATTCCACTTGTTAGATAGCAAATCAAGATACTTTATCCTTTGGTAAAAAATTTTCCACATTTGGCTTCCATCACACGAGCTGATCCACAGTGCAAGCAAGTAAGTAGAAAACAACAACACTATTCAATTTTCTCATTTCACATCAGGAAGGACACTGGTTTACCTTAAGTAATACTGAGTCAAGGACTTGATTGAATTTCACTGATGTCATTACGAGGTCACATTTCAGTGTGTAATATGATATAAATTTAGTTATCTCACCCCTCCTCTCCCTGTCTCTGCCTGCCCTGTGCAGGGATGGGGTGAGGGGGACTCTTGTTTGTGCTTTTAAAGCTTAGCCCGCTTCCTTGTGATGGATGGTCCCATCCTTTACAAATGCTTTATTGCATCTGTCATTAGCCAAAGGTGGCGCAGACATACTGTAAGAATATGCAAGTGTGTGTGAAGTCAGTGGCTCACACACTCCCTCTCTGGTCTCAGGACGTGCAGCGATTTGTGCTCTCAGACCCCGAGTCTCTGCCCAGCTGCTGAGAGATGGAGGGTCTCTCATATATCAGCGATATATAAAAATTGCAGTATAACACATCTGGATGAACAGATCTGAGCAGATCTGGGTGAGTCGAAGCACTGGCCTTCCCCAGCTGCTCTGTAATGGGGAAACTCCTCCTGTTACGAAAGCGTGACACTCAGTTCATGGCACTCAGTTCACAAGAATGTCCTGCATTTATTTTGTACAGTAGAGACCCGAGGATGAAAGATGCAATTAAGTCCCATTGGTGGAGTTGTAGCATCCACTGTACTATATGAGAATTGAATGACGTGCAGAATCGCAAAGCTAAATTGTCTGATCACTTTGCCTTTAATTCCTGATTGTATTAGTCTATTACCACTATTAGTATCTTATCAGTTCCTCAGAAACAGCCGTAGACGCTGGTGTAGTAGTCACGTATGGGACTGCTGGTCACTTGACATCAGAAAGTACTTAATGTAACTGTAATACAATCGTTACTGTGTGCTGCATTCAATAAATGAATTCTTCAGAGCAGCTAAACCACTGCAAAAGGTGCTCTTTGTTTTATCACAATTTGATTCATTATATCCAATAAAAATTAACAGGACAAACAGTCTGCTCTGCAGTGGCCGAGTGACCGGACCCGGACTACAGCCAACGTCCCTTCAGGACCACGTGAGCATCCACCAAAAAAACTGGAAACATGTGTGAACAAGACACATAAGCCTCGAAGATTTTCTTTTCTTTTCTTTTTGCTTGGTGGAGACGGATTGGTGTGTGTGACCTGTTATCCAGTGTGAGGTTAAAGATCAGCGAGATGACACTGTTCAGAGTTGCCCCCTTGAGTTAAGTCGTTAAAGGCCTAGAATAAATACAGCCGTGCAGGTGCAGCTTTGGCTTCTGAGTTTACAAATCTAATGAAGCCCTTAGACCTGAGGTCCACGCCGAGGTCACAGCATCAGCCTTGTTGAGTGTGAAAGAAAAAACCAGAGGCCGGCAATAGAAATTTGGCAAATCAAGATGAGTTAGGGTGGAGGATTGTCTTTCCCCCTGCCAGCCTCTCCTCTCCTCTCCCTCTCCCTATCGCTCTTGCTGTCTTAAGGCTGCTGCAGTGGCCCAAGGTGAGTTATAGAGTTACATGGGCCGGCGCTTCTCCTTTCTGCTCTGTTTTGCTGTTTTGACCCTGCACCGTCTGAAGAATTTTTGAATAACAGATCTCGCCTTCCTGGATGTTTTTCAGGGGGGAGGCCTCATGCAAAATGAATAGGGGATGGCACATTTTATTGAAGTTTGATTTAAAACGGAGGTGGGTAGGAAAAAAAAAAGGAGGACAGAGAGAAAGAAGAGACGGCGGGAGAGAGAAAGAGAAGGATCTTGTCATAAATTATTTTATTCATATCCAGCTCTGCCGATGTATGTTGGATTGGTAAATAATGCATCACCCCGGCGCATAATTAGGACAACAACACAATTCCTCCCCCCTTCACTCACGCTTCCAGATAACTATGTGGCTGTTGTTTGATTCCTCCTCTCCTTTAATGGACTTAGAGGCCACCTGATTGATCTGTGAGGGAGACACACTAAATGGCCTTTAAGTGCTGCACGGAGTGCACAGGCGTTTCTTTTCCTCACCCCCCCTCCTTTTTTTTTCTCCCCCTTAATTCATGTTCAGATCTAAATGATATAGGTTATCATGCGAATGCTCATTATCATTTAGACACCAAATAAGCGAAGGTAATGTGTCCTGGAACACAGGAGGCGCTCCGGTAATGTTTGTCGCCGGTGATGTACATGTACATTGCCGCCACAGATTCATTACAGCCCGAACGCTGCGGCCGTTGATTCTAACGCAATGTGACAAAATGCAAAGCGCTGTTAAAAGAAAGGCAGCGGAAAAAAAAGGGACAGGAAAGTAGAGGAGGTTATTATTTAATATATGTGTCTGAGGCTGTGTGTGTGCGTCTGCGGGCGTGTGTGTGTGTGTCTTCCTCTCTCGTCTTTCTTCAGCAGGAGATAACACCTTTTGGAGGAACTGCCTTGAAGCATTATCCCCTAGACAGGATACATGGCTAATCTTCGGCTTTGAGCCATTACGCTACATTTATCTGTGACCCCCTCTCTCTTTATATCATTACAGTTAAAGTCCATAAAAGTGTGTTTAGACAAAGATGAAGGCATTACCTGCTCAGAAACCCCAAGTGCTATTAGAGGCTTAGGCCTATGCCGATGTGCGCTGGATATTAAATATCCTTTATCTTAAACTCTCTCTCTCACACACAGCTCTCTAGGTAAGCTGATATCTCACCCTGCCCTGCCTTATATTGCCATAGGCGTAATAAATACACAGATATCAATGGGCCAAGTTTGTCCCGGTCTCAAACGATTATGTGAGGCATGCCTCCCCTTTATGTAGTGGGAGGGAGAAGAAGGAGCGCCTTTATTTATTTTCCGTGGGAGGGTAAGAGCAGACATAGTTACAGAGTCAAACACAGTGGTGTGGAGCAGGTTATCTTCCCTGGGGGATGGGGGGGTGGGGGGGGTCCCACACTCAGATGCTACTTTACTGCCCTTCTGCAAGCCTTTTCTCCAGCTGTGGGAATGTTTCTGCACAGATGTGTGCCCTATCATGTTTATCTGGCAACCACATGGAGGTTTTACTCCGGTTGGCTGCCTCGGCTGCCACTCAACTGAATGATCATGTGACTTCATGTTGCTTGTAATCACCTTCATCCTGAGCTAAGTATCAGCTGGAGTGATACAGCTGTGGAGCGACATGTGCCACATCCAGCCTTACATGTTGGAGCCAGAATCAGAGGAGGCGTGGAGATTTCACCAGAAACTGAAAACCAAACTGTTGCAAACTCACAGCCATGTCCTCAATTACTCACATATCAGAACAAAGGCAAGTGGGAATTCATTACTTTGGGTTAACATTACATCACATTATGTATAGCACGTACGTTAGAATAGACTCAATATTCAGCAAATCCAAAATAAGATTCTATTCTTTGTTCTATTTTTCCTTTAAGATACATGCACATTCACCCAGATGATAATGTGTATGTGCGTTCTGTAATGACCCGTCCCTGTGTGTGTGTACTGGTCTACAGATGGTATCTTAGAAAAGGGAGGGATGTGGCGTGCTATCTCTGCAGAGGACAAAGTGTTGACTTCACTGTCTTAAGGACATTTGTAATATACACCAAATCTTCCCCAGTTAATGTCATATTCTTTGAAAAAGATCCTCCTCTCCAGGGCAGGGAAACATGAGAGGTGCGTCTTTAACTCGTGATGTTCCCCGACTGGAGCACTTGAGACCGAGGAGCAAAGTTGCCAGATTAAAGGTAGCATTAAAGGTTTCTGCTGCGAGGGCAGTTAAACGGCGCATCTGGCTGACAACTGTTACACATTTTTGTCTGTCCGTCACGTGCACTCTCACGTATCTCATTACTGTGCACATGTTACTTTTGCTTTTTGCAGTGAACAAATTTAATTTCTTAATGACGGCTCTGGCTGAAAAACAGTTCAAGATTTGACTTTTTATTATAATTCCTATACGTGTTTACACGATAATGAAAGTAAATCTCAGCCAATAAATAAACACAAAAAGAAATAATTGTGCAAACGTAGCAATACAAAGTAGTAATGGTAATACAAATAAGGCAGGTAAATTTGAACAAGATAAAGATAAATGTGAATGATGGTATGCAAATATGACCATTGGTGTGCAAATATGAGACTTGAAAACTGTGTAAAATAGCACGATAAATCTCTAAATAATAGATAGATTGTCCAATGTCATCAAGGTTTTTCTGGTTTTCTCTCTCTTGATACTTTAATACTTTACTACTATTTTTCTATGGTATGATGGCAACAAAACTGTTGAATCCTGCATATATTCTGTTGCCTGAATATTGACGAGGCCTGAGAATTAACGTCACATCATAATAACTTGCACACGTCCTCGCTCTCGGCCAAAAAGTGGCATGGCTCTAAGATTATCCTCTGTTAAATAGTTGCAAGACTAAGCACACCAAGTCCTCACTGCAGACAGCTGTTTAAAGAAATCTAACCAAATAAACCTTTGGGGGAAAATTAAGTTGGATTCTGCCACCGGTGCCCACGTTGCGAGAATTAAGATTTGTTTGGATGGAGCAGCAGCAGCAGCAGCTCTGACTGCAGTCACAGATCCAAGATCATTACGCAAATCCTGTTTTAGGACGGAGGTTCATTACACCATAACACTAACGCCACTGTCTTCCTCTCGCTCTAATAAGGCTAACAAAGTAGACCCACTTTCTACGGGTTTCCATTCTCTCTCCTCTCCTTCTCTCTCCTTCTCTCTCTCTCTCTCTCTCTCTCTCTCTCTCTCTCTCTCTCTCTCTATCTCTCGTGCTAACACTCCCCGTCGTGCACAGAGTCACTTTCACAACTTTCATTACCTCTCTGAGGGCTGTGCTGGAGGAGCCGGCAGGGGAGATGGGTGTGTAACTCCTAGCTATAACCCATCGTCCCCAGAGTGTGGAGGTCAATGAGATTAACCTATAGCTCCTTTTTTTTCCTTCATTACACACTCCAAATTACACCCACTTACAGACGAGAGAAAGAAAGAGGGGAATCATATATGGGCTGATATCTATTTAAAATCTAATCCCTTTGGGTGAATTGCTCAGCCTTTTCCATTTCTCTTATGTTTCTGCCTATTGCCTCTGGGCTCCGCTGAGCCGTGGTGCACGGCGCCGCCGTTCAGGAAGGTGCTATAACCTCGCCCCTGTTCGTATTAACTTTAGATTCATCTGTGCTAATATAGGAGACACTTAAGATTATAACTCCCTCTTTTCTGTTGTTATTGCTCGGTTAAACATTACAGACTCGCAGCCTATTGCTCTGTGGCCACGAAGCCAAACACTCAACTTTGATTATTTACTTTGGATTCCGTTTGTTGTACCTTGAGGCACATAATCAGCTGAACCAGTGTCTGGGCTCCCTTATTCCTCTTACTTAATTTACTTCCTTGCGTTTATTGATTTTGAAATTACCAAATAGTTAATAAAAATATATAGACCCTAATGAGATAGATGCACAAGGGTAGTGTTTACGACATTCTTTTGTGTTTCCCTGTCTTGCAGCTGAGGTCTGAACAGCTTTTGTGCCTCGACAGTCCACCACACAATGGCATTTTATTGTTGTGGACCCAAACGTCTTATAGCGTGCGGTATGTCTGAATCCCATGGCCTTGCACCAAACTGTTTTGCTCTTGTGTTTAAATCCAGCACAATGGTTTAAACGCTTTCATACAAATCAGATTCAATGATTTTTATTTTGAACTTGTCTCAGTATAAGAATAATGTTCTTCGTGATGTTTCACAAATACATATACACTGTTCTGACAATAAGGTAAACACGAGGTATAAACAAGTTCTTGCCAGCGACGCTTTGATATGCGGGCTTTCAAAGGAACATGTGACGGGTAACAGAGCATTGACCAAATTGTGTGTGCCCAAACTGCAGGTGCACGGGTCAACAAAGCTGAAGGTATTTCATATGTCATGGGCAGCTGTCTGGAAAATGACAGGACATACAAAACACAAGAAAACTGCTTAGATAAAGAGGAAGTTGAGACTAACCATGACAGATGTTCAGCGTACAGTGCTTACGGTAGATGTGAGATGACAACTACTGCTAGTTGGTGAACAACCTTGTCTAATCCGCCTTGTTTTGCAGAGCTCGCAATGATGATTCACATACTTCAAAGTGCCTTTTCCGAGTGTTTACATTAACGTGTCCACCTCCCATAGTTTATCTAAAAAGATGTTTATTGAATGCATTTGAGCATACTCATAGGCAGAACAGATGCAGCGCTGAGCTGGGATTGGCGGATGTCACCAGCGTCTCTAATTCAAAGGCAACGAGCCTGCTGACTGGAGGCTTTCCACATCAAACGCACCAAACTACCTTGATTAAGTGCGGAAAGATTTTTTTAATGGCCAATCAGGAACAAGTCCAGCTGTGCAGAGATCTTGAGTATACAGATCTTGAGGATACAGATGCAAATGAAATTGCGATAGAATTCAGTGCTGACGTTGAATAAATATGCATGTTTACATGAATATGAAATTCCATATATGATCAAATGACTTAATATGTCACCTCTGCAGAAGATGTCAGTGTCTTTAGGCCTATTGTTTTCAGGCTCATATTCAAATGATGCCATCAGTCCCGACCATAACCATCTTCTCCCCACAGAGTCTCCAGAGATCTCCTTACAGACTTTTCATCCTAGGCTGGTTTGAACATAAACTGGATTACATCACTGGGTTGACATCACAACCCAACATACATAGAAAGTATTGTATTTTGACTCTTTTTTCCCCTCCACTGAATAGTTAAAAACAGAAATGTGACTTATATCAGTTGGAGATAGAAACCATCAGAGCCCCATGACACTAGTGGGTACAAAGCAGGTAAGAGGATGGAGAATGAATGAATCAAAAGCAAGTCTTTAGAGGGATTAAACAGAAATTAAAATCCAGGAGTAGTGTTTCGAGTTTATCTGTGTTTGCTCTGTGTATGTATATGTATTGTGATATTAATCTTTGGGGATTTAAATGGACAATAAGGTGAATTAACAACCTAAGAAGGAATTTTGAATTGTTTTTTGTCACATATTTTGAAAATGAGAGTGATGAAGTATATATATATATATATATATATATATATATATATATATATATATATATACTTTGTTGGTTCAAGTCATCTTTGAACACATTTTAATAGATTAAAACATGGTCTTTCGTTGCTTCAATCTGAATGGTGCTTAGAGAAACCTAGAGAAAAGAAAAGAAAAAGAAAGTCCAACCCAAACTACCACGACCTGCACTTCTGCTTATATATGTATATATGTATATCTGATAATAGCGTTAAAACATAAGGCATTTCTGATGGGATATGATGAACCAGTGTTGCTCCATGGTCCATGGATGTTTTGGCCAGAAGTTGTCATTTGCTTTACACTAATCAACCCCAGTGGCCAAAGAATAAACAAATGAGTGATTGAATTATCAACTGAGGCAGTCTCTGTGATACCATTAAAAATGAATAAGTGCATTTTCATCAGCTTCCACTCTGTAATTGCATCTTTAATTGTTTTTGGTGGCGTTCACCGTCTTTCCCAGCCACATACTTGCAGGGGACAATACAAATATCAAGCACTTCTTTGATCCCTCTGGTGTAATCCTGAAGAAGTAGTTATTGGAGGTGTTATTTTAGGCCTTGATCTGTTTTTCTTCTCCTTCAGTTACAATACAGGTTACAGACCTGTTGTGATGTTTTCTTGTTGTCCACCCATCCTATCTTGGACTGCAGATATTTCCTCCATAGGATTTAGTTAAATTAAAGCCTCTGCATCCTCCTCTATGGAAACGAAAGATATGGTTTCACCGGCAGTGTGTTCGCTCATCATCATTAACAGCACAGTTCAGAGATCAACTCAAATCAGAGGCTGCTGATAAGAAATGGAACCACGGGAAGTAATGTTCAATATTATCTTAACAAATTTATTTGTCAGCGGGCACATCTGAGGTTTATCAGATGGAGGATGGTGTGACGGATGGATCGTCATTGTGGTGGGTGTGACGGAGTAGGCAGCAACCCGGCTCATGTAACTTCCTGGTTATGAATAGCCTCTGTGGAAAGGTCAATGCCATGACAACCCCGTGATGGATGTCACTGACATCCAATTAAATTCTTCTAAAAAAGGCGCCTCGGAGGCTCTTGTGTGTCCTTATTAAATATAAAACAGCTAAATCAAAAGTCCGAGGGCCTGCTTCTCTGTGCTTAATGCCGACTAGGACAACCAAGAGCATTTTTTATTCCTCAATTATTCATGTTTTTGATGAGGGGGTCAATAAGGGGAAGAGCACTCATTATGAATGTTTGGAGCTAAGCGCAAAGGTCACAACACACAAACACGTACACAAACACACATCTTTTCAGATGTTTCCAACTTTTATCCCTCGCTCTTTCTCTCTGGATAAATAGAGGAGAGCAAAGAAAAGTACTCCCGTGCTTTGAGGAATGCAAATATTTGTCACCAGGTTGTTGAGGCTTTCTTTTCCTGATCTCAATTTCTTTTTTTTTTTTTTTTTTTTTTGCTTGGTCCCCCCTCTCTTATACACACACACACACACATTGCTTTGAGGAAACTGGGACACACAGTCGAGCCATGAAAAAGAGGATGCACGTTTTTTATTTGTGTATTATTTGGCCCTTTGAAACTTCCAGCACTTCCACATGTGCACAAGCACATGCACGCAGACACACACATGCCCACACTCTTGAATCAACCATCCTCACTATATTTTTTTCTTTCCCTTCAATCCACTGCAGTAGAAGCCCTCTCACTTTTTAAGCCTACCTTTGGTTGAACTTATACTTGTCTTTTTTCCTCATGCCTTGTGTATCCACTCTGAAATTATAGATGGGGATAATAATAATAATGTCATTTTGTACCGGAATCTTAGTCATTACCTGCAGTAAAGTGCTTCTAATTGATACCACCAGAGAGATAATGATTACAATGCCCTCCAGGAACATATTATTGCAATATTAACCTTTGTATATACTTTTATGCAGAAGACTCTGGCACATTAAAGGATCTCTAAATCTTACTTGTGCGCTGTAATGCCATTACAAAAGAATGGATACTCGGAGGTGTGCCCTTTTCCTGATTAAGTGTGTCCAGGGGTTTGCAGCCATCTCTGCGAGATGGATGACATGGGAGTGCAATTTCCAACGTCTTTCTCTTCTTTTACTAGGCAAAGCTTTCCCTTCGCATGCACCTCCTTATTGCTGTGCACTCAGGATAACCTTTTTTTTTTGTTTTATCTACATCTGTGCTTTAACATCTATGCCTTTGTTTGTAAGTATGTAAGTATGTGCATATGATTTTGGCGTCTGATTTTTCAGCCCGGTATCATTTACTTTAAGCATGTGTCTGACTGTGCTAATTTCTGTGAGTATCCCACAACACTCTGCACAGCTGATGTGCCACACTCAGCTGGACTTCTCTGGAAACAGGGCAGCATCCAAAACCGAAGCCTATTTTTGGGTACAATGCCGTCGCCACGATAACTGGCCCACAGTGAGGCCGTGACCCCCGCCATCAACCACCCTGCAACAACCCTCTTTTTAATGTCATTGCATGAATCACTTCTTTATACACAGAAAATACCATATAAAGGAGAGAATGTGATTCATTAGTATACCATTGTTTACGGCTGTATGACCTGATATCTTATCAAAAAAAAAGAAGACTCAGCCAGGCAGCAGAAGAAGCAGCAGCAGTGCACTGATTCATAGGATGAAATCCTGTGAGCAGATAGAGGGACCTTTGGTTAAGAAATCTTCTACACAGCAAAGACCAGAGTACTGCTGACAGAGGGCAAATGAAAACAAATTAATTCAGTGAGGACTGCGGTTATACGTCTGTCTGTGTGTGTCTCTGTGTGTGTGTGACTGTGGCTGTGTGTGAGCGTGCGTGTATTGGTGCGTGTGTCTAACTCATGACACAGTCCAAAACGGCTTCTTAAGACCTGATGACACAGGACAGGAAATTGGGATATCCGAATACTCTGGAGACCTCTTGGCTTGGCCATATACAAGGCTCCCACCCCCACACTACACCCGCTTGCAATAGCAGGCTTGAGCCTCTGGTGGGCACTGCACAGAGTGCAGGTCTGACCCCGAGAGAGTCACTGTAATGCAGTCTCCAGTTTATGCTAAGACCCATGTAGGAATTACCCCTGATACAAAATAAAGCACTTGACTTCATGGGAGTCACGCAATAACGTAAATCATGTGCAATACATTTGAATGGATTAAGTTGATTGGTTTGGGTTTGGCACCGAATGGTCCATTTCTGGTGATGGAGACCTATCCTCAGGAGAAAGCAATGAATAAGTTCAAGTTGCAAAGCTCTGTAACAGCGAAAAAGTACAAATGATTTTAAGCGATTGTGGCAGCTAAGAGGAAGCCTGACAAATGGTGAATGGACACGGTGGTAACTTATAAGACTTAATGTTTATTGGACAACTTGTTGGTTAAATAACACTGCATCTGATCTTATCACCCTGTGTAGAGTTCCTAACTTAATAAGTCTATTTTTCAGATAACTTCATGTTGACAAAAACTGGCACCAACGTGCCTCGAATTGTTGTCTGGCACATGATGTGCCATGAGTTTACTTTAGTAGCTGGTGTATCTGGCATTTTGTCCAGTGGAGTGGCAGTATCTTAAGCTATGACTGGGTATCCATCTGGTCTGCCTTAAAAACCTTAGTCAGATTCTTAATAAGTAAACGCACTTGATAACACACATATCTCTCTCACACTTTATATCAAAGCCAAGACAATGATTAGCAAAGGTATCTTGTGTTTAAAGGACAGTTGGCAGTGCTATCGCTCTCTTCTATGTGTTTATATTGGTTTTGTTATATTGAGTATTAAGACATCAGACTTTTGGAGGAGGCCTTTGACCTGTTGTGGCCTCTTTCCCTACTACCGATTGGTCAGCCAGGCGTCTGTCATCTGGGTCGGCCAGTCAAAGACAAGAGTCAGACCGGTTCCTTGGTGGGCGGCACTAAAGGAAGAAAGGGCAAGACAAATGGCTATTCAAGAGGGGAAAGCCAAGCATGCCTTCAAGTTTAAGTCTGTTGTTGGTATTTAGATCAAATTTTCTGTGTATTTTGCAACAAAACAGTAACCATGTCACAGTTACTATCTATGCACTGACACCACACAGACTCGTGAAGGTAGAAGTTAACCTCGGTTAATAGGAGTATCAGTACACGATACAACAGGTGAATACAGAACTTTTCTTCTTTGTCCATGGATTTACGTGTGTGATGACATTATGATGTCAAACTGAAACTACAAACTGTAAAGGTCACGTTAAAGGTCCATCCATTTAAAGATGTAGACCATCCATTTTGGGACAGATACAGCTTTGCTTTGCTCTTGCATTTATAGCTTGCATTTCCTTATGTTGACCATATTGTGATTGACAAGACAGTAAGCATGGCTATTATCTAAGACCACACAGTCACATGATCTGTTTGTTGTTATAGTAAAAGCCTCTCGATTTGATGTAAGTAAACCACTACTAACGTCAATTCACATACATAGAGTACTCTCGTGACTTGTAGGTGTTTCAATTGACAGGTGTTTTGCACATGAGCTGTAACTCTTGTAGAGTCTGTTTTAGTAACATCATAATATCTGTAACCTTTTGTTTTGGACGAACATAGCATGGTTTAATAGATACTCTAATTAGATTTAGGTGAAGTTCAGTCTTGCTCCATACTGCACCACTTTATTTGAAGTGAACTGGTCATGAAATATCATTTTGTGATATTTGAGATGTTATACAACATTAAGGTGTTTCCATTACTTTTTTTTCTTGCATTTTTTTGCGCATTTCTAGTAGTAATGGAAACTCGCCCACTGAATTGGGCCACAAAGCCGTATTAACTGCTATTTTCGCTGCTTTTATTGAATAGAATGTAGATGCGGTACAAATTATATATAAATTATCTAAATGTAACTTTGAGAGTCTGTAATTGGCTTAAGGTTCTTATTCCTATCCTGTTTTGCTAGTGTTTGCGCCTTACCGGAGTTGGTCAAATGTAGCGGACATAAGCGGCAGTTTCAGCGAGACACAACCTTGAAACGAGGTATGGATCCTTGACCTATGGTGGGTCCAGGCAGGTCCTCCGGGCTTCTGCGTGAAGACCTTGACTGCACGGCTTTCACAACAGCCTGGCTGAGCACCACTGCTCTTTTTTCAGCATTACCATACTGTGCTGCTGTGCCAAGCCAGTGACATGGTCAAGGATACAACAGCTGCATTTATTGCGTCGATGGTAGTGCCAGTAACGGTTGTCCGACAGTGTTTACTCCCTTCTATATTTCCTCATCAGCTTCAGCGATCCTCAGTTCGGTGTGAGCAAATGTACCTGTTTCTTATTTCCAAGGCTATGAGATGACCTGGAAAGATAGATACTTGGCCAGGAATTTTTTGTATTTAGTATTCATCTCATAGTTGTAACACAAGGCCCACTTGTCCTTGAATGCTTGTTACAAATAACCCACATAATTCCCACCGGCTCAGAGATAATTCACTGATAATTTAAGGCACTAGTACTGTGTAGCATTTTCCCCCAACACAAAAAAATCAGCACATTCCTTTGTTGTTCTTTCATTGTTTCCCTGCTGCTCCTGCGCTGACACTAACCTAGTAAAGCGTCTCTTTTGTTCTGGGTAACGGGAGACTGTTTCTGAAGTGTACACAGAGGTTAGTGTGACTGAGCCCTTTTGTGTTGTGGCAGCACCTTGCACTTTATCTGCCGTTTAGCTTCTCTTTTCACTGCCGCGCTGCATTATCTGCTGATTTAAGGAAGTGCTGCTGAATCAGGTCAAGGGGGTGCTGGCAATTGTCAGCAAGGTAAAAGGGGCCTTAAGCGCCAAACGCTCGCAAGCTTTTAAAACATGATTAAATTTACTCTGACACTGAAACCGTTTTTATACCAATAATCAGACTGGGGTATGAATGTAGCAATGAATATTCTCCGTTAATGCAATTTCCCAGGACCTACAGTATCGTGGAGTATTTTTGTACAGAGGCTCCATAAAGAGATTAATTTTAGTGGTAGTCTTCCCATCAGGGAGTCAATGTAATCCTACAGAGCATTAAGGGAAAGGAGGCGAGGAGGAGGAGGAGGAGGAATGGACGGATAAGGAACGGCCAGGGAAGGGAAAGGAAAGGAATGGTAAGGTAAGGAAAGGAAAGGAAAGGAAAAGGAAGGGAAGGTGGAGAGTGTAAGGGAGAACACAGGGGGAGAGGAGTAATCACGTGTGTCCGGCGGAGGTCACCACTGGTCTGCAGGTTCTAATTATGTGCTAATAGCCACTGAGGAGGTCATTTGGAGCCATTAGCCAGCGCCTGTAGGTAGTTAACGGCCCACAGCATAACCCAGCCTCCTTAATGTTCCCTGTGAGGCCGTTAGCGCTCTGTCACCAGCCAGCTCGCTGCCTCGTTACTGCGATTAGAAACCAATTGATAGGTAATAGTAAAATATGATCACACACTATCCAGGAAATATGGACTGTGGTGGAAAGGTGAGGGAAGAGAAGAGAGCAAGCCGGAGCAGTGGAGGGAAGGGAGGGAGAGCCTACCTGTTCGCTGAGGGCAGAAAAAAAAAAACTGGCTGGCAAAACTTCAGAAACCGCAGAGCCAAATCTAGAAGCGTGCTGCGATTTCCCAGAAGATCCCAGAAGAACTGTGAAGAATACACAGGGTAATTATAGTTCAGAAAGTCGGATGCTCAACCCTGTGACTCGGCACACGAGGGTCAGAAACTGGACTAAAGATATACGAATACGTCCATGAACCCAGACACAGAAGTTCGCTCTCCCTTATTCATGGATGAAGGAGAAATCAAATCAGTATCAAAACAAGGATATTCTAGACCTACTATGCCGAATATTGTTCTTAATCAATTAGAGTCAGATGTTTTCATTTAGATATATTTCATTTCTGCTCTGGGCAGATGTTGATTCATATGATTTGAATTAAAATCACACTGGTTATAGGTCAAAGGCAGTATACTTCCTGCTGCTCCACATTCATCAAGCCCCGGACAAGTTTGATCTTGAGTTTACGCTCTGTCCCGGCAAATAAAGAAATGCAGCACTTCCCAAAGAATCGCAGATTTGTCCGTGATGAAATCTCCAGGCTGCGTTGTAAATATTTGCCTGTGCTGTATTTGTGTGAACGTTTCATTAACGATCAGAGCTGACAAACATGCACACTCATTGACCCCAGTCATCGGGGGTGGGGAGAGAGAGAGTGTGGGTGGGTGGGGGGGGGGGGCGCCTGAGACAGTAGTGTGTGTTTAGTGTGTATTTGTTGAAAACGTAAATGCCTCACATGAGGGATTGATGTCACCATCGGAGGAGACGAGTGCAGTGGAAATGAATCTGGTGCGGTAAACGTTTTCCATAGCCAGCGCTCCTGGCTCTTATTTAAGGTCCTGTCAGAAGTTGAAAGTGTAATTGATACAAATTCTAAAGTTTAATTTTTAAAGTTTATAGTCACAGAGGGTTCAGGGCCTCGGATTGTTTAAAATTGCGCTCACTCCCTTTTCATTAAAGCAGGATAGTCTGAAAACATTTGTTCATCAAAGGGTTGCTACAAATTAGACTTTGAGAAACTCAATTTGAAGTAAAGAAAAGCATTTCTTTTCCTCTGGGGAAGCCAAAGTCTCAGCTGTGTTTGCATTTAAATATAAACAGGGCACAATATCTGACTTTAAAGATGCATGCAGTCATCATGCAGACACAAACACAGGGACGCACACTACACTCGTGTGCACTCTGCCCTGACTCCATAATTTGGTAGTTCCCTCTAAACTGGTACAGACAAGAGCATGAAAGCCCCTGCTATCGTGTTGCATCCATGCTTTTACGTTGTTGTGTCTGCTCACTAATAGTTGAAATTAGCAGGGAAGGCCTCTGGAGACGCTGAGGAACAGGCTGGCATGTTGTAAATTTGGGCCTGGTGAAGAGGGGGGAAAGAGAGAGACAGAGAGTCAGATAGAGATGGCCAGAGCAGTGGAATAACATCTTAATCTATCTGAGAAGTGAACAGTGGCCGGTCTGTTTTTGGAGCACGCTGTCTTGGATGACTCCCAAGCAGAGGGGCAAGGAGCAGAGCCATCTTCAGCTGCTAGTCACTAACATGGCAGTAATAAGGCAGTGATGACCCTCCCAGGACTGCCGGCCAACACTCCCCCTGCCTTCCTATCCCTTCAGCACAAACAGACACACACGCACACAAACACTGAGCTAGATCCGCAGCACAGCACCAGATTTCCCTGCCTGTGATATACTGTATTGACTTCCCTGCTGCCGGCCCGGCCGAACCAATTTCCATTCATTTTAAATGAAACGTAATAGCGTACTGCGAAGCAACACCGAGCAGGTTAAAATGTGGACCACGACTGCACGCGCACCGGAGTTTAAAGAAACATTAAAACGTCCTGACGTTCATTTATTCGCAGAGGTATGCGGAAATCAATGGGAGCAGTGTTGGACCACTGGTCGAGGTTTATAAGCCTTAATGCGAGTGAACAAGTGAAAGAGTTCTGGGGGCGCCCGGAAATTAATGCGATGCTGCTGCACCTGTTGCAGAGGCAGCGTCAGACCTTGCTCCCGACATCCTCACACACATGTGCACCGGAGTCTATGAAATAAATTCATTGATGAGCTTCCCCACGATTACGTTTCACGTGCCATCCCAAAGGACTTAAGGGTTTAGACTTAGATCGAGTTTTATTAATACGTGCGGCCTGCGATACAGATAAATGCCAGACCGGTACCAATGCCATCAAAATCAATTACCTTATCGTAAAACACATTTATATTTGTCTTTTATCGTCTTTAAAGCCCCCTCTAGTTCATACGTAGCTTAAATTAGTTTCATTTCTCCCGCTCTGTCGGCAGAGAAGTGATTGAAGCCGCACAGATTCGTGTTGGTGTGTACGACGTGGCTGGCAAACACTTTTTCTTTTTTTTTTGTCACGTATGTGGTGGCGTGCATGTGAGAGCATGGCCCTCTCCGCTAACGTATTGTTAGAAATTTGCATGCTTAAGTCCATATGGCAACTTCCTTTTGACCTGCTTTCCCATCCCAGATGCATTGTCAGGGCTGTCAGCCGATAAAGAATCACTTGACTTGCTATAACAAGTTCAAAAGGAGCTGATGACGCGCTGTTGATCCATGGAGAATCGGCAAAAGGAACACCCCTACTGCTTGCTGCTATCACTCCCATAGAGATAGCCATATTATTGATGGGGAATGGTTATGCTAATTTCTTTAGGGAGAGGGGGGCGAGGAAAAAGTTTTTTTTTATATTTTGGAAAATGCTGAAAAAAAAGGGGGAGAGGGGGAGAGAAAAAAAGAATTTCATACACATCAAACTGAATTCCATATAACCATTTAAAGGAGCAGCATGAGAATCAGATTTTCATAGTGCATAATGAATGTGGAGTATCTTTTAAAGAGGAAGATGTGTTTTGTCTGGGAAGGGGAAGAAAGCAGATATTTAGGCTATTAATGTCTCACAGAACACACGCACACACACACACGGAGTGGAAATATCATTTACAGATAATAAAAGGGTCTCATAATGGTTGTGTAGTTACACGTGGAAGGGAAAAGAAGTGGAGAAAGTCTTAAAAAAGGTGAGTAAACATTTTCCCCTGAGATCCGTGTGAGAAAGTTTGCCAGACTGCAAATGTGACATTATTTGTAAAAAAAAAAAAAGAAAAAAGAAATTAAGTATTTTCACACACAGATGGAGTGTCATGTGCTCTGTGTCAGAGTGACCATTTATGTGTGTGTGTGTGTGTGTGTGTCACTCTGTGTCTCTCTGACACATACAGCATGGCACAGGCAGAGGGGTGGGGGTGATGGAGAGCTGTGCGTGTGTGTGGGTGGAGGGAGGGAGGGAGGGGTGGAAGTGGGGGGGGGGGGGGGGGGGGGGGGTCACAGTGCTGCTATGAATATGACCCAGAGATATTCCATTGTGGGCCCATGTCCGGTTCTGAGGACATTTGATAGCATCTCAGTCAGTGGCATTAATGTGTCTCTGGGTTGGACATTTTGAATAATCGGGTCTGTCTGCAGCCCTGCTGCCACTAGCTGTCAGCAGCCTGTCTGTCTCTCTCTCTCTCTCTCATTTCTGTCTGTCTTATCACACTCCTCTACTCATGCTCTTACATTCTAGAAAACAAGCTGTCCGTGCGAGAGAGCACTTGATACTTTTTATTATTACCAAACCGTTCCCATAATTACCCCATAATCATTATATAATCCTATAACAAAGCCTCTATTGAAGCCCTGTCTTTTGTCAACGCCGGGACACTGAATCTATAATTGCATTATTCAGTCTCTTCCACCCCCTATAGAAAGCAGAATATATCAGAACCTTTTTTTTTCCACCCCTTCATGAGAGCAGGTCCAGAAGCGGCGGCAGCATCGGACTGACCACGCTCCGTCCGAGACCTTTCTTCTCTTTCTCCCCTTCTCTTTTTTTTTTGCTCTTATGCTGCGCGTCGCAACACTAACAAAGTTGCGCCAAACTTGAACTTGAGTGTTGGAGAAATATCCACAAAACCGGAGGAAAAAGTCGGGGAGATAGCAAACCCCCGAACCCCCCCTACTCCTCTTCCTTTTTTTTTGCTCAACTAAAAGTATTTGCTGTTTTATCAGGCGGCGGCGGCGGTGGTGGCGGTGGGGGGTGGGGGGGTAGTCGCTCTCTGAGCTGCGTGTGTGTGAGTTAAATGTGTGTGTGTGTGTGTGTGTGTGTGTGACAAGGACACACACGCACACACTGACACGCTGCCGCGTTATTGATAAATCATATTCTCAAATAATTCTGCTCTTTGCTCCAAGGCAGCGACAATAAAGCGTCGATACATCCGAGGAGAAAAGACGTTCGCGCGTGTGTGTGTAAGTGTGTGCGTGTGTGTGTGAGCGTGTGTGTGTGCGTGCGGGGCTCGGCAGCAGCGCAGCGGGGCTTATTTACATTAAAGCTGTGCAGGTTCCAGCAGAGACAGGCTGCCTGTGCCTCTACTACCGCTGCTGCCGCTGCCGCTGCTGATGAGGAGGAGGATGAGGAGGATGAGGAGGATGAGGAGCGTCATTTTTATCTCTCATTACTTGTCTTAAGCGGAGGCTGCGGTTCAGGACGCGCAAGCAGGAGCGGCGCTCCGTGCTCTCTTCTTCCTTCCTAACCTCCCTCCCTAACCTTCCTTCCTTCTTTCCTTCCTCTGCTGGAGTTTTTTTTTGCCTCTTTTAACAAGGCGAAGAGAGGAACGGGACGCAGGACAGCTGCCCGACGAGGTAAGAACATTATTCCACTTTTTCTTTTTTTCTTGGAGTGATTTTTCCCTGTCTCTCGCTTAGCGGAGCTCGGGGAGCGGAGCTGAGGTCTGACTGTGTCTGTCTTCATCTCATACTACACACAACAACAGTGTTTGTGGCCACTTGAAGGTCAGGAACAAAGTGCTGGTGTCCGGGTTGCCGGAGCCGGGGGGTGTCGGGGTCCAAGCAGCTGATTTCACTCCCTTCACTCACTCATTCAGAAACCCCCCCTCCCTCCCCAAACCTTAACACCCACCCCCCCCAATCCAGGAGCCGGAGCCGGGCTGCAGGCTGCCTCCGCCGGCGGAGCTGCCCTCCCTGCAGCCGCTGCCACCTCCGAGCAAAACCTCAGATCAGATCAGAGAGAGAGTAGGGGGGGGTGGGGGGGGGGTCCACACATTGGCTTTAGTGCACACATACACACACACGCAAGTCATCAGCACCATCATCGTGTCAAAGTGTGGATGCGTGGCAGGGAGCAGCTGCACCGGGAGAAGAGGTGGTAGTGGTAGTGGAGGAGGGAGAGGGACACACTCTCTCTCTAACAGGTCCCAAACCCACTTTACTACATACATCACATGGCTCTGAAGAAGATTCGGGATCTAAAGAAGAAGCTCGAGGAAACGAAGAAGATTCAAGATCAGAAGATCCAGGCTCGGTTCTGTTCCGTCCTGTTCTCCGCGTCAACGCGTTTTTGACGCGCAGGAGTTAACGGCGCTTCATCTCGAGCTTCAAGGTAAGAAGATGAAGAAGGAGAAGAAGAAGCAGAAGTGTGGAGCTCCAGGGAGGGGGGGGGGATACCTGAGGGAGGGGGGGGGGGGGTATTAGTGCAGGCGCAGCTGGGGTTGGGGGGGTGGGGGTGAGGGGGGTAGAAGAGAGGGGGGGTGAGGGCTGATGTCTCCACCATCATGATCAGAAAATAACAGAGTAATTAACCCGGAGCGACGGACGAGCGGCAACACACACACACACGCACAACAAACCCGAGACAAAATGGAGCAGCTGGGACCCGAACTATGTCTGCCTGTCTACAATGCCGCTCCGACACCTTGCAACCTCGGCTGGTTCAAATCTCGCCGAAACCGAACCATAAGTTTGGCGTTTGCCGCTGCGCCACCGGTGCGTAAAATCAGGCGACAGGAGCGCGACGACGCGGCAGCGGCAAAAGCTTGCGATGCAAACGGACCAGATAAATATGTGTGTGTGTGTGTGTGTGTGTGTGTGTATGAAATAGTGTGTGTGTGTGATTTGGGTGGACATGGACTTTTGGCGAGAAAAGTGTCCAGTGATGTCGACCGAAAGTGTGCGCGGAAAACTTTTGCCGCTGCCGCGGTGTGTTTCGCGGTGCCGGTGCGGCGGCAGCTTCGGAGCATGTGTCAGAAAACTTGTGAGATGGAAGAGCAGCGCAGAGGAGCCGCTGAGACCTGCCATTTTGTGCAGTGATCGACCTCTGATGAATAATCAGCCGCTGCGCAGAGGAGACGTTCAACTGAGGGAGGGAGCGGGGGGAAGAGAGGGATCGAGGGGGGGTAAATGTCAGCAGAGAAGGGGGCAAAGGGGCACTTTCTACAGGAGAGACCGGGGGTGGCGGGGGGGGGGGGTCTCTGTGTGTGGTACCAGAGGGGTAGAAAGTTACTAAGAGGCTGTGACGGTAGGGATAAAACGAGGCAGTCGAGTTCTAATGACCGGTCTCTGCTTTAACTTAGCAGATTGGACTTTTATTTTTAGGGTAAAACCTGTTGCCCCCCTACCCCCCATATCAACAGGGGTGTCCGAGTCAGTGCCAGTGTGACCGCCTAGTATTGAATTATCAATATGTCTGTGCAGTGTAATCCTGTTTAAAGCCACTGTCTCAGCTCATCTTTGGGCGAGTGTCTGCGTGTGTATGTGTGTGTGTGTGTGTGTGTGGGGACCTGGGACCTGTTCCTGGAAGTGTGGCTGACCCCTGAGTGATCTGACCCCGGCTGATCCAGCAGCTTCCAGCAGCTGCACAATGGGGGCTGCCGAAGACACATGTCAACCTTCTTAAAATACTCAACAATGTCTGCCACGTTTGTTTCCCCCACTGTTTCTCTAACCTTCCCTCAAGTTGTCTCCGGCCAAAAAAGACACACACCAAAAGAGAAAAGAAAAGAAAAAAAAAAAATGAGGAAAAGAGAAAAAAAAAAACGCGCCGCAAAAAAAAAAGAAGCTGCCTCTTCCTCAGATTCATTGTGCGAGAAGGGGGGATAAATAGATGTACTGTGCGAGTTGAGATGCTGTCATTGTTTAATGGTATGCACAGGGCGGATATTATGTCTGAAATAGTGTCTGGGCGTAAACCCTTTTTGTCAGCTCCTTTACTTTCACCCTTATTGGAGATGAAATAGCAAATGGAGAAGTGTCCCCGCTGCTCTGACAGTTCAAGCTGCCTCGCAGACCTGTTTGCCCTTTCCTGCACCTCTCCTCCTCCTCCGACGCCGACGCTCGCTCACTGCTGCTGAGAGCTCAAGTGTTGTCATTCTTCTCGGGTGAAAATATTTGGGAAGAGACGCTGTGTTTGAGAGAGAGAAAGGCCTGGCGTCGCCGACCGGCCTGTTGGAGGAATTTAAACAGGGATTTTTTTTTTTGGCTTTGTCGTCGTCGTCCAGGCCTCGGTGTGTGTGGGGTTTTTTTCCTTTTTTTTTTGGATGTCGCAATTAATTTAATATTCATCAGATTGTTTCCATTCATCCAGTAGTCAGGTCGAATTTTAATATCACACACTGCTCACTTAATGAATTATCCACTTCATTATCAGTATTGTCATTAAAACAATTATTCTAGTAAAATATGCACATGTTATTTATCTTCACTTCACGGGAAGTCGGGAAGTCAAATAGATAAATTCTTTATGGATGGGGGGGTGTTTTATTTTGGAGTCAGCGTGTGGGGATTTATTACAGCAGAAGGGGTGGTTGGGGGGTAAAATATCCATTCACACACACACATACAGCACTGAGGATTTTTGACGTTTTGCGATTTTTTTTTTTCATTGCAACTTTCTGACCGACCGAGCTCGAAATGTGTTGCAGGCGAAATGTGTCGCTCTCCACCTGTGCCCGAGCCAGTCAGTCAGTGCTGCTGAGTGTGGGTGATACACATCTCTCAGACGAGGGGGGGTGAGAGAGAGAGAGAGAGAGAGAGAGAGAGAGAGAAGAGGGGTGTGTGTGTGTGTGTGTGTGTGTGTGTGTGTGTGTGCGCAAAGGATGGCATGCAAAGGATGGCATCAAATCAGTCCTTGTTTCAGCCGCCTGTCAGTCAGTCCGTCAGCCACTCGCTTCACCGTGGAGGAGACCCACTCGACTGGAGCCGCCGCGTTGTCAGTCCGACACTCTGCAAATGATTTGCCCGTTGACATGTACACAATCAGAATTTTTGGGGGGCTTTAAGAAAGGAGAAGAAGAAGAAGGAGGAGGAAAAAAAACACACACACGCATGCTTGTTTAACAAATGCGCATAAAGGATTCAGCAGTAGTAGCAGCACATCTCAGAAACACGCAAACCCACAGCGAAGCGGTCGCACAAAATTACATAATCCAGCAACCCGGGGGGGGGGGTTGGATACGTGTGTATAATCAATGGGACAATTCCAGTTAAGTGATATATATACGCATGTGCATCATCATCAGAGTGAGACGGGCAAGCCTCAGTCACCGTGTGTGTGTGTGTGTGCGCGTGTGTGGCTACGAGCTGAGCCCCCGCTCCTGTAATTATAGGGGGAGAGGGGCTCCAGCTGCACGGGCTGCGAGGCCAGGGCGCCCGGTCCGCTGGGATCAGGGCGGTGGTGGGCAGGCCAGATCAGGCCGGCTCTGCTCATCAGCCAGCCATTAATTGATATGTGCAGTCATTGTGAAAGCACCGACCCCCCCTCACCCCCCCCCCCCCCCCCTCGCTCGTTCTCTCTGTTTCCCACCCACCCCTCCTCTGTTACCTACTGGGCAGAGGCTGTGGATACTGGCTGTGTCATTTCTTCATTTCCATTCTGCTTCTAATCTGCTCTCTCTTCCTCCCTCTCACACACACACACACTTAGACGAGGCGACAGCGTTTATGTATTCGGCTGTGTGGGAGTGTGTGTGTGTGTGTGTGTGGGTCCCACAGGGTTGGAGGAGGGTGTTGGAGGGGCTGTAACACACAGGCGTGAGTCCGGGCTGAGCCGTGTAGCTCCGTGACCTTGCTCAGCAGAGTTCAGGCCAAGCAGGCGAAGATGCTGGGCGAGCTGGGCCTGCAGTTTATGCAGCATGAGGCTAATGTGACAAGCGCACACACAGACTGACACACTCAGTCCAAAGCGCAGAATCCATTGTGGGATGTGAATTGGGGAAGCGATTGACCACAGAACATCACACGCTGGATTACACACAATAGACAACATCTCAAACCCTCACGTTCATGTCATACTTGTTTGAATTTCTGTCTGTACAAATGTTTTAGGTTTTTTTTTTCTGATGGCACCAAACTTTTATGAGGGACTGATAAATCAGAGCAGGTGTTTTAAGAGGTATGTAAGTGCCACTTGCATTTGCTCGCCATTTGGCCTTTTCAGCACCCAATTTTGACAAAAATGAAATTGCAAACCCATGACTGTCAAAGTCAGGGGTGGATGTCCGAGCTCCTTAATTGCACGCTGTTGTGTTTTTATTATACGCGACTTGAAGCAGAACATGTTGCTGTTGTTGGAAATTACGACCAGATTGAGAACCGAGTGTAGAGAATGATTAAAACAAGAAAAGCCTCTCGCTACCTCCGAGTCAGTTATTGAATAATACAAAAAGCAATTGGAAATGTGGAAGATGCCATTAGCCTGAAATGAGGATGCTATCAATTAATATCTTGCTGTATGAATGATCAGCTTTACCGAGGAACTGTTTAAATGAGGGTTTATGTTCGAGGCTGTGTTCATGAACATCTTGTGCTTGTAAGTTGGAGTGTGCGTTTTCCCCTACGGTGTGTTCACTGTCCTGAGAGCTTGATAAGGATTGGTAGGGTTGGTGGTGGGGGGGGTGTTCAGTGGGGTGGTTGGAGGAACAGTGGGGTAGATGGACTCGTGTGGTGGGGGGTAATCACGGACGTCATTTTGATCTAAGAATAAAGGGTGTAGGGCAGACGAGGTGCTGACAGACAGGCTTGACTCAGGCTCTTGAGTCCTTTCATGCCGGGGTGCCATCACAAGGAGCGTCTGCCTGTCTGGGCAGCGGAGGGGGTGGGGGGAGTGGATGGGGGGAGGCGGGGGTGGGATGCAAGGGGTGGGGGGTGGCGGTGGGATGGTAGGAGAGGGAAAGCAAGAAATCGAAGTAGTCTTGCAGGGAGAGGTGGGAATGGAAGTGGGTGCAAGGACGATCTATTTTGTTTCTCCCCCCGTCTTCCTTATTCTCAAAAATCGTTTTCTCCATCACAATCCCCTCTCTGCTTCCTCCCAGTACCAGTCCTGCTTAAATAAGCCTGAGAATGTGCAGGTCAGTGCACGTGGGAGTCAGCATTCGGGATTGTGTGTGTGTGTGTGTGTGTTTGTGCGTTTTCAGCCTTGAGAAAGTGGCGTCCGGGGGCAGGCGATGCTCCCTCCGTCCTCTCTTGCTCTCTGTGGAATCGGCTGGCACTCGCATAACATCCACCAGGAATGTGTCCTGAAACAAAAAAAAGAAAGAGGAAAAAAAAAGGGAAAAGTAAAACACCTTATCCTCTCAAAACCCGTGATATTCCTCCTTTGTTTGCCCCCGGCTTCCCCGCTGAGCCCCCTTGGCATTAAGGCATTATTGAGTTTGGCTTTAGTTTGGTAATTTTTTTTTTTCTTCCGGGAAGTTCATTAGCATTTTGGATTTACGGACGTGTCATGTGATGTCAGGACCGTTTTCGCTCTCCTTTGACGCGGCGGCGGCGGCGGACGTTTTTCAGCTGTGTCATTTTCGGCAGACAACAGCTTAACGCAAACGGGCAAGCACACATCAATCAGGTCCTGAAGCAGAGAATTGTTGCTGCTTAACATTCAGTCACGCTCAGCTAAGACTGTGGTAAATACCTCCAGCGCTGATGAGATGGAAGGTTAGACGCGTGCGCGCGCCAGGTTATGTCTATTACCCACTTCACACGCCGTCGCAGACGGCACATCGCGTGTCGTGTCTGCTCTTTAGCCGCTCTGCCTCTCAAATGTGACCTCTGCAAACTTCCCCGGACCCGCGCTAATGAGCAACGCCAAAGTAGCGCGAGATGGAGGGAGAGGGAGAAACGAGAGGAGGTGGTGGATGGAAAAAAAAAAGAGGGAGAGAGAAAGGAGAGGAGGGTGTGAGGATGCTGGAGAGAACTCCTGCACCTTTAATTATGATCAAGAGGTTTTCACCAAAGGATGGAGGCGTTGCAGTTCTGTTGCGCTCGTAAATCTGGCCCCGGATGCCGTATATTGTGTCGAACGATTACTGTACACTATTATAGTGCATATTCAACTGCCTCTCCAGCACCTGATTTGCATAATTGGATCTTTAATGAAACTTGCCTTGTGGAACAAAAAATACAAAAAGTGAGATGGGGAAAAAAAAAATGGTTTGGCATGAGGGCTTGAAGGGGGGGGGGGTAGGTTGGAAAAGGAGGAAGAGGAGGAGGAGGAGGGGTGTAACAGGATGTAGATGAATGCCCCCTCAGATATTTATTGGACTGAAGGTGAAGGAAGACAGTGAGATGTAGAAATAAAAAAACAGAAAAAAGAAAAAACAGGCTGGGGTGCAGCGGTGGTGGAGGTGGGGTGGGGGTTGACCTGTTCTGGCCCAGGCGCTCGCACATCAGCGGCAGTGCTACAAATAGGATGAGAAGTGACTGTGAAAGCTGTACATTCCCCGCCAGGTCTCGCGGGTTAAGACTACAATAGCGGGATATTCTCTCGCCCGGGGGGGATTTCAGCTCCTCTTCTGTCGACACTCATTGCACCAACTTGTTACTCAGGGAAGATGGCTCTTTTGTAGAGGAGCCGATTCCGTGCTCGCCTGGTGGAATTCCTCCGTCACAAATATTTTGACAATGCCTAATCAGGAGCTGTCGTTTCTCTTTTTTCCTTCTTCTTCTTCTTCTTCTTTTTTTATCGTCTGCACTTCTTCAGCTCAGAGCTTCCTTGCAGTGACTGACTGACTTTTTTTCTGACATATACCTGTGTATTATTTTAGCATTTCCTGTGTGTGTGTGTGTGTGTGTCCGGCTGTAAGTTGCCATCCTCTGTTTCTTGCCCCTTGTTTGCGGCTGCGTCTAATTGCTTAATTAAATTCCAACGTGTCCTGTTTCCCTCGGCCTTCAGGAGGGGAAGGTTAAACTCCTCCTAGTGCCACTTTCATGCCGACGTGAGGTTCCCCTGGATGATAATAATAACAGGTTATTTGTCTTGTCTGAAGGCTGCATGAAAGTGACAGTGAAAGAGCGAGAGACAGAGAGAAGCAAAACAAATTTTTTTCAATCAACATGTCACAAGAGAGACTATTAGATAGCGCTCTTGTGTTCAGAAGTGGGACAGGCCGTTGTTAATCGAGGGCTAATGTTAAAAAATAACCAAACGTTGATGGTGCGTTAAAGCGTTAGTGTGTGTGCCTGTAGCTGCCTGCAGCAAGCAGCGGTTTCCCTCCCGCTCTCTCCCTCCCTCTCTCTCTCTCTCTCTCTCTCGCACTCTCTCTCTCTCTCTCTCTCTCTCTCTCTCTCTGTGTGTGAGTGTGTGTGTGTGCATCTGTGTGTAAGTGTGTTTCCACTCTACATCCGTAGGAGTGGATCATGTGTCAGAGCGGTTTACAGGTGGCCTGCAGGGCAGCAGCTCTACAGAGAGGTGGAGGAAAGGCAGGCAGGGTTCAAGTACCTCAGAGGCTCCGACGGCACTGAACTGAGCAATCGCAGCATCCGAGAGGACCCTTCAAAGGCCTCCTTATTACACCACTCACTCCTCCATTTCACTCTTCTTTCTGCCGCCGCTGCCTCTCCCCTCCATCTCTATCGCCGTTCCCTCGCCCAACTCTTATCTCTCTTTTTTTCTCCCCCATCTATCGCGTGTTATCCTCCCTCCCACCTCCAAACATTCCCATCAACACCATCTGCTGCTGCTGCTTCTGATTCTTTACCAATGCTAGATTTGTTTGGTTAAAGTTACTTTTACTCATTTACCCTGCAAACTGGGATCTCTGTGTTTTCTCCTCTCTGAACCTATAGATAGGGAATTAGGAAACCAGACATTTGTAATTTGCCTTGTATGGAAGCATGTGGTTGAAATCACAGCGAGAGGCAAATTATCCCCCATTTCTAGTAATTTGCAACCTAACTGTGAGATCAAATAATAAAAATTTTGGATTTTTTTTCCTTAAATCCCATTTGTCAGAGTGTTGACTTGACCATCTGCCAGTTTAAACTTAATTTCTTTTCATTTTTAATTGTATTTTTACTCTACAATTGTGCCACTGTATCCTTGTAGCACAAGTGAATCAAGTCTGGGAATTAACTCCAAGCTGGTTAGGATAATACCTTCGCCCAGCTCTGCCTGTCCTGGCCAGACCTGGACCTCTATCCTCAGTGGAGCAGTGCGACTTCGACACCTTTCATTCCTGTTTTTCTCCTCTCTGTCTTTTAATTGTTGCACAAATTCCAATCTCGACTCTGCCAGTCAGAAAACATTCCCATAGCCTGTGAACTGCGCGCGCCGCGTGCAGCGAATGGTAAATCCAGACAGAAAGGAGATAAATATACAGTAGGCAGAGCGATGACAGGACATGGCGGGAAAAACACTCGGAGAGAAAAGCAAGCGAGCAGAAGGGGAAGAAGGAGCGAGACAGAGAGGAGGGATGATGTACTTAACGGTATCTGTAGGCTTCCTTCTGAACAAGCTGCTGCCACAGATCCTGGGAGCCCGCGTTGATAAATTTGGTTTGATAAAAGTCACTGAAATGCCGGCCTGTCTGCACACCTCTATTAAGCGCTGGTACATTTGTCACAGCCGGTGGAAGTCAACCAAAGGGTTTTAATGTCACATCAGGCTGAATTAAAGACTCAATCGAAAGCCCTGAAAGGTTTAGGTTTTTATTTCAAGTGACAGAAGTGGTGGTACAGCTGTGGCTGGTGCTTAAGATTACTGGGCTCCAGTTGATCAAGGCAGTCGTTTTACATTTTATATTTGGCTATTGGGAATTTAGTGATTATTTGTTGCTCATTTTAGCCTGGGTGCTCATTTTGTATCTGATGACTTTGAGTGAGGGAGGGGGGATGTGTGTGTGCGTGTTGGATGGGTGGGCGGGGGGGGGGGTGTGGGGTGGTTGGGGTTGAGCTCATCTCAAGTCTGGCATTATGTTTTTTTTTTTTAATTCATGCTTTTTTAATCAAGAGAAATTAGATCTATGCTGCATTAATCATCAACCTCCCTTAATATAGCAAACTGAGGGAGCATTTAAAAAAGCCTGCATTTCAAAAACACACAACTTTCCCCCTGAGAAGCCCCTTAATACCACAGTACTGTTCTCCATTTATGCAAAAGTAAATAAGTAAACCCAAAAGGCAAATGAGCATTCCAGGCGTTTAAACACACAGCCTTCTGTAAACGCCTGCTGCAGCCTCGACCGCATCTCAGAGGCATAGCTGCCATGAGATGCAAAGTGAGGCTTGCTACTGTGCTTTTTTTTTTCAATTAAAGGGTAAATATGTGTCTACTTGTTTATTCTTGCCCTTATTTGAGGACAGAATATCTAAAAAAACAAGTCCCTTTTGAAGCTATTTTTCAATTTCTGGTACATCATTAGCATAAAATTGCAAGAAAGGCCTAAATGTTAAAGAGCAGCAGACAAACTTAGGGACAGTACACGCTTGGTTATATGTTTATGTATTATGAATGGAATCAAAGGAAGACATTTGCCAGAGGTTTCAGAAAGCAACACCCTTCCTTCCCAGTATCTCCACACAATATGTTCACGACAAACATGTGAAAACGCTGAAAATACGCCCGCTCTATTTCTGAGTGCGGTGCTGCTAAACAAACATGTTTTACAGCTGCAGATTGTGTGAACCTGGAACAGGAACAGGCCATAGCACTGTGGGGGCAGAAGTTTCCACCCCATCTCTAATTCACAACAATCAAAGGCTTCATTCCCGAACTTCAACCTGGTGATGAGTCAATTAATAAGAGGGAAACATTTAACTCTGTAGCGGGAAAAAAAAACAAAAAAAAAAACAAACCTCTTCCTGAAACCTCTCATTAACTCTACATGTATTGTGCTGTGCTAAACAAACACTGGTCCTAACAGCTCCTAACGGCTCCTCGCCACTGTGTACGTAAACCAGCCGTCGCTTGCTGCTGGAGCTGCTAATGATAAATGTGAACGTAATGAAATTCATCCAAAATATTTGATCTTTTTTTCTTCTCTTCATTGCTTCTCCTGTTTTTTTTTCTTCCCCTGTCCACACACACACACACACACACAGGCAGAGGCGCACATTCACAAACAATCAGTCAATCCCACCTGGAGTTTTATTTAATTAGGTAAAATACACATTGCATGTACATGCACACGAATGTGTGCTTGTGTCGGTGCGCTTGCTCACAAAGAGCTGTCAGTCTTTCATGAACTACTTTAAAAAGTGTTGTTCAAGGTGGGAGCTAAATACTATTTATCTATTATTTATCTGCGTTATTACCGGGGTTGGATTTAAAAAGAGAGTTCTCCGACGTGGGAGAATTCCCCCGGCGCCCGGCTCTCTTTTCCTTTTAATACCTTTTTAAGTCATAAGATGTGCCGCTACCCCTGCTGAAACAGACACCTTTAACAGATCTCCCGCAATTTCCGACAGTTTTCTCAAATCATCTTTTTTATTTTTATTTTCAAAGCCCCTACCTCATCATCTTTTTCTCGCCCTCCTCCTCCTCCTCCTCCTCCTCCACCTTCTCCCTCCTCCTCCTTGCCTTCCTCTTCCTCTTTTGTTTTCATCCCTGTCTGTTTTTTTTTTATTTTAAGAAATTGTTATTATTCTTGATCGTGAGCCGCAGTTGTTTTTGTCGGCTCAGAACTGCATTTTATCTCTTTTGTTGTGTCGTTCACACCAATCGTTGTAATGGGGAAAGAGTTAAGTGGAAGTGCCCGGGCCCTTGTTCGCTGTGTCTGTCAGCTGCTGTGGTAAACAGGCCTGTCAGATCTGCACCGAGAGAGAGGAGGGTGTGTGTGTGTGTGTGTGTTGGGGGGGGGGGATTTGCATCCATGGTGTGGTTGATGACACTGATAGGCTCGAAGGGTGGGAGTGAGTTCACCCGTTCACAATGTGCATCTGAAAAAAAAAAGTGTGCGTGGGTGGGGGGGTCACTCTGAGCAGATTCGCTCTTTTCTAACCTTCTGTCACTGTGACACCCATTAAAGGCAGACGAGGAGAGAACAAGGGAGACCCACTGTGTTTTCATATTTGCTTGAATTGTGTGTAACAAGAAGTCTGTCTGAGAGACAGGAGACGGCTCAGGTTTATTACAGTTTGGATCTTATTTCGGTAGGTTTGGCCTCGCAGTCCCTGTTTCCTTTGGTTACGATAACATACATACGATTCCTGGCATTTTGGAGGAGTGAGTCAAACTGCAGACTGGTCGTTCTAATGATTTTTGGTTAAAAAAAAAAGAAGCAGAAGAAGCCAGTATTTGGGGCGAAGAATGGAGGCGGGAGCATTGTCAGAAGGTGGCGTTGTGCGCCGTGTTGGGGGGGAAGAAGTTGCGAAACAGAAACAGAACCACTTGTTTTGCCAAGCACCAATTAACCTCAAAGAAGAAGAAACAAAACCGGACGCCACAGGAATCTCAACAGAGAGGCTTCCTTTCACGTTTGGAGGCATCTGTGAACAACAGAAATGACTTCTTCGTCTTCCTTCTCTACTTCTTCTCCTCCTTTTTCCTCCTCTTCTTCTTTTTTCCTCCCTTCGCTTGAAGTGGAAACAGCTGCCTGGTCACGTGAGTTTAAAAATCAGCTGTCTGAACTTATTTGGAAAAACATGTTTCCATCATCCATCAGGTCCAACAAAGCGTGCACATTTCTTCTCTTCCTCTTCTTCACCTCTTTTCTGACGTGACATTGAGACCATTTAATGAAAGCACAGTTCACGCAATGAGGGTTTGCTCCCAACATCTCGACTGTGCTGAAGTCAAAGTGGTTATACGGTAACTTAGCATTGCTGTCACCTTGCTGTGAAGAAAACTTGGGCAAAACCAAGTCAATGGGAAATAAAATCTTTTTTTTCGAGGCTGAAGTTTTAACCTGTTGACAAGTGACAGATATAGTGAGCTCATTCCTCGGCCACAAGCAGCGCAAGTCGTGTGCTTATTAGCCACTTCCTGTAGTGACCGAGCGCCTCCACACTTCACCCTCCCCGTGACCCCGTCCACCAGCACCGACTCTGTCACAGGAAGTCCTTCAACTCTGCGCTCACATCCTCGCAAACACCCCTCATCCTGCTGCCCGACCCTCCGACCGGCACTGACAAAATTTGGTGGCAGAGCAGTTTGGGGATCGGAGCGCGGCCGCTCCCGCAAAACCTGGCGCTGAGGTAGAGTTTATTCCTCCCTCGCTCTCTCCCTCTCTCTCTCCCTCCCTCCTCTCTCTCCTCGTAGCCGACGTCTCTCTGATTGCCGATCAGCCCCCGAGGGCTCTGAGGCGCTCTCGCTGGATCCCTGTGATTAGAGTAAATGGCCTCCCCTCTGCTCGCCGGAGATCGGGGTTGGTTTTTTTTTGCAGGGTGGACGGACGGAGGTGGCAACAGGCGAGGAAGGGAGAACGCTGAGGGTGAGGAAGTGGAAGGAAATGAATGGAGACAAAGGCTGCTGGATGTTGAAGTGGAGAGACGAAATTGACAGCTGGGGCACACGGGTCTGATAGTTGTGCGATAGGGAGCTTTCATTACATCAGACTTGGACTGAGACGTCACATTAACCTGGGTGGAGCTTTTTTCTTATCTTTACATTTAACAAACCCTGGCATTAGAGACTTCCCATGGGAGTGAGCTGCACCTGTGTCCAGGTTGTCAGTAAATCCTGACAGATAAACGTTCCTCTGTCAGACAGAGGAGGAGCATCTTCGCTCCACTCTGAAGGAGTTGACTCCCAGTCGAAGCGACGCTCGTTATCAGTGCATGGATCTCCTCTACGGGCAGCATACTTAGCTCTCTGTGTGTTTTCTGATATGTGGCCTGTAATAAAATGGAGTTCCTCTGGTGCCAAATCCTCTCGATCTGTGTGTGTGCGTAACAGTGTGTGAGTGTGTTCCTTCGCTGCCTGGAAGGAGCGTGCGTTCACTCACTTTTTCTGTGACTACAGAGTGTACAACTACCTGTCGTCCCTGTGTGTGTATGTGTGTGTTAGTTGTTGCTGGGAGGGGCTTTTGATGCAGCCGGTGCTGCTGCTGTGTGTGTGTGTGTGAGTGTGTGTGTGCAGCACGGGGGAGAGCAGCGGAGGTCAGTCTCCTCCTCAACACCCCTTTTTCATCCAATTTCTGTGGCTGCGGGCGGCCGCTTGCCATGCTTTTGTTGCCGGAGGTAATCTGTGAAGTGATCTTAATTATGGAGGTTCGGCCCGTTCCTCTCTTCCTCCCTCCCTCCCTCCCTCCCTCCCCCTCGCCTCACCCCCCCACCCTCCTCCTCCTCCTCCTCTCTCTTCATTCTTTCTCTCTGTCTTCGTCTCTGTACATGCTTTTAATCTAACAGCGTAGTTAGCTGGTAATGAGGGCGAGGGGAGCACGTGCGCTTCTGCTTACACATGCTGCAAGGCTTCAAGGAGGAGGAGGAGGAGGAAGAGGAGGAGGAGGAGGATGAAGAGAGTGAGGAAGGATGGGGAAGTGCGGAAAGACAAACGATTATACAGTTTCCATGACAGGTTTGTCAAGAAAATTACATGGTGGACTGTGAATCAAGAATTTATTTTGAATTCTGTCACAGCCCAAAGTGAGAGTAGTGAAAAGCGGGGTTTAAGTTTACGTACCACAAAAGCCATAATGACAATATCAATATTTTTTGGTTAAAGCCTATAAGTATAGACGCAACAGCAGCGTTCTCACAAATTTAGCAGAAAATCAATTTGACCTCAACAAGTGGCCTTATCAGGCTGGTAAAAGCCTCTAAAACCACATTCCAGTGGATGCTCTTGGAAAAAAAAATCCCCTTTTTTCAGCATCTTCAATATGAGAAAAGTGCAGATCTATTCCCTCTTGGTACGTAGGGCAAAGTGCAGTTTGGTCATCAAACTAAGTTAAAGCAAAAACTTGGGAGTGGTAAAGGAGGAGGAGGGAAGAGATGGATGAAGAGGGAATGGGAGGGGTGGAGGGGGCAAAGGGGAGCACTGAGGGGGGAGTCGGTGTTGTTGGGAGAGCGGGGCAGGGGGGGTTAGATGGGATCCATTACACATAAACAGCCCAGGCATTGATGAGATGATCCGACGAGGATTAGGCCGACAATCCTGATGGACACTGAAAAGGTGACCACACGGGGAGCTGCGTGTGTGCGTGTGTGTGTTGGGGGGGCTTGGATTACAATTATATATGCCACATGTCGTCATTATGACACACACACACACACACATATACACACACACAGACACACACATCCACCTAATCCTGTGGCCGTGGCCCTCTGAGGTCATGCCGGGAGCCATTTCCAGGTCACTGCGGGGTCAAAGGGCAGCAGCCAGGGCACGGATGTCACTCAAGACTTTCAGACATGTAGACGTTTTTCTCAGCGTGTGAAAAAAGTGCGTGTGTATGATTCCCATCGGTCGGTTTCAGCTCGTTCCTTTCGTATTTTTTAATTTGGAAGGATAGAGTTAAGGATTTCACCAGGCTTACGTCTCCTGAGCAGCCGCAGCTAAGACTAAGGCTGATACAATCATATTAAGCCAACAACAAGTTTGATGATCAATAATTAAGGTATTAACCAAGTAAAAAATGTTGCCCGGGCTTAGTTTCTCGAACACGGCGTATTCCTTTTTCTCAGTTTTCATTAAATGAAGCTTGTCAGGTTGGAGGCTGTTGGAAGTAATGGAAGTAATCAGGGTTATTCTTCAGTTTGGTTACGCTAAATCTTCTCTAATCACTTTTCGATTAGAGACTTTCTTTGTGCAATGTACAGGTATGTACAGGTCCAGGCATCACGTGCAAAAGATAATGCCATAAACTTCATGAATAAGGATAGGCTATAAAAACCTATCAAGTTATTGAGTCTAGTTAAGTTATGGACTTCGTGACTAGTTCCTTTGTCTCAGATTTAGGTTTTTGTACAATGTACGGAGATTACATGCAAAGAGATGCAAGAGGGCAGAAAGTGAAAGAGATACAGAAAGTGGAAAAGATTATATAAAAGTCCAATGAAGAACCTAATAATAAGGATAAAAAAAATCTTTTTAGAGTTATTGAGTCAAGTTAAGTAGAGTGGAACTCACATGCTCCCATCCAAAGAATTTGTTCTTCATGACTGATTATATTGTCTCGGATTGCAAAAAGAAATCCCTTTTTTTTGTCTGTCTTGTTACCAAACTAAGTCTGTAGGGGCCACAAATCTGCATTTGTCTGGCCCCTTGTAAACTTGCTTGCGCCTTTGGTCCTTACGCAAAAATCTGGATCTTCGCCTTGCTATGGGTCTGCACCGAGAATGACCACGTGAGAAGATACGCTGGTGGTGGAGGCTCTGTCTCCCAGGCTGCAAGGTGGTGTGTGAGTTTTTCTGAATGTGTTACAGTGTGGCCTGCTAATTCCTTCAGGGTCAAGGGGAGGGGCCCCAGGGTTAAACGGTGTGACAAGGGAGGTCAGCAGTGATTAGCTGCCATCTGAACTAATGGCTGGGTGCTGGAGAGAGGAGGACGAAGAAGAAGAAGAAGAAGAAGGAGAAGGAGAAGAAGACAGAGGCACTCGCAATTGTTGAAATCAGTGTGTGCATCAGTTTGTGCTCCACCCCCCCATCCTCTCCTCTTTTCCTCATGTCCTTATATTATTAAAGGTTGCCTCCGTGCTTAAGTAAGGCAAAGCAGATGGCCCTTTTCATAAATCATGCTTATAAGATGATTATAGGCGTCGCCGCCCACCATTCTCCCCTTCACTTACAGTACGCTGGTGCTTACAGTTTTCCTCGAGGCCCGTTAATCTGGCTGTATTTGTAAAAAAAAAAAAAAAAAAGGAAAAAAAAACTCAAAGGCACCGTTAAAGCTAAACTCTGATTACTTTAATGACCACGGCTGAAGGAGACGGCACAGCTTGAACCCAGGCGGAGGAAAAAAAAAGAAAAGACAAAGGTGACAAGAAATGGAAAGAGAAGATTCCTTCCCTTGTCAGAGAGAGAGAGAGCGAGAGAGACCGAGACAGAGAGAGAGAGAGAGAGAGGATTCAGCTCTGTCTCTTCCAGACTCTCGGCGTTACCCCCCACTTGTTATGTTCCTGAGCTTGGCGCGAAGTTACTCAGAGCAGGATGTTAAATATATAGCAGAAGGAGAGAAGGAAGAGAGATGGAAAAAGAGTTAAAAAAAAGAAGAAAAAGGAGGGGTGTGCACAGTGCATGTGTGTGTTGGATTATGTCTGTGCCGTTGCACTATTCCTTGATGTATGCACCATGTCAGGCAGTCATTGTCTCCTGGGTAAAGAATGATAGTTCAAATACCTAGCATCTCTCCCCTGGTGCTCCAAATGCTTCGCCTTTGAAGTTTTTATAATCCATCTGTCATCTGTGAGCAGGGAGGGCACATGTTCTGTACCACTCAATTACCAAATTCTCTTTTTGCCAGCTACAATGAGACAGGAAGCAAATAATATGGGCGACCCTGAAAAAAAAAAAAAAAAAAAAGAGGAGGGAGGGGGGAGGTGGACGGGTGGATGGAGGGGAGGGGAGGTTATAGAGAGAGAGAGAGAAAGAGGGAGGAATTGCTTGAAATCCTGCGTTCCTGGCTTTCTCACGCACTTGATTGTGTCCCCTCGCTGCCTCTCATAACAGGAGAACAAAGCCTGTTTGTTGTGGGTGGAATGCCTAAAATGTTTCCTACTGTTACAATTATGAAGAATTTGATTGAATGTGTATTGTTTCAAGGGCTTGGTGATTTTGATCATTTTTAAAAAGTGCCTCAGATTGTTATTCTGCTTCCCTACTAGCAATAATAACCTGCTAGCACTAGTCACCTAATCAAATTCCATTTGATATAAACACTTAATTTGTCATAAGGGCCGGTTGATGTTGTGAATGACTAGCGCGAGCGGAGCGTGTGTGTGTGTGTCTTTGTGCATGTGTTTTGATTATACATTATTCATTAACTGACACTTAAAGATGCATTCTGATAGGCTTTTTTCGTCAACGGGCTGGATGGAGAATCTAATGAAGTTTGCTGCAGTTTCTTGGTGTAAAAATCGTCTTTTAATTGGTGAACTCTTTGTAGTGCGTCGCTTTAAAGCTGCGACCAGAAAAAAACTTCAGATAACCGTCTGAAAAATAACAACAGCAGCGGTTGCAAATTACGGCTCGGGAACATATTTCATTTACATACGCCACAGGCCCCTTTTAAGGCATCTACCTTTTTAATTCTTTTTCATATTTAACACTCGATACAAAACAATAAAAACGCGTCAGATCTCTGTGTCTGTATCCTCGTTTACATTGAAACACACACACACGCACAGACACACACACACACACACCCGCACCCCCCACCCCCGATCCAAAAGCATCCTCACTGGGAAGAAGATGAAAAGATTGTTTTGAGAAACTCGAAAAGAAATTTGACATTCTTTGGTTGCTTCTGAAACTTCCAATATTCTCCCGTAATTGTTTCATACACGTTATATATCTTCATTTGTGGGGTGGGGTGGGGTGGGGGGGCCGCTGGGGGTGGGGGTGGTGGTGGTGGTGGTGGGGGGGGTGAGATGAAGAACACGTCGGCTTCTTTCTTCCTGAATAAAAGGCAGCAGAACCCATCTGGTTGGGTGAAACACGGCTGGCCCTTTCGCGCTCATCGCTGAAATAATACTCCCTCTAATGACTCCCACATATTCTGAAATCTCCCTTTTGAAATTGGTCTTGGCAGATTATTTGCAGGTACTTGAGTTGCATCTGTTTGCAATTTTGCAAATGTGGAAGACTTTAATGCCGGGCAGGGGCGGGTAGCAGAGAAAAGTCTATTTTAATCCCTGGGATAACACCGGCTGCCAGCGTGAACGGGCCCAGGGTAGCGCTGCCTGCACCTTCACCCACATTTTCTGACGTTACCCAGGTGACTGTATGTCCGTCTGCACCCAGGCCGGGGTTTTTTTTTTACTTTTACTTTTTCCCCATTCATGATTTGTAGCTGTTGGTACGTGGGGCCCAGGACCGGTTTCATCCTGAGCCTTTTGTGGCTGCACATGGTGGCGTGGTGTGAAAACAGGTGGTCACACTGTGCACCCGGAATACAGAAATAAATAAAGACTAAACGCGTTGGATCAAGTGAGTGATTGAGAGTAACTAAGCAGCACCGATATGAGATATTTGCACTTGTGGAGGGCTTTAAAGTCGATGGTCCGTGACTTTTTCTGCCGCAGTCACTTTCTCGATTCTCTCTCCCTCTATCTTATTGGAAGTGTACGTACTGTAGATCCATGTAGATGCCGTGACTCAGAAATCCTGGGGAATTTGGCAGGTATTTGTCAGCTGTCCTCCTCTCCTCTCACTGATCCTGTGTTTTGTTTTCTTTTTAGGGAATCTTCCCTGCTTTAAAGAAAATGGCAAAACTTTTCAGGCGACAGTTTGGAGATGGATTGAATTCAGATTTCACATTTTAAAACATGATCGGTTTGCAGAGGGTAACCACTCAATATCGGTTCCTGTCCCGACAGTACGACGCATTAGGACAAAGGAAGCGATGATCTAAGAATAAATATATGGTAATGAATTTCTCTGCTTCAGGTACTTAACATTTGATACTCTGAGCAACATTTTACTGGTAATGGAGTGTTTGCACAGTATCTGCTTTTCTCTGCACTTACTTGCTCCACTGCTGCAGCCTGTTCTCGCTCTCTCAGTCTGATTTGAAGTGTACATAGGTCTACGTACGTAGAGGCCGTGACTCAGAAATCCCGGGGAGTTTGTCAGGTATTTGTGTTGTCCGGTATAAAGTGCACCGATCAGCAAAGCTAAAGCAAAGCTGAAATGATTGTGACTTCAGTCCTTATTATTTCTACCATGTGGTGAGCAGCTGACCAGCTTAAGCCCCCCCACCCCCCCATTTTTTTCAGTGCCTCTCTCCTTCCCTCCCTCCTCCCCCCTTTAAAACTGTAATAAGGTGCTCTATTGTCCTATGTGAGGGTGTACCGGGGCCACGGCCGAGCCCACCCGGCTCACTGTAATTGCATAGGTGGTTACAATTACATTAATTACATATTTCATCAACACTGTTTATCCAGCCGCACAGTAAATGAAGAAGCCAAACTTTTAACTTTTGTTTTTGCATTTCTTCCCTCTTTGCTTTTTTTTGTGTGTGGTTGTTTTATTAGGAGCGAGGGGAGGGGAGGTGCCAGAGGAGGAATTATGCTGAAAGTGTATGCCTTGCAACTTTTCCCCTCCCTGTTGGAAATGTTTATTTGAACAGTAAGCTCATGATTTGAATATTTGTAATCCATGCTTAAATTTACAGGCCAGATGAACTTTTTGGCACAGAATGGCAACCATAAGTAGGATTTTGAGAAAAGCTTTACAAAATTTTAAGCCATGTGCAAGGCTTATATAATTTAGACGCGGGGGGAAATATGCACAAATAAAACAGGCTCTGTCTTATTTACTTTACACGCGCGGGAAAAAACTGCATCATATGGGCCCCCCCCCACCTCCTCCTCTACGTATATATACGCGCCGGTTATGTCCTTCTGTCCACACTTTTAGAGAACACAATCTAAAGCTAACAAGCAGTTGTCTATGAATACTTGAAGGGAATAAAATGGCTCCAGCCGCACAGGCGTTAGATGTAAATGAATGTGCTTCGTATTGACTTTTGCTGGCGGGGATGCCACCCATATTGTAGGCTGGTTGCTGGGTGGGTGAGGGAGAGAGGGATGGAGAGGGGTCGCTGAGGCGGACAGAAAAAAGGAAGGCTTTCTTAAATGATGCTAATCAGTCCAGAGGGGCCTGGCCCTCTCTCCCTCATCAGGCCTGCTGTAATTCAGATGTGCAGAGAACCTGGAATTAAATGTGTCACTGCGAGACATGCAAGCAAGGGTGTGTGCGTGCGTGTGTGTGTGTGAATGTGTGTGCGCGTGTCCAGGCGCAGGGTGTTAAGGGGTTAAGTAGAACCAAATGAGTGGATGGGATGAACTAGCAAGCGGCGCTAGTTTTTCTCTGTGTGGCTACTTCTCGGTGAATGTCAAGATGATTTAGCGGCTCTTCTGCTCGCCGTCTGTCTCTGAGCACTGGCCCTCTCCAATCACCGCTCTGCCACGTCTGTTTTCGTGGCCCTCCGTGCAACAAATGAATATTAAATCTGCACTGGGCAAACTTCACACCCTGGCAAGAGGTTACAGAGTGAAATATGGCGCACGCACGCCATCGGAGCCCAAAAACTGCTTCAAGGTAGAATCGGTGAATTGTCTCCCTCTGTGTCGTCTGCTAACAGTGATGGAGGTGCCGAGCATTTGTTTATTCAGGTGCTTTCTCCGAGTGTCTCCCCTCTTTTTTCTTTTCTCTCTTTTTTTTTGCCGCTACACTTTTATATGCGCGATTAAAACGAGGGTTCATTAACTCATAGAGACAACAGTCAAACTGTGCTGGCCGGAACACTAGTGCCAATGTGATGCCCAAGTTTATGTGACCATTCGATGCTTCTTGAGATAAATCACAGTGAGGCACATATGAGTCTCAAGCAAAAGCAGAAACTCTTGCTCCGTGCTCGGGCAGCAGCTAAAACGGTGAAAAAAGGTCATTTAGATCACTCACTAGTTGTTTACTGCAAAATAAAAGTAATATTTCTGAAATGTCGATGTGGGATCTGTAGGTGCGGAGTCTATCCTTGTTACATCACATGATTTCACAAAATCTCGTCTCGTAAGACAAAGAAGATGAATGTCCCAAGATTTTGTGTTTACATGGTTTTATTCGATATTTTAATGAGACTTAGGAAAAAAAGAACTCAATCCCACATCCTAGTGCTCCATCTTATTTAAAGCAGACAGGTCATGCGACCTCCTTCATCAGGTGACATCTAAGTGCAACAAAACTGTTTCCAGCACACATTCGTGGTAAGCTTCTACATCTGACAAGCCACCTCATGAGAGCATAAAAATGATATTTGAGAGGATTTTTAACATTCTGTTTCCATTACTGTTTTTTTGTCCACTTTTGTCTATTTGAAGGATTAACGGAAACACACTTAGTGCTGCGATCAAGATTTCAGCTTCTTACACTTTCCACACATTTTGTCTTTCACCAGAAACATATCGAGGTTCGATACAGATCCTTTGTGCAGATAAGTGCGAGCCCGCGAAGATCTGTTTTGTTTTTCTTTTTCTCTTTTCGCCAGTGATAGTGTATGTATGTGCGTATTCTTGATAACATATTGAGTGTGTGTGTCTGTTACGATGGTGTGTGTGTGTGTGTGTGTGTGTGTGCGTGCGCAGGGACGCCAGTTGGGCTAACAGCTGAATCATGGCTCAGCCGCTGCCCCTCGTAGTCCTTGGCAGTTAGCGGTGTGAAAAAGCCTTCTCTTTGAGGGCATTATATAGATTAATGTGCTGCGCCTCAGGCAGAGACACACACACACACACACACACACACGCACACACACGAGCACACACACACACACACACACACACACACACCTCGCCAGGGAGGGATCCTGACCGTGCGTGTGTCTGAGTGTGTGTATTGTGTGCATTGGGGGGGTGTTAACAAGAGACTAGGGGAAGGTACCGTGAGTAAGCTGTGTGTGTGCGGGTGTGAGTGAGCAAGCGAGCGAGCGAGCGAGAGAGAGAGAGAAAGAGAGAGAGAGACTTGGGAAGCATTTGTATTTATTCCTGGAGAATTTCTCTGAATTATTTTATTTTTTCTTTTTCTCATGGATTTTTTTGTTCTTTGCGGTGTAGAAACTTATTCCACAATGATGCAATAAATAACACATTCAGTTATAAATAAGTAATGACGTGAGCGCAAGGTGTAGAGGATTTCACTAGTGGTCCAGGTTGCTGATGTGGTGTTACCTGTTTATTTCACTTTCTCTCCGACTACAGAGGTTAAAATCACAGATATTAAATCGTATCCTCGCTTCAGACCCCTCTGAGCCTGGAACCCTAACCTAACCCTGGAATCCCTTTTCTGCTCATTCTTCTAAGCTGCCTGCTCCTTTTTTAACACACGTAAATCTGCGTTCTCTCAGGCTACCGGGCGTCTGCAGGGGCATCTGGGGAGTCGATAGCTTTCCATCAAGGTATTTTTATGTGAGTCAGTGGGATGTTTATGAGGCCTGAGTGACCTGAGAGGGGCAATTGTCTGGCCCAGTGGCTGGCTCGCTTTCTCCTCTCTCCTCTCTCCTCTGCCCCACGCCGTCTCACCTCTCAGCAGAATTACCTCTTCTGAGCTCACGGGTGTAGCCTGTAGCTGATAGACAATATCACAACAAATACACGCACACACTCACACACACAAAACGCCACAGCTGTCGGGAGCGAAAGCAGATGGAAAAAAGTGTAGAAAACCCGGCCCCAGCCTCCAAGTTAACGTGAAAACCTTGTAGGGATAAACAGGATACTTTCAAGGCTTCTCTCTTTCTCTCTGTTGCTCTTGCTCTCTTGGGTTTCATGATAGCTCATATATTTTTTTGTCCTCTCCCATTTTCTCATTTGCTTCATTTTTAAGAGTTAGCACATTCTGTCCAGCGTTTTTCTGTTGTTAGTGTGTGTCCAAGTGTGGACATTGCACGTTGGAGCTCTGTTCATTTTCTTGTTTTTGCTGCACCCGGGATGTCTACATACGTTAGGATATGTGCTGGCACGCAGGCGTCTCCAGCCAGTGGTCTAAATAACCTACTTTTTTTTGTCTGACAACAGCTTCAAGTCGTGGAGGTGCACATATGCAGAAAGCTACTTGGAAAGGCCTCCTCGTAGCTGTCAGCTTTTATTATGCGCTGAGGTGTCATGTTTGTTAGGAAGCTGAGTGCAGATGGCAGAGTGGAAGAAATGGATCACTAATTTTAACAATGATTAATGAACAGAGATGGAAAATGAATTACATCGGACTATTGGAGGCAAGGAATATTTTCTCTGAAAATGTTAACTTCGGCTGCCAGGCAGCCGGCCGTGTTGTGGGAGTATATTGAGGAGGGGTAGGGAATGTGCGCGCGCATGTGTGTATGTGTGTGTATGTGTGTGTGTGTGTGTGCACTTAGGTGCAATTTTCCCCCTGCATCTTTTGTAGAATCAACACTTCACTGCTCTTGCCTATTACTTTACTGTTCGCCTGCTTAAACACTGCCGGCTTTATACACATTGTTTTTGCCCCTTATGTGTATTGCGGTGCCAGTTAAGTTACACACTCTTTAATAAGGTAAACACAGCAAAGGTTACACTGTCTTAGAACACTCGCTATTTCCCATTACTCTGCTTTTGATATCAAATTGTAGAATAGTCCAAAGCATTCACTCGGTTGGTATTTGACTCCGATGCAACAATAAACCTGCCCCTGAAGGACGTGTAATTAGAAAATAATATTTGAAATTTCAAGGGAGGAACCCAGAAAATCAACCTGATTTCTCTCATCGGCCGATCATTAATCACATTTTATCAACATGTTCTCGTTGTACAAGTCGTACATGACAGAGGGAATCAGCGCGCTCGCCTTTCATGCATCACTATTAGAATATCATATTTCAGAATGAAAAGCTGAAATGACGTTCCCCGTTGCTCGTGATCTGAGAGCAGCTTCCTTATAGTTTCACTCGTCTTTGCCACTCTCCCTCTCTCTACCTCTCCCTCTCCTCCTCCTATAAAAGACAACCTGTCTCTCTATGTTCGCCCCCGGCCCCACCCTATCTTCCTGTCTGCCTGTGTTTGCGTCTCTTTCAAGGTTTGTCTGGTGGGCGGCTGGTGCAACATGCTTTAATAGGTAGATGTGAACTATTTTGAATTTAATTAAGGGCCTGATGGGAAATATGTAAAGGCAGAAAACAGAGCAACTTCTTGCAGCATCGTGGATGTGTGTTCCTGTATGTGTGTGTGTGTGTTTGTGTAAAAGAGAGAGAGAGAGAGAGAGAGAGAGAGATCTCAGGTTACGGCAGCATATGCTAAGCACTCAGAAAACATACACAATGCCTTTGGTGAACAAGGTAGTCGCTTTGCCCTTGGGAGCCAATTTAGATTGTGACTTAAGGCGATGTCGTGGCTTTGTGTGTGTGTGTGTGTGTGTGTGTGCATGCGTGCGTCTGCGTGTTCTCTGTGTGCGAGCTGGAGTTTTACTCTTGACGCTCCATTGAAACAGTGGTGGTGGGTAGGTCTGGGTGGCCCTCCTGCAGACCCTCCACATCTGTGTTGCCCCCCCCCTTCTCTCCCTCCTTCTCTCCCCCCTCCTCCCATCGCTGTTGCACAGTGAGCCAGTTTCTCTATGCCTGGCTGACTCTCCACATCCACAACAGCCGTGAGAATTTGTGGGACCCGCTACCTCATCAGTAGTCCCATATTTTAACGGAGACCCGGAGTGGAAAACACCTTCACCTTGGACATGCTGAATGACAACATCTGGCCACAGATGTTCAGCAGTTCCTAGAACTTCATTACGTCCTCATAAATGGAGGAATTTCAGATCTCGAAATGCAAAAAATAAAAACAGGTGAATCTGTGCAGAGACAGAATGTGATGTAAACCTGATATGAACCACTTAGTTCAGGAACAAGCTGAGAGGCTTCGCTGTTTAGCAAAGGAACGTAAAGTCATGTGATCATTCATAGGGAGTCACATAGAGGAACATAAAGGCACATAGAGGTGTCGTGAGCAAAGTCCCGTAGAGTCAAGTAAAGGCACGTCAAGTGATCATTCATGTGAGTGGCAGTACCGATAGCCAGTCAGAGTAAAACCTATGCATGGTGGCCAGGTAAGCATGAACAGAGCCAGATCTATGCAGAAATTAATCCTAATATTCCCACAGTTAAAAATAGGGTTGCAAAGTGGAGTCCGATACATTTCTGATGAAAGCGGCGATCCATAGGTACCATGTTAACTCCAGAAAACAAGGCTAAATGTTCCTTATGTTTTTATTTTTATTCATTTATACATTTAAAAGACTCATGAGAGAGCGCCACCAATCAGAATCTAAGAGTAGGACACCGGTGTTACTGCTGCAGTGACTGGCAGGTGATCTTTGGATGCACCGTGGAACGTTTCACACTAAAGTTTTAATGTAAATATTCAGAAATGAGATCACACAGATTAGCACTGAAGCAGAGTCCAACATATTTAAGCAAACATTTGTAATGTCACAAAAAAAAACAATGCTGATTATCTTTCCCGTTTTATTTAATTCTTCCGTCACTTTTATAGTTGTGTCTTTGGCAGGCTTCAGTTCATTGCGTCTAACTGAGCTAAAGGTGACTTTAAAGGGGAATGGCTCTATTCACATGCTTTTTGTCGGCTTGATTATTTTTCTGGCGTTAAGCGGCCAGGCTTTAAGGCTGGATCAAATAACCTGCATTGCTGTGTGTGCGATCTCATAGTTTTTTTTTTTTTTTTCCTGTGGGATCGTGCTTTTATTTTAACTCTCACATGATGAACCTCTCCCATCTTAAGTATGTGTCCCAGTATGGGTCGCTCGTCTTGAACTGGATATTACGGTGTCAAATTAAAAAGAAAAAAAAAAAGTAATAATAATAAGAAAGTAGGGGTGGGAGAAAAGAGACTGATACACACAAGCAATTACAGTTCATATATTTGTTAGATTACTCTGGGATGTGTAAATGACATCACGTCCTCACAGGAAGTCCTGAGGAAAAATAAAGATGTGGGGCGTAGGGGGAGTTTGGGAGGGGGGGGGGGTGTGAGCACCCGGTATTTTAATGGGTATTTCTCCTCTGTCAGGGTGGCAAAGCTGTCAAGCTTCAAATGTGGCTGACGGTGAATTTCCTGGTGTGTGTGCTTTGTTTACAGGCTCTTGTCGTCCCACCTTCTGTGAAGCTGTCGGCACTCTTCCTGACATCCGCCGTACGTCGGAGCAGCGGCAGTCACACAGGTACGATCACACCGATTGATCACGGGGAACGGGGAGGATATTAAAGGTGTCTGTCACACTTACACATAGCCGTTCTTGCATCTTTTGTTTTCATTCACGTCTTTGTTTACGCGGGCAAAGTCAATTGAGCGTGCACTTGTTAAGCAGCGGTGTTGCGCTTTCTCAGCTCACGTCTGAGAGCTGCCCTATCTCCTGGCCCCCGTAAACCTTTAGGAGACAATCAATTGTTCCCAGTGATCAGCTTAAAGTCTCCGGTCAGTCAACAAATAATATAACTTCACTTTTTCAAACTTTGCATTGGTTGGAAGCAGTTTTCGTCCAATCACTTACATCGACTACTGGACAGAACTGATCCACAAGTGACCTTCGTTGCCATGTCAGGGTGTTAAAATAAGGGCTGCAACAATTTTTGTAGTCGATGAATCTGTCGATTACTTTCTTGATTACTCGATTGGTTTGTTTAGTTATTTATTGAGAAGGGTTAATGTCTTTCACACAGGATGAGATAAGATCTTTAAATGACTTTTCTTGTCTTCACCTTAATGACATTTAATTTTCCGTCATAGAAACTAAAGCAAGTAATCACATTTAAAAAGCTGAAAGCTGAGAACTTTGACTCAATTCTTCTTAAACAAAATGTTGACTGATTATTCTATTTGTCAGGTTATGCTCATTAATCGATTAGTTGTTGTAGCTCAAGTTAAAATAAGGAGCTAAACACATTTCTGCTGTTTACATTTTTACATTTCAACTGTTAAATGCAAAAAACATATGCAAAAAAACCCCCAAAACAATTGCACAGTTCTTGGACGCACTTGTTCCCCACAGACTGAAAGTCATTATACCTTCATACAGCCACCTTCAGCAACAAACCCTCCATCACACAGTCTCTACAAAAACACTGCATGGAAACAGGTGTTAAAGTCCAGAACAGATGTGTCACCATCTTGCAGAATTGAACCAGATTTTTTTCTGCTTTAAATGGAACACAAAGCTATAGGACATCATACAGTTCAGTTCCCAACATCAAAGTAAGTTCTTCTGTGTTTTTCTATGTAATATCCGAATGGAATTAATCTCTATGCAATCAAAGGTGCCTGATAGTGAAATAACACGTTGGGGAAAAATCACTTTTGCTCGTTGCTTTTTGGGCACTAAACATAAAACATCACACAGAACCTGATGTTTCCCTTTGTTTTTTGTTTCTTTTATGGGAGTGAAATCCAAAATTAACTTCAGGCCCATGATCAATGTACGACAGTTTTCATTGGCAGCCTAATTCATTTTCACAACCTGTAGCTACATTCTGAAAATAAGATGAGCGGCGTAAGATTCGCTGGAACGCTGATTAAATCTGACACACTAAACTAACAGCTGTGGCTTTACCGCCTTATTTTCACGGGCTAATACTGGACGTCCAGATGCACAACGGTCGAGCTGATTTGAGATTCTCCTGAAGTTGGCCTGATGCAATCAGCGGCATCGTTTCTCTAAAGCGGAATTCGTAACATAAAAGTGATGGTCAGCATTGGCCTGGAAATACTGTGCACTGTAGGATTTAATTTATATGTAAATCTGAAACACGGATCGTGTTACAACCCACGTGTCTTTGACGAGTCTCACTCTCAACAAGTCACAGCATTCTTTACATCTCAACTCCCATTTGGCATTTGGATAAAGAAATATTAATATTTTTCTGATGTTTACCAAGATATAACGAAACAATAGACCCAGAGCTGCACATGACAACACATAAATCTATCTCCAGACTTTTTGTTTTTCTGCGCACTTGTTATTAAATGGAAATCTACTAATATGCCCATACAGACATGGATACATACAAATAAACTTTCACTTTTAGGATGATGCTTATCACTTAGCATATTGGCATGAGCTGCATGAAAAACACCATCATCAACACACACATGCACACACACACACACACACACACGCACACGATACACTCACACACACACACACACACAAAGTGCCTGTCAAAAAGCCACACCGCTGTCAATTCCTTTCTATGTAGCTCAAGGAGACAATTAGCAAACAGAGGTGACATGGTAAACAGGTGCAAGCCATTTTTCCTGGAGCTGGAGGAGCGTGGCCACCACATCTCTCCTGATGGGCTGTTATGGTGTGTGTGTGTGTCAGTGGGAAACCATGTGACAGGTGTAAGTGAGGGATCTGTCTGCTTATGTAGGGTTAGGATGCCCCACCTTGTCTCGGTTTTCTGTAATATGGGAATCATTCAACAGGCAGTGGACTTCCTCTTTCTCTCTCTCGTTTTTGGGGGAATCTCACATTTGCCAGTATGCCAGTTTAACAGAGGGATATAATATATATATATATATATATATATATATATATATATATATATTAAGTTGTCAGTCAATAAAAAAAATTCTGAACTGAAACTGAGAGCCTAAAATACTGACTTTAGCAGTAGCATTAGCCTTAATGTTAGCCACCAAATTAGCATTCTTACATTTTTTCTTTATACTATTGCTTTGATGTTGAAACCTCCAGACAGTAGTAATCCTTTAGAAAACGTCAGCAGATCATCTATCACACACTGCTACTTCAGGGATAGCGAAGCTGTGTTTTTGTCTGAGGTGTCAACGTTGTTGGCATGATTACAGTAGCAGTTCAGGGCAAATAACTGAAAATGAGCAAAATCAATGCAATGTTGACTTATTATGATGGGCTTTAGTTATTGGCAAAAAAAACATTGTGATTGGCGTGATACCACTTTTTCCATTATTGGTACTGATAGTTATTGTGTATCCCTACTTCAGTCTAAACCTCATTCTCATTCCTCTCTCCAAGAACTCCTCTTCCCACCACTCTCACATCCCGGTGTCATTTTAATTCTCAAAAAGACCATCATCATCCCGAGAGTTGGCTTCCTGAGAAATGCAGAAACGGGTGGGGGGGTCAAGCGGGTTTGTAAAAATTGATTACTTGCAAAGTGCTAATCAATGGAAACCTTTTCTCTTGAAGCTGGAAAATGCATGTTATAACATTTATTAGAAGATTGGGAGCAGCGAGGATTAAACATACATGGCAGCTGTCCTCTTCAGCGGCCTGTCTGCATTATCACCTGCGCCACGCACTAACGTGAAAAATGAAGACATATTTAACTGCAAATGCGACATTCAGAAGATATCGTTTTTGATCAGAGCAGATGACACACATAATCTGTTCTCATACCTTCATAATACTAATGTGATCCTGTGTTTCTCCAGTCAAACTGTGCCTCAGTAATGGTCTGTTGTTTTGAAACACATTTCGCCGGCTGTAGTTTTATTAATCAAATATAGCATGGGTGAGTCACGTCGTTTTGGCTTGTGTCATATCGGAGGTATGTGCCACAGATTTCCCTCATATTGGAAGCAGAGCTAACACATGCTCCCCTTGATGCATTCTCACACCATTTCTCACACAAAGCGCTCGCACACAAACTCGCAGAGGCATACGCGCAGATGACTTATAGAGAGGAAGATTCATAAACAGACCTGCTCGCACATACTGTACACACGGATGAGCGTTTACAGACACATGCAGAACCAAACCTGCTGCTGAAAACACAGGAAATGCCAGCTGCTTCCAATGAAAGTGCATCTATAGAAACCGGTCCTAAGTGAAAGCTAAATACATTTACTGAAGTGCTTTGACGAAGTAGAAGTTTGAGGTATGTCTATTTACGCCACTTCACACATTTATTCGACCGCTTTTCAAAGGCTAATGCTCTACCATTGACTCCACTATAGTTGTCTGACTCATTTGTCTTTGCATTGTAATTTACAAACAGAATGCATGACAGGCTTGCAAAATGTGATGCAAATATACTAAAGTCAGACTATTCCAAAATTGCTGGTTACACCACAAAACATCATTTTTGAATCTCAAAGTAGGAGACATTTTATCAATGATCTCCTTTTATGTATTTTTATGAAACTTTATCACGTCTTTTGTCAGATATTGATACTTTAGGGTGGGATAAATGAGGAAAAGCAAATCTTTGATGTGGGTTTTAAAAGGTATATGGTTTAGATCATTTATTTGGAAACTCTAAAAACAGATGTTTGGCCATGATGAACACATGTTTTTTCCAGATACCGTTGGATAGTGTTTATGTTTTTTATATGAATTCCATGAAATGAAAAAAAAGAAAAAGAAAAAAGTGTAAAACACTTATTTGTTGCGTCCACATGAAGTAGTCTCGGCCTGGTTTTAATCATTCAAAATGATTTCCCACAATGCCTATTAATAGCCTCCAAATAAGGACTGTGAGCTGCTTTCTGTCCTACAAGTGTGGAAATATGAAAATAGGTGCTGAACACTGTGACTGTAGCTGCCTTTCCATTGCAGTTTTTCACAAAACAAGTGAAATTGAAATGTCAATAATGGGGTGTGTAGGTGTTCCCATTGAATGTTGTTTTGTGTATGAGTGGTAAGTCTATGTGTTCTAGTGACATAACACAATTTGATAAAACCTGACTCGACCTTGAGGCAGATGGACTTCCAAGACATTATTAGATACTTTAATCAGATTTAGTCTTTCCATCAAACTTTTGTGACAAACTTATGTATTGACTCTCGTGAAAAACCACCTCATGAGAGCGTAACAACATATTTTTGTGATAGTTGAGGTTGTTTTTTTTGACAGTTTTGGTTTCCATTACCAGTTTTTTGTTGCGATATTTAGGTTTTTCACAGTTCTAGGGGGAATAAAAATGCACCTAGTGATGACAGGTTTCTCTCTGTCTCTGGCTGCTTTGCATTGAGTTCTATTGAAACAGTGATGACAAGGTTTCATCTTCCGAGAAGAACAATTTCTCCTTTGTTCAGTTTTGACCCAACAATTTCCATGTACTTATTTATTTCAGTGTTTTCATTTGTGAGTGACTCAAAAACCTGACACCGATTCTACTACTGGAAATGTCAACATGTCGTTTCGAGCAAACAAGAAAATTCCACCTGCGCATCATTTTAACATGTCGTTCTTTTTTCCCTGTTCGACATAAAAAGAACAACATAAGGTACGGGGGTGGAGGTGGGGGAGGGCGGGTGGAGAGGGGTCAATTTTCCCACAGACTCCTCTTCAGTGTTGTTGGGTTAAGATTGTCACTGCTGTGTGGTACTCTACCCCGCTGGTATAAATAAGACATGATTGGCATCACAGCAGAAGAAGAGCTCTCTCTCTCTCTCTCTCTCTCTCTCTCTCTCTCTCTTCCTCACACACTGTCTCTCTCTTTATCTCTGTCTCTCTCTCTGACAGCCTTCATTTGCTGGAGGAGTGGCAGACTTGGTGGGAGTTAATGATTATAATTATTTCTCTTTTTTTATTTTTTTTTTTTACATTGCGGGATAATTATTTAAGAGGTTCGTGTAGTCATTGTTGTAATCAGTAAAGAGAGATTACAGAAAATCCGCATGCCAACAGATGGCACTTCGCTGTTGTTGTTGCTTCATATTAAACCCAGTGCAGCGCACTCAGAGAAGGCAGGCGAGAGTGAGGGGACAATCAGAAAGGGGCCAAATTATAAAACAATTTGTCCTTCATCATAAATCAATTTATCATATCACTCCATCCCAGCAAAGAAAGGAAATGATTTAAAAAAAATAAAAAATAGAGAAAGTTAGTGTCATGTGTGTCTGTGTTCAATCAGTTTATCACAACAGTAGCACACTTGTCCTCCCAAAGTGCTGGGGAATAGTGGGAATCTGTGTTGGATTTATAGGAAAAAAAAACAAAACAAAACAAAACAAAAAAAACAGGCCTTCAACGCCACAGTCAGTATTTGACCAGAGAAGTGTCGACCCCATGACTTTATCCATTAACGCCACGGTGCACCATGATGGCTGCTCACACGCAACCTGCTTCACAAAGGAGGGGCGACATCCGACAGCCAAGCAGACACTCTTCACAGATTTGCAAATTTTAACGTGTTTTCTTTAAGTGTATTCATATAAATACATTTGTGTGCATTCCTTGACGAGTCAGAAACAAGGAGATAAATGCAAAGTGAGAGGAGGGCACTCGCTATCCGGTGTCGGGGAGCAGGAGGAGCACCGAGGCCGCTGGCCTACATTCCTGACTAATTGTATAATTGGAAAAGCTCTCCAAATGAGCAAGCAGCCCCCCCCATCACCACCCTCCCACCCACCAACTATCTCACCCTGACTCACTTAATACCCCCCCCAACCACCCCCCACCCGCACACACACACACACACGCACGCACACACACACGCGGCCTTCAAAGCAATTCACAAAAGAGCATTTTGGGAATAATAATAATTTCAAAAAGCGTCCATTATTAATCCCACACACTACCATCCCTGGCAGCAGTAGCTAGGCTGGTTAGCACCAGCAAACCAACCAACCAACCCCCCCCACACACACACACACGCACACACACCAATTATACAGTAGTTATCTATTTGCTGGTGTTGTTCTAGTGTTAAATAGAGTTAAAATGTGGCTAAACAATCCCGCCCAGTGGGAAATAATCAGCAAATCAAACTGTTTTACTCTCAAACTTTTCCGTCTACACACTTTATTGTCAACCTGAAACTGAATTTCACGTGTGACGTTGGACACATTTGGTTGAAAAGGTTAAAACGACAAAAAGAAAAAAAAAATCCTCCTGCACACTTGCTTTCCATAAATAATATGATGGCCAATGTGGGACGACCTACCTGCATGCACTGTTAGCGCTCCTGTTTTACTGTTAGTACTGGAGCTCATGGTCAAATTGGATTTCCTGATTTATGGCCCCTGCCACACGTCGTTCATTTCCATGGCTACTGAAGGAGGAGGAGGAGGTGCGGGTGGGTGGTGGAGGATGATTTCTGAGGTCGACACTGGTGTCTAACAGGATTGCGGGGTGCCGTTAAAACGAAGCCGTTAATTAATGCTATTGATCAGCAAAAAAATAGAGGCAAATGTGATTTGCATACAGCCAGAGTGATCAATGCATTAACCGATTTTTTTTCTCCCCCCTCTGAAATCTGATTTCCCGAGTTTTCAAAGTGAAAGAGAGAGAGTTCAGACTAATGTGGATCGATTGGGGCCTCTCTCAGACAAGAATACAAAGCATTTTATTAGCCGCTGAAGGGTGAAACATACCAGGAGAGGAGGACACAGTCAGAAAGTTGTGCTTTGTATTTATGTCTCATTTTGATGAGGAGAGAGAGAGAGAGCGAGAATCATTTTCTGCCTTTACATATTCGTTTAAAGTGTTATTGACGCTGCCATCTTTTTCTCTCCTTGCGTAGTGCACAGAAAACATGGTAATAAGGTGATATTTCTGCAGGGCCAAACAAAATCTGTTTTCTAAAAGGCAACAATGTAAAAAATAAAAAAACAAAAAACAAAAAACACCATTGACGATAACAACCGAGGCACGAAAAAAAAGGAAAACACAAGAGGTGTTAAAAAAGCAATATGTTGTTTTTTTCTCCCTCTTTTTCTCTCCCTTTCTGTCAAGAGCAGCTTATTATAGCGTATTGATTTATAAAGCTTTAAATGTGATCCTTCATGTCCAAGTCAAGGGCAAGGAGTGAAAGAGAGAGCGAGTAGAAGAGAGGGAGGGAGAAAAGAAATGGGAGAAAGAAAGACGGACAGACAGACAGACAGACAGATGGAAAGAAAGAAAGACAGAGGCAAAGGGGGTAAAAGGCGTCTGGAGACGGATAGAGATAGAAAGAGAGCGTCCACGACATGGGGAAGTGACAGCAAGGCATTTTCAGAGCCGCTCTGGAACACAAAAGGGTAATTGTTTTAGCCCAGATGTTGCTTTCGCACAACAAGCAGGATACAATGTTCCTACTGAGCTGATGAGCCCAATCAGTGAAATGATTAAAAATTGATTTTGTCCCTGTAATTACAGTATGTAAACTACTTAGCCGGGATTGCAAAGGAAGTGATTTTCTAATTACGTATATACTCTGGTGTCTAATGATTGGTTTTTTGAAGTAATGAAGAGAGGGTCCTAACGACTCCACTGTGTTCTGTTGTTGAAGGGAGAAGGCTGGAGAAGGGGAGAGTGGGGGTGGTGGAGGGATGGGGGGAGGTGGGGGAGCATCGTTAGGGCAAGACAGCAGGCTTGGATACAAAAGGGGGATGAAAATTGAATTTTTGCCAGCCAGTGCTAGCACGCTAACACGGGGGCCCTGTGTTCGTTTGCATGGGATCTGGAAGCTTAAATGGAGGCTGTGACTTCTCATGGGGGTCGCCAGGCCTTTACCAGGCCCAGCAATCTGGACCCTGCAATTATAACCTCAGGGGGGTTTGGGATTCAGGACATCACACATGCCTAGGAGAATTAACACTTGTCCAGGGCGCAGGCACACAGCAATAAGCATACAGTTCTCCCCCCGCTGCTCCATACTGTACACATGTGTCACTCAGCTTTACCCAGATGAGTGTTTAACTTCTGACTCGTTGGGGAATAAAACTCAGACCTCTGCGGTTGTGTCCCCCGATGGCAAACGCACAGCAGCTGATTTTCTTTTATGTTGCGCTCTCTGTGGACGTGAGCCTGAGCTGAATCTGAGATGTTCGGCAGAAGCTAATCTGGCTCAGGTGTTACATTTAGCATATGTTAAGCAGATTGCAATACTCCTCACCTAACTCCTACTTTCCTAAGTGTGGAGGAAAAACCTGACGATGGAAAATTTGCCAAAAATCCACAAGGTGCTCTCAGATGGCTTTTTTTTCTTTTTTTTCTTTGCAAGAACAAAGATGGTGTTGGGACAACGCCAACTTCATCCGTCAATGTAAAGGGCTAATTCTGAGGTGATGTAGCACAATCACTTTAGCGCTAATCAACACACACTTTGAAATGTTCAATTAATCTATCATCAGATTCAGGGCCTCTCATAAACTCTATGAGACAATGGCAACAGTACATGCAATGTCATGTCAGCCCTGTGTCATGTTTGCTTTTCTCTGATTTAGGGGCTAAAACGATACAATTGTGCATTAATGGATACTATCTGCAAGCCACCTGGCTTGCAGGTAGTATCCAGGTACGTTTTCTCTTATCCGAATCTTATCCGAACAGAGTTTACCCAGGAAGCACAAACATGGAGCATCAGCAGCAACACATATGGCTAGTCTGTTTTGTTGCATTCCTCTGCCTAATGTACTGGTGTTTGTCGAGTAAACAAAATATCCAGTTTTATAGGCAATCCAGACTGCAGATAGAAAATGCCTTACTTAGGTACTGCCATGATCAGACTGCAATTTCAGGGCACCAATTTGCTTCTGCGACTCCATGATGAAAAGATTGACATGCTAGAAATTTAAAATCGCCCAGCCCAGTTTTCCATCTCCAAAAATGGGAACCTTGACGTTGACCCATAGGCTGAACATGAACTTGTACAACTTGTAACACTGGTAGGGTTTGCCAGTCTCCCAACCAAGACGTGACCTGAGTCCATGGCCCTCTGATTGTTTAGTTTGACATGGTAGCAATAGTTAAAAAGTATAGTCTGATTCCGGCATTAGATTTCCAGTCAGCTTCGTTTAGCCGTTGTGTCTATTATGTACTCACTCTAAATAACTTGCTCCTGGCTTGAATGGAAGCAAGCTGAGACCACCTCTTCTTGGGGATCTCGGCCTGCTTGTTTTGTCCTGCATTTGAGTGCGATTATGTTGTTCATATATGCCCGAATGAACCAATCAGCGGGGTTAATTGTGCCGTTTGGATAAAAGAAAAAAAGAAAAAGTCTGAATACGACCTTAATGACAGGCCATTATAATACTTATTTACTCTGCTTCTAGATGGACCAGTAGACCAGGTCTTAAACCAAATGGCTAAAGTTGAAAGTGGCCATCAACGTAACCTGAACCCCTAGTCTGTATACGTCCAGCTCCATTGAGGACAGAGCACTGTAGTTTACGATCAAAGGGAAAGAGCCAAAAAGTGGACGTCAACATTATGTGGCCCTTTGCACTTTTGCAGGATCTGGATCTGAAGACCCTCCTGGCCTCTTAAGAGTAGATATGATCATTTCTCAGAGTCTCTTCAGTTATGATGCTTCTGGGAAAAACCATTTAAGCTTAGGACTGAAGATGGATTTTATGACTGTTGTAGCCTTAAGATCCTTTTGGGAAAGGGGGGCCCGGGATAATGACGGAAATGGAGATTTCAAGAACAGTAGTCATTTTAATTAGGGTTTGTCATATTCAGGCCGGTGCAAAAAAAAAAGGAAAAAAAAAAAAGAAAAAGGAAGTTAAATCCACTCATCTCTGTGGGAAAGCATCCCTTTCCCTGTCTTTATTTCTCCTCCTTCTCTCGTCCTCTGTTTTCTCGTTAGCCACAAATGTGACGCGGCTCCCATGATGTGACCTTTGACTTGGGTTGTAAATAAGAATCAAGCATCAAGTCCGGGATATGGCGTTTCAGTGGCGAGCCATCGAGACAACCTAGGAGTCACTCTATCAGACAGGGAATATAGAGATAGACTTACAGGGTCGCAGAGCACATAAAGAGCACATAAATCATCTCGTACAGAATGAGTCACTGCCACGGCCATGGATGCACTCTCCCTGCTTCTCTGCTCTTAACATAAAGCTAAACGTATTTTCTTTTCCCCGTCTTCTGTTTAATATTTAATTACGTCGTTCCTCATTTATTTTCTTAAAGAAATTTTCCGGAGAAAATGAAAAGACCTGAGTTAAGCCTCTGATTATTGGGAGGGAAAGATCTGTGGTCTTCAATTCCTTGAGAACATTAATAAGTGACAGAAAGCTAGATTAAGAAAGCCGGGATGCGGCTCGAAAGACGAACGACAAAGCTTTGAAATGCTGCCAGTATCACCAACTGCACTCTTCTGACACAGCTGATTGTAAGAGAAGCCGATAGCGCAGACGGCGCGGGCCTTTAATAATTCATTTAGTTAGGCTATGATCTATCATTTTGTACCTTTTGACATGCGATATTGAAATTTAATATTGCATCAATACAAATGATATATTGCCAGTCGGAAGAAGAAAGGGTGTGGATTGCAGAAAGATCTCTGCAAATGTCTTTTCACTCTTCCCTCTCCCTCTCTTTCCTCTCCCAAAGCTTCATTGTGCTCGAGTAGAAAGGCATAAGTCCCCAACACCCTCCCCACACCCCCACCCTCCGTTTTACTCCAGGCTTTGATATGTGTGTTTAAAAAAAATGACAACTTAAAATGCTTGGGGAGAAAGTCTCCTGCTCAAACCAGAGTCAAGAGAGAGGCCTGGGGAGAGGAGAAAAAAGAGGGGTGGAGGGTTGAGGGGGATGAGAAGCAGAAGGAACATGACAGCGATGGCTGAGGGAGACGTCACACGTTGTCAAGGTCTTTGACATGACTCTTTAGTGCGGTGAAATCCCACAGGCGATATCCGGGCTGCGAGCGCAGCGTTAGGTGCTGTTGTGGTGTCAGTCGAGAACCGGCTCCTCGTCTGCTCGGCGCGATAGGCCTACATCGATAGCGGCATTGGCTGGTGTCAGTCTGAAGTAGATTATACGTGTCAGAGGATTTCCTACCCAAAAGGGAGATGCAAAAAAGAAAAGGAGCAGTTTTTTGTGTTTTAAATTTTTTTTTCTTCCTCCTTCATTTAGACAATAAAGAAGCTCAGGTTTCCATCATTTCCCGGCCACACTACATTGATGAATCAATCAATATTGCACAGAGTAACAATTAGCAACCGTGGGTTCAAAGGAAGAGGATGGGTTTTCGCAACTTCCTGCAAAGTGTTTCACCAAGCTAAACACAGAATGATTTTGGAAGAGATGACAAAAAGTAAATTATATACTCAACCTTATTTTCACCCACTTCTTTTGATATCTTCCTGCATGATCGCGGATTGGTAACCTCTACATGTTTATGGTTAAATCAGAACCTAACGGTGGAATTGGACATTTAATCAACCCCTGATGTTCATAATTGTGAACTGAACCAACCAGTGGCATTTCCCCCAAGCTTGGCTGCTTTTTTTTTCTCTCCTAGAAAAACGTAAAGAGCTGAGACCCCAGCAAGCAGCTCTTTCATCCAATCAGCTCAATATTAGTACAGTATATCAGGGAGCGTATAATTAACGCACAGTGTGTATTCTGTTTTTCACTCACCAGGATATGCTGTCCTTCTAAATATTTTGAGTTTAGAGTCAGGTTTTATTCAATTTGTCACTGTAAGTGGAGGCAGAGACCTCTGAGATTAATTTCTCAAAAACTGAACACATTCAAAACAAGCTAAGATAAACCTTGTCCCATTGGGTTGGTCACTTCGCATTAATGCAGTAGCAGGAGCACCAGTACACACAATATATATTCTGTACAAATGCACTAAGATATGGAAGAAAAAGTAAGAAAAATGGATAACAATTCATCTTAACCTATTTATGAATGATTATAGATGTGACTATATTACCCAGTACAAATATACTACATGTGTAAACTTAATTATTTAGATCTTTATCACTATTATTTATTGTATTCCACAAAGACAACAAAAGCCAACACAGACCCCACGTTACATCTATCAGAATGCCACCTGAAGTATTTTCACTCATTCATTTCACGTATCATCACTTGCAACAACAAAAAAAGAGAGAGAGAAGATGTATAACTGAAGTTGTTCTTTCTGGAGAGCTCAGTGAAACTGCTGCACACACGCACACACACACTTGGTGTGAACGCATCCTAACACCGCTTCATCACCATCCACTGAGTGGCCATGTCACACTCATTGTAAAAAATATGGCTGGTGATGGGCTTGATGATTACAGATGACGGTGTTGATGATGATAGTGATGCTGTCAGTGACAATAATGATTACAACGATATAGAAGCTTGTCATTACGGTGATACTCCGTGTCCGTCTGAGCCGCAGACTCACTCGGTATTCAGTTCGAGGCACACCTAACTTTTACAGCTTCTGACGTGTTTCATTCCGTAGGTGCAAATATATTTCAACAGACGGATCAAAAACGGGTGCATGTTTCGACATCTTTTTCACGCGACTTTGGCTGAATCAGACATTGACCTGTTATTATGTGTGTGCGTGTGTTCTTGCAAAACCCGTGTCACTCTTGTTCCAGAGAACTGATGAGTGTGTGCAGCTGTGTCATTAACACCATGTTTGTCTCCGTATATTTGCATTTTTTACCACTGATATCCGGATGTCAATTAAACAGGGGAAGGAAAAAACAGTTTAGGTGACTATCCCTGCATGCATTTGCCGGCTATTTATAACAGCCCCTCCCTCGATGTCTCCATGGTCTGCTCCTTGACGACAACAACACTTGACACTATTTCCGCTGAGGTTGTTGATTGCAATAAAAAGAGAAAAAAAAAAAAGAAAAATTACATTTGTTTTCAGTTCAATGCGTATAGAGTAAAAGCAGCACTGTACATTGTTGCTGATTTCCACCTGGCTTCCAGGAATGTTGACCTTTAGCTGTGCCCTGACACGGCTCTGAGCATGTAGGACGTCTGCCATGGTTGTAGGTGTCTGGGTATGTGAACAGTGGGGAAGAAAGACACGGGGAGAGAGAGAATTAGGTGCAGTTAGGAGGTGCCTTGGGTTGCACTGGGTCGTGGTGTGCCTCCCCGCTCTCCGCCTTATGTCAAGGCTTTATTATTTCTCGTGCCAAGGTCCTGACCTGATACCCAGGATTTGCCTCTCCGGCACTTTCCAGAAACCAGATTTTGTGACAGGAGTTTGTAGATTTGACACCCACAAAGAACATCACTGACACCGTAGCATTGAAAGGAACAACTGAGTTGAAAGTACTTCAAAGTGTTTCCTCTCTACTGTTGGGTGTCTTTAGATAGTGGATTTGATACCTTCAAGATGGGATATGTTTTCCTTGGCCAAACACAGAGCGGGTTCAAACAAGTTCACATGAGGTATACACGAGGAATTTACTGTATGCGGGATTAGAATATTTGGGAAGAGTAACAGCAAAAGATTGTTTTATCAAAAAAAATGTTGAATGAATATACCATTCATAGAATGAAGCTAATCCTTGGTAGCCACTTCAGCTGTTGGGGAAAATTAGGAATCAATGACAAAACAATGATGTCACTTGATGCTCCCAACATGACCATCGTATTATCCACACTCTGGGATTCTCGGATGGATGTTTTTGGTTGATCTTTGTGGTTTTCTTGGTCGCTACTTTGGTTTATTGGTTATCTTTTGCCCTCCTTGCTCTGCTCCTCGAGCCTCGGGGGTGTGCTTGGCAGGTCAACACCTCTGCAGGGGGGTCGTTGTGGGCCAGGTGACCTTTGTCTGTCATTGTTTTGCTCCTCACACCTCACCCAGGGAGAAGGGGAAGGAGTTTAGTGCCTTACACCTGCCACTGGCTTCAGCAGCATCGTGCCGGGGTGCACTTGATTGTCGCGTGCCAAGGACGACGGCTTGAGAAAGTCTCAAATGATTAATATGCATAGCCAACAGTTGGTAGATATTAGACACCTCAGAGAGCTGGTGTAGCCTGTGGATGGGTACTGCCCAAACCTCTGATGGCTTGCTCCAAGCATGAAAATGAAAATCTTGCTAAAACTCAAAATTTCTCTCCAGGAGTTTTCATGCCAAAATTTTAAAATGCAAATAAAATCAGCTTCAGTTGTACAAAGTTATCTTGTTGAGTTCAGATAATCTGAATTTGAAGAGAACATTACAAGTGACTCATTTATTAATTTGATGTTGTTGGGTTAGAAGTAGAGCATGTCCCAGCACTCACTTTATTGGAATACATAAAGTTCTACCGTATCTACAGTACATGGGCTATCTCCAGGTACTCCTCCACGCACAGTCCAAAAAACATACATGTTCAATTGATTGGAGTTGTGAGTGCTAGTTGTGAGTGTGAGAGTGAATCTTCTGTGTGTGTGTCCTGTAATGGACTGGAGACCCATTCAGGGTGTAATCACTACCCTCAGTGAGGGAAGTGAATACTGAGACTGAGATAAACATCATTATGGTGCAAAGCGGGTAAGGATGGATAGATGGCAACAGGATGCAGAGAAGTAGTGCAGCTAATAATGTGGTTACTACATGTGACCAATAAGCGAAAACATCTAAATGTCAGATTGTGAATTCTAGCATATTAACTTGGAGAAGACAGTAAAACAACTGGAAACATGATAATCATGTGAAATGTGGACAAAAAAAATAGACATCTCATGTCCACAGTGAAATTTATCTACAAATTATCTAAATTTACTCAAGAAACGTAATAAAGTTAGTCGAAGCAACTATTTTGCCGCCACTTAAATCTCTTAATTCAGTTTACTTAAAAACCATATCGACATGAACAATCTCCAGCGTTCACTTTTACAGTTGCATGTCGAGGAGGACCGAAACAAGCAGCCGCCGCGACGATAACCATGACGGAGGTGACGTTAGATTCCAAATGCGATTTACGTTCCTGTGTGCGAGATAAATCAAAGGCACCTCAAGTGAATAAGGCGATGGAGATGAAATGAAATACCCAAATGCTGCCTCCACCGGGGCCTGATTGAGTTCAGGTGGCTGGAAAGTGTCTCACCCAGGGCTAGTTGTCAGTGAAGGATCTGCTGTCGTCTAATCTGTCTGTGCTGCAGGGCTAACTGCCGAACATCGGGTGTGTTGCTTTGACGGATGTTTGTGTGCCTCCTGTGTTGCGGGGGGACGGGCCGATGACACACTTCATATTTCAAAAAGCAAGGTCTGAGCAAGAAATGAAGATTGATGCGGAAAAACGGCACGGCAACTCATCGCCCATTTGATACATATATTATCATTTACACATACGTGACACCTTGCTGCATGTCTGTATGTCTATATATACATATGCATGGGCGGGATCCAAGATGCCGCACATATTCACATGAGGTGGGGGGTGTGTGGGGGGTGGTGGTGGTGGGGGGGGGGTTTCCTCTGTTATTAGAGCCATGTGATATAATTGCATTTGATCTCCAAATAAACAGGGAATCAGTCCATCTCCTTGGTGGAGATGGCAGATGTGATGGACGAGCACATTAGCGGCGAGGACAACATTAGATTTGCTCAAAATTATTGATCTTTTGTTTGTGAGCCAAGTCGGCGATAAATAACAGTGCATGGGAGATGCGACTCATTATCACGGTGCCAAAAGCCCGACAGACCTCTGTCAAAACACACTCTCCTTCCCTCCCCCCCGCCCCGTCTCTCTCCCTCTCTCTTCCTCCTTCCTTTCATCTCCGTCACTACAAACCAATTTAATCTGTTTTTAATCCTTCCCTCTTTTCTGTCTCCGGTGCTTTTAATGCGAGGCCTCACTGTCACTATCTGATTCCCTTAAAATTTTAATCCTGCACTGATAACCCTGTATTATTACATATCACACACACACACACACACACACACACACACACACACACACACACACACAGAGGGACCAGGACACTTCCACACAAATTCATATATACACATGCAAATATGTACACACAGCGTTTAGTGGCTCTCTCAGTGTTTTTATTCCTTTTTACCTTCTTAGTGAAGAAAAAATCCTTTTATCACACAATGGGTAATTTATATCCATTACCAGCGTTTTCAATCCTTTTCAGCGCGGCTGTCACTGCCTTTGGCACACTCGTGATTAATGTGATCTAATAATAGTCTGCCATTATATTTCCTTTAGTAAAACATGTACCAACATCCTATTCAGCTCCACGAAATTCATTGCCCCTTAAAATATTTTTCCCCCTTTTCGTTTGAAAGACAAGATTGCTGTTTCTCTCTCTCTCTCTCTCTCTCTCTCTCTCTCTCTCTCTCTCTCTCCTCCATCTCGTTGCCTCCCAGGAGGTGATTATTTGTTGGGGTGTGTGTGTGTGTGCGTTTGTGTGTGTGTGAGGGGGGTAAAGGATGGGAGGGAGGGGGGTAAAGGATGGGAGGGGGGGCATGAGAATGATGAGAGGTGCCATGATTCAAAGTGGTTTGCACAGATTGTGTGTGGAAGTGTCTGCAGGTCGACAGGAGTGTGTGGTCCTGGCTGCTGTCACGGTAAACGGGGCAAAAAGAAGAAGCGATTCGTCAGATTTATGTGAATTCCGATCTTACCTTGTTTTAGAGACACTATTTCATCATTCCTTCCTATAAAAAGTTGGAGAAATGACAGACATTTCCTTTTGACAGCACCTCGATTTGCCATAGAATCTCCTTTTGCTACTCAATGTAATCTAAGACCAAACCCCCGATCACAACAAATCAATTATTTCTTTTGTTTTTCTTTTTTTTCCCCTTTACTCAGATCTTTTTTCTCTGTGCAGGTAGTTTGGAAAGGGCGATGGAGAGGAAAGATGCTCCCCATGGAATGTGCATAGGATTAGGTGTGTGTGCATGTGTGTGTGTGTGTGTGTGTGTGTGTGTGTGTGTGTGTGTGTGTGTGTGTGTGAGCCTATACGTGTGTGTGTATTGTCGGGGAGGTGGTCCAGCAGTGGGCTCTGTTCCCTCCCAGCCGGACAGCCTGAGCCAGTCTGCCACTCATGGGGCACGTTTCAGACGGGGCGGTGCCAACGCACACACACACACACACACACACACACACACACACACACACACACACACACACACATGCACAATCCTGGCTCTTGCCCACAAAGAGGGTTAACCCTTACTGGGTTCTTAGACTTGTATCCAGGATGAACAGGTGGTCCCACAAAACATGGGCATCCATTTCCTCATGACTTATCCCAGTGTGTGTGAGTGTGTATGCGTGTGAGTGTGTATGTGTGTATGTGTGTGCGTGAATGTGTGTGTGTGGTGGGAGGGAGGGACGGAACACAGGAGAAGAGAGGAGAAAGAGCACACAGGACTTTGTTGCTTTCGTGTACCTTTTGTGCGTGTATTGGTTCCATTTTGCAAGGGACAGCTAATGTGTGTGTTTGTGTGTGTGTGTGTGTGTATGTACCATTTGAACATTTGTTTGTGTGTGCGTGTGTGTGTTCCTCTGTACCTGACCTCAGAGTCTGACCGCACCAAACACAGCTGTCAACACTTTACATCTATGTTTCTCCCTCCTCCATGCCTCTCTGCTTTTTCCCCCCTCTTCATTTTTTTTCGCTTGATCCAGGATCCTTCCATTAAAGATAACTTGTATTGAGCCACATCTTATTCCCTTCAATCTGCTACCCCTCCCCACACACATCTCCCCATTCCTGTCTCAAGTGATCCCTTCCCAGCAGAGAAAATCGAAGGTAAACCACTTCTAAGGCAAAAAAAAGAAGAAAAAAAAGTGCGCTCCTTCCACTTTGGATGTTTTAAATATCCCTCTGATGGATGAGGAGATTCAGTCGCATCTCTGGTTAAAAAAAAAAAAAAAAACATGTCAGAATGAGTGAGTTACACATCAGGCACCTGACCGCTGTGATAACGCACACCCGTAGCCAAAACCTTCTTCTCTACCTTTTGATAACTGCTGAGTCTTTTATGTTGGAGTAAAAAAAAAAAAAAGAAAGCTCTCTCCCGTTTTTGCTCTGCTTTATTTGTTCTTTTGTGATTTCTCTCAGCCCCCTCTGAACCCCCCAGACACATGTGAAAATAGACGTTTTGGAAAATATGAGTAAGTAAGAAAAGAGAGAGAAGCAGAGAGCAGAATAGAGAGGAGGAGATAAACATAAACAGAGTGGAGAGAAAGAAGGTTTCTCTCTGAGTCAGCGGGTTTTTGTAAAGTCTGATTAAACGAGGTGGGAAAGCGGCCGGGGTTGTAAATAACAGAGGTGTCAGAATGTTGCTTAATGACCTGGATATCTATTGCATGAAATATGTAGCTGCAGATCTAAGCAGGAACTGTTTTTTTTTTTATTTCACCCCCCAACCCAACCCCCCCCCACACCTTTTTTTTTCTTCTTTCTTTAATGCCTTAATGCGTCTGGGGAACTCAGATGTTTAAAACAACTCAGTATGAGTGGAAAGCAGCTTCGCTTTAAAGGCTCTGAGAGTATTGTGTATTATGAGCATTATGTCTTGAATAACACACGTAACACACTTTTCAGATCCAAACCTGCAGCTCTAGGAGTATTACTGGCCGGGTGATGCACCTAGAGTTTCTTCTTGACGTTGTACTCTCTTCTCCACTTTTTTTTTGAATGAATGAAGTAAATCAGTTTGAACAGTTATTTCTTTTTACCTGTCATGAGATGGGTTTGGCATTTGGCATGTATTGTACAGTATATTTGTGGTAATAAACTGGAATTTACTTCTCATTGAGTTCCATCTAATATGACAGACTTTTTAAGCATGTAAGCATATATTGTGCATATATTTTGCCTTCATGGCAACTTGTATCACCACATTTACTTTTTTCATTCTTAATATTTATGAAAACCTCACAGATCTGATGCTCAGAGCGAGGTGCACTTGAGCAGCCCCAAAGTTCGTGGAGTAAAAAAAGTTGGCGATGAAAAGTCAATGCGATGTTTTAGGCTTGAAGGAGAGGGATGGAGAGTGGTACAGGTGGATTACCGGGGGGAGGAGGGGGTGAGAGCTGGAGGTGTTGGGGGGTTATTGCAGCGCAGTCAGCAGAGCAGCAGTCGATTCACCTTCCCCTCCTCTTTCCAGGGGGGGAAACCCCTTCCTGAGGGGGGGATGCTCGGAGCAAAGAGAGGAGGGAGGGAGGGGGAGCAGTGGTGACGGTGAACTCAGCACTTTCCTTATCTTCTCTCTCTCTCTGTCTCTCTCTCTCTCTTGCTCTCTCTCTCCCAGGCTCCCTGATCGGACCAGAAGCGGAGCTGAAGCTGTGTCGGGCTTAACGGGGCTAAGCACCATCACGCTGTCTAAGAAACTACCCCCCATCCACCCACCCCCACCCACTCGCTGTCTGAGGTGACTCAGGGCTTCCAGGGAAGAGGAACTGAGAGGGAGGGATGGGGGGAGTGTGTGTGTGTGTGTAGGTGGGGGTGGTGGGTGGGTGGTGGTAACAAAACATAACACTGCCAATTGCTTGGTTCTCACCAAGATAAAAAGAACAAATAAATGTAGTTTTAGATGATTCTATTGTTTTAAGTTAATTTCTTATGTTAAGTGTTAAATTCTTACACTATAATCTTAAATAAGAGAAATTAGATGGCCATGCAGCAAGATTGTTTTACTCGTTTTAAGTACCTTTAAGTGTTTTTATCTTGGTTTGGATTCCTCGTTATTGCAGTGTTGGAAGTTGGGGAGATGGAGGGAATAATACAAGGGGACACGTTTAGTTTTCTGTTTCATTAGTTGTCTGAACTGTTTGTGTGTGTGTGTGTGTGGCCTGTTACACTTCTACCATGATGCAATCTGTGTGGCGCGATGATGACGATGTCATGATGAGGATGATCATGATAATGACACACACACACACACACACACACACACACACACACACGCACGCGCACATGCACTCCTGTCCGCAGCAGTTGGCTGGAGCGTCTGTTGAATGTGGACGTACCGAGGGCCTGCATGGGCATATGAACAGATAATTCCTATTTAATCCCATCAGTTATCCGTTGTAGTAGGGTTACTCTGTCTAACTTGACGTCCAAGCTGGCTGTCTCGCATCTCTTTTGTCACTCCGCTCCCAGACTACAGGACTGTGTATCGAGCCAGGCTTTAGGTTATGTAACACAGGTATGTGCGTGTGTGTGCGCGCGAGAGCCACTTGACCCACATATCCAGGGAATATGAAAAAGTACATGTGAGCCATCGGATGATATGAGGAAAAAAGTGTGAGAAGAAGTAGAAGAGCAAGAAAAAGCAGAAGAAGAAGAAGAAGAAGAAGCCCGGGGCTGTGTTATATGTGTGTGTGTGTGTGACCCAGGGCTGACGCTGCGGCGTGGACGCCAGGATGCAAGGTTAGTTCACCCTGCAGATATTTCTTATCCAGCTGTGGAAATGCCTTTGCCATCATATCAGGAATATCTAGCCAGGGTGTGGATGAGCACGTTGCATTTCTCTGTTAATAGCAGAGCCTATTACATGTAGGCACAGTAAAGTGATTTATTTCCGTTGATATTAAAGTTGGGCCCGATCGTGATGCTGCTTTGGCATCTTAGCGCAGATACAAGACACAGTTGGTGAACTCTTCTCCTCTCACAGCACCTTCTTAAATCCTTCCCTTTGCCAAATTTGGACACTGACACTAAATGGATCTGCTATAATTCAGACGTGAGTGGGAGGACATATATCTATATGTGTGTGTGAGTGTGTGTGTTAGTCTGTGCGCAGCTGTGTGGTTGTAAATTGAGGCATTATGGCAAAAAATGCCTGAATAATTTAGCGCTCACATTATTTTCTAATGCCATTCTTCAGAATCTGACTGCGTCACTCTAACAAATGCGTATGTCGGAAAGTTCAGGGGATTTTGTAGGGCGCCTGCGAACAGTGAGTGATGGCAACCAGCCGACTCTCAGCTCCCTCTTGTCTACCAACAGCTCCGTGTGAGCCCTGCGCACCATATTCCTTTCTCAAAACCAACGCCAGGGCGAATCGAAACAAAAAGGCCACATATTTTATTTATGTGTCAAAAGTGCGGTGAAAGGAGGGCAGGAAGGAGGGGAGCGGGGCATATCACTCTCTACCGTTGCTTGATATCATTCCATCCTTGCGGATCAATTCTCCCAGACAGAGGGAGATGAGAAAGGAGCGAGCGCAGGACGAGGGAGGGGGTGTGGACGGGGGGTAGAGCTGAAATGGTGGTCGTATTGATTCGTCAAAGAAATACAGTGTTGCGTGTTTGGCTTAAACGTCCACATAAACCTGAGCTGTCAGAGGTGGGCGGGCCTGTGCTGACGTTTGGCCACACAGACATGGATTGTGGATTTTCTGCTTGACTTGGCTGTACACAGCCGTGCCCATCAGCCTCTTGTGGCAAAATGCTCCTTCCATGCTCACAACTGCACTGTGTGTCCTGGATCATCTAAGAAACAAAACAGCCTTTAGCTACTGAGAAGGGAAAAGAACAAATCCTAAAACTTCAGATTTAGAACATTTGCTTCGGTTCATAATGTAAATCTCTGTACAAGTTAATTGTTGTTTCAGTAATCATGCATCTTCCCAGGATTTGATGTGTCTATACCTTTAACAGGTAAGTTCACTTTTTAGACCTAAGAATTTATCTCCTTCCTCCAGAGACCTTTCAGTTTACAATAGCTTTCCATTAGAAGATGGATTTTCAAAACATTGTTTTATTAATTTCTTTTTTGAGACGTATGAAAAGTTCAGTATCGCTGAACAATGTTTCCATTACACCTTTGCAATACATTTTGATATCAACTCATCTAAAACAACTACCTCATACTATGAATGTAACAATGTTTTAGTGATATTTGACAGGTATTTTTGAAATGTAGGTGTTTCCATCATCATTTTTTTGTTGCGGTATTTGTGTTTTTGTACATTTTTAGATTAAATGGAACCATGACAATAACCTCCTATAATAAAGCATGAGAAAAAGCACAATATTTCTGAAACATTTGGGCTGTAATTACATTCATCCCCCAGACTATGGCCATGCTTGTGTATCATCTCCCTCCTCACGTGAATAACTACAGCAAACATTGTATCTTTACACACTTTTGTTAAGATATAACCTTAATTAAGACCTCCCTGGCAAATTTAGCTGATGTTGAAAGTCTGGCATGTAGAAAAAGATGAAGACAGCAACTTTGTGTTTAATTGGATCTGCCAGCGATCCTATCGTGTTTATCCACTCTCAAAAAAAAAAAAAAATGTACACGTCCTGATATTTGACCAGGGGCCCGATGGAGAAAAGCCCTCTCCAAGTCTGCAACTATACCTGGCACAAGGACAATAGTGAAGGGAGGGGGGGTGAAATTAAAGAGCAGTTAAAGAAAACTGGAGAAAAGAGCAGAGAGTGTGCACAGGGCCATAAAAGGGATAGTTTAACCATTGATCGAGAGCAGTGGTGGAAATGGCAGCTGTAAATCAATTTTATCTTGGAGCAGCTAAAGAGTGTTTTCTAATGAGGTTAATGCCACATAATGGCTAAATTCCTCTGCTTAAAAGATGCCCTCAAGGTGGTGGCGAGAGATAGATGTCGCCATGGAAAGCTTAACACCTCACCATTCAACACCCAGCAGAGGGATGCCTTTCTCTTTTAGCCAGATTCTATCTTAAATGATGTTAAACCTTTATTCATTAGAAGGTTCCGGGGCAGAAGTATATCATCCAGTGCACCTTTTGTCTAGACAGCTTGTTCTATCGATATACATTTGTGGCTTGAAATCGGGAATTTAGTAAATTATTCAGTCTGTGTTGTCCACTTTCAACACCACAAGTTCCTCCTTAGTTAAATTTATAAAATAACTGCATTGGAGCAGAATAGCACCAAATAACACTCAGCAGGAAGGTTTGCATGTCAAACAGGCCTGGACCAAGCAAACTGACCCAGAAATGATTCATGATTATGAAGCAAGTTGATCTCTGGCACATTCAGGATCCTCCATGCTGTTGAGGGGTGACAGCAAGTTCAGCATCCACACACGCACACAATCCAGAGTGCACTCAAATGAGGTTGTCAGAGTGATTGTAGGCCAATATGGCTACGTTCACACTGCAGGGAAAAGTGGCCCAAATCCGACTTCTTTGCCCATATGTGACCCATATCTGATGTTTTTATGACAGTCTGAACAGCACAAATCAGACCCAGGGCACTTTCATATGTGCTTCTAAATAGGATACATATCCAGTGTTATTCAAAGCCACCTCAGTCTGAATGGCTACATCCAACTTTAACGTCATACACTGTGGCTTAGACTCAAACAAAAAGCAGTCAGTAAAATCTGTAGAAATAAGAAAAGACCATAGAGCGCTTCGGCGTGAACATAGTCTTACTTCCTCCATTTAGATTCCTAAGCTGCTTCTTTGGTCTTGGCCAAGTGGATAAAACAAAGCTGCCTTGTCCTTGTTCTGAGACCCATCAATCAAGTGTGGTCCTAATAATGACCTTTACTGTCTTTTTGCGGGCCGTGAATGCAGTTGACAAACCTCAACCAGGAAGTGACCATTAGAAACCTGATTAAAAATCCAAAACAAACCATGCAGGTTTTTTTTTTCCCTAAAAGTCCCTTGACAGATCTGGCCTCTTCAGCCCAATTAAAGTAGCCATTCTTTGTTCATTGGCTGTGACGAATCTTTCATAGTCATATCCAACTTTTATCTCCTCTTAGTCATGCTGCAGGTTGAATCGAGTCTGATTAATACCACAACCCATGGGCTTGCTTTTAGACCGTGGGACATTTGATGAAAATACCACATTAAAATCAGTTTATCATAGATTTGTGTGCTTGTATATCAGTCCTACCAAAGAAAATGTGCTATGGCAGACGTTCAGGCAGACTTAATCCTCTCAAAAAGAAAAAAAAAGACAGAAAGAACGGAACTGACCCAAGGGTGAAGCACTACTTTGTACATCCAAAGACAATGTTTCTTGTGTGTCTTGACCAGACACAAATATAAAGGGCTTCAGTGAGTGCATACCAGTCCGAACAGTTGACAGTTGTGGAATTAAATGGGTGGGGGAGTTTTCAAAAAGCCAAGAATGTTGTTTCCAACTCGGAGCTTGTCCAAAGGTAATTACAGTGTGCAAAACACAAACACAATGCAAAAGTCAGCTCCTGTTGGTTGTTCGGCCAACATCTTAATTTTCACAGTCCTGTCTTCCTTGAACGTGTGGTTCTGCACCTCACGGTGGGGTCGAGGCAAAGGGGAAATAGCAGGAGTGGGAAGCTTGGAGTCAACAACTGAAATAACCACCAGTGATGCGTGCAGGGATTCCCAAAGCATCCAGTATCAAGACTAATCATAAGTTAGGTAGCTAGCATGTCAGCAGACGCAGACGTGTTGAAATATTACATTTCGCAAATTGCATTAGGTCGTAATGGAGGCATAAGGAATCCTCTTTGTCTTCAGCGAGAGTGATCTGAGGAGTCTCTGAGCTGTAAACTACACTCCTCCATAAGGTTGTTGACGGAAAGCACCTAACAATCAGCACGCGTCTTTTTTTGTGATGTGGAGAGGCTGTGGGTGCACTGCTTTATAGGGGAGAGGCTCGGAAGGACTCAGGCTTTGTGAATTCCTAATATTAAGGAATTCTGAATACCTATTATGCTGGTGCTGCGTGTAGCACTGACAGACTATTTTTATTTAGTCAAACTTTATGTGCATCATTTTAGCTGAAGCACATGGTGCCTTAAAACCACTTTGATGTGTGCCCGTGTGTGTATAAGGAAGAAAAAAAAAAGCAGGAAAAAATGGAGAACAACCAGCATGTGGCAGGGAACTTAAGGAAAGTTCATCTCCACAGACCTCTAGCATTGATCACTGGGGCCCTAAAGCTATTATCATGATCTAATTAGGTTTAACATAAGTCTGTGTCACGGCCCGGTGCAAGGCTCCCTTGTCCCCAATTCCACACTTTCACAGCATCCCTATATAAAAATAGCACGCATGTGCCACACATACTGTACATGTAAATGCGCTACCCCAGCCCCCATGCCCCCCCCCCAGCTTCTCCGACATCTTCTTTAATGTCAGACAGGGGTCTAAGCAGGGTGAAGTGATGCAATCCACAACAATGAATGAAGTGTGGAGCGATCTCACAGGTCCCTCCGTCTGCCTCGTCTCGGCTGCATGTACAATTCATCAAAGAGAAAGATGTGTAATTCAAGGAAAAATCTAAAATGCCACCTGAGATACATTATGCATTCGGCAGCTGAGGGAAACCAAAATGCTTTGATGAGCCAGCTTTAGGGGCATGAAATGAATGCAATGAATGCAAAAAAAACATACCGTTACTGTAGTGGAACACACACAACACACACTACATGTTTCTGTGTCTGTTTTATGCTCTCCACATGATGCAACTTGAAGTTGAAACTGATTTCAGAGATGTAACCCATCCCTCTTTACTCTTCTCTGCATGTACTTAACTTCAAGTGTAGTGATAGGTAGGGAAGGCTGACTAAAATCACTTTGCGATTATTAACAGTTTTCTCATTTTCATTTTCTGCGAGATTTGGACAACTGATTCTGCAGATTTCTTTAACCCGCTTGTTTGGGGCTCGGCTGACAATGAATCTGAATCGTCCCGGGGTTCCCGGAAGGTGAAATTCAGCTGGTGACCTAATAAGAAGGCCTCTGAGGTGTTCCCATTAACACAGCTGTCAGGGATATTCTATAATGGAACGTTATATATAATTTAATTTGTTTTATGTACCTTAAGTCTGAGGCTGAGGTGCTTTAATACAGCTGTGAATTACCTGCTCTGACACCTTATTCATTTCCAACACGATTAGCAGCAGTGGTGTGCATGGCTGGCGCAGTGGGTGGCTGTGGCCCAGTGCACACACTCATGGGCTCATTATGCCATCGCACAGGTGTAATAGAATGCCCTCCCCCCACGCAACACGCCTGTAACACTCGCACACACACACACACACACACACACACACACACACACACACACACACACACACATACATAGAATATCTTGTATGTATAAACTCAAGAACGTGAAAGACTCAGTGCTGTGGGTCCTCTTGTCCTTTTCACACTTTTTTTTTTCCTGCCCAATATTGTACAGTCTAGTCGGAGTTTTTACATCTCTGAGCCGAGTTCAGGAAATGTGCTCCAAAACTAGGTGTTAAGAGGACCCCCCCCCAACCCCCCCCCCCCCCCCCCCCAAACACACACACACACACACACACACAGACACACACGCACACACTCCTCCATTTCCAACACCCCTGTGTCCTCCATTATTATGAATAGTGGCGGGAAGAGAGAAAAGCATATACTCTATTCGAATCTGTTCATGGTTCCTGAAGGGCCACTTTCACCAGACGAGGGCCCTCCGACCCCCCCACTCCCCTCCTTCTTTTGATTGATATGTGAAATCCGTCTCTCTGCGCAGCTCTAAAGGCAGTCCCTGTGTGTGTCTGAAAGGTGCTCATTGTTGAATCAAGACCACTTTGTCAAGAAACAATCCTGTTCCCAAGGAAGCTGAGAATGTCTTAAAAAAGATACAGGCCCTTATTGTGTACATTGGGGAACTTTAATTTTGTGTGTGAGGTCATTTTAATCCTGATGAATTTTTATAGTAGCGGTTGTAGTTCAATGGCCAGTCGCCCTAATGCTCTAAAAGAAGGAGCAAAATAAAGGGAGAATGGGGAAGAATGAAAAACCCACCCACAGGCCTGTTGAAGAATCCTAAACTTAACATGTCACAGAGTGCAAGGAGGAAGGGTAGAGGCTTTTGTTTATTTAGACACTGGGATGTATTTAAGTTCTACAAAGGGGATTCCTTGAATGGAGGCTTGATTTCTGCTACAAGGTTTAAAAAACGCGCAGTCTAAAGATAGATTTGCCACGGGATAAAGTTTGTGTGGCGTAATCTCTTAGGCTACAGAAGCTGACGCGAACCATCCGAGACGTCGCCTCTGAACTTATGCCAAAGAGAGAAAAGCAACAAGCCCCAACACGGTCGTGCATCTATGGCAGCTAATGGCACAAGTGAACAATCGTAATTGGCACATTTTGGATTTTCTAACCTTGTTTCATCACATTTGACGACAATTTTGTCACATCAATTTCACTCTTTCTGTTAATGGACAGATAACCTCAGAGACGTCTTCTTTTGTACAAACTAATGGTCCTGTTTGAGCAGCAGTTTGTCTTTTCATCTGAGCCGCGCGGCTGTTTTGTTGTTGTCTCGCCCTCTGGCCTGGTGTAGGTTCAGCCTGGATGTGAGCCTATTAGGCAGCCGAGTCGCAAAAGTAAACACCAAGCAGCTGAAAACTGCGACGGGCCAAACACAGATAACGTTACCAGATTTTAGCAAATTAAGGGGCCCAAACAAACACATATCTAGTTTTATTTTCTTTTTTTTTCTGTTTTTTTTAAAATGGTACAGTGTTAGCCATCACCATTGTGGCAAAATGGAAACTGGATCTTGTTTGAGAAACGACAAGCTGAGACCAAACAGCGTGATTCATAATGGTTATTTATGTAGCATGTAGCTGAGAACCAGCGGGGGGCAAAGGCACGGTCTCTACTAAGTACATGTCTTTCTGCTTAGTTTCTCCTCCCGATAAATCTTTTCTCGCATGGACACCAAAAATACATCATCTTGATGTTTTTTGATCATCCTTAAAATAGCAAGCGTAGGAGTCAAAACGAGGTGTGTTTCGAAACAAGTTTTTTTTAATGCTGCGTCAGATCATTTGTAGTTTTAACATTCATTTTTCCAGATTCCAGCAAACTCGCACATCAACACTTGTTCCATTCTTCTTCCTCCAACTGTCCTTTACTTCTCTCTCTCTCTGCCATTCCCTCCTCCCTCTTTCCCTCTGTTGCAAGATGCAGAGATCCAAGAGCGCGATGGTGCATTACTAAGGACACCTGCTCTGTGGATGTGGCCAGGCAGATTGACTTTGTACTTGTCAGTGTGTGTCTGTGTGCATGCCTGTGTGTGTGTATATTTATTCATTCATCAATTTTTTACTCCAAGACTGGGAAACCCAAACCTATCAGAAATTGTTCTGATGTGAATTTGCCCATTTCTGCCTGAAATTACACATAATGGGCTTTTAATTCTGTGCCCTGCCAGTTGCCTAAAAATGGCGCCCTTCTCAAGCTTTTGGCACCGAAAATAGTAAGAAACTCAAAAGCATGCAATCATAAAGTGTTAAATGAGGCAGATAATCACGATCAAAACAAAAGTGACATTAGTATTACAGAAAGATGGCATTTGTTAATTATTTTTCCACAAAGCATCCTGTTCCTCATATACCATTAATTCACATCACCTTTAAACTATTTCTAATGAGAAGTGCAAAGAGGTTGAAACAGGAGCTGCTAGAAAACAAAGTTTTTGGGTAGCTTTCACCTAAGCTTTCACCTCTTGCAAAAGGGGGTCAAAGTGAACAAAAGAGGGGGAGTTCAATGCCTGGCACGGCACAATATGTTCTGCTACATTAATACTGTACTTGGCTCGTCTGTTCTGTTCACATCCCCTTCTAAAAAACCCCCACCCAGAGCTGTGCACCCCCACCGAACCCCATCTGACATACAAAAAAAAAAAATCTTATTCACTTAGTATGTAGGTCACATTACAGTGATGTCTAGCTATTGGACATGGGCTTAGATAACTGTTTGTCGAGTATTAAATGCTTTCGCTGCCTCAGCAGCCTGTGCCACTGGTATTTCTCACACAGCTGTGCAACTGAAAGGAGGCAGTGCCGCAGCAAAAATCATGTCACATACGTACACACACACACACACACAAAAATACACACACTTTTGCTTTCAACCGTCTGAAGCTCTTTTGTGCGCTCTTAAAAAAAAAAAATCCTGTTTGCATAAAACATTCACTTTTCTCAGATAAAAAGTTCCTTATGTGAGGTTGAAAACAGGTTTTTGAAAGGTGGAAGGGGTTGTGTGAGTGTGTGTGTGTGTGTGTGTGTGCGCGCGCACAAGTAGGGGGGGTGTTAAAGTCAGCATCTGTAAACGAGGACTGCGCCGCGGCGATGGGGAGCTAAACCCATTGACCTGTGGCGCTAACTCAAGCAGATGAAACTTTGCTTTTCTTTCCTCTTATCCATGTTTGCTTTGGGTGACCTTGCGCACCAGCATCGATGCAGTGTGTTCACATAGCAGAGGCCTAATGGCTTAGATAGGCCCCAGCGTGGCCAGTACTTTCCACTGAAGACACCCCCCCCCACTCCCACCACACCACCCTCCTCAATTGTACATTCGCAGCTATACTCGCTGCAACCGAACCCATTTGAAAGCGTCCAGGCGGAGACGCTGGGCTCAGGAGGAAATTGCACCTGCTCTTATAGCAGCGGGGTCCAGGTGAGGACTGTTTTTAAGTACTTACTTAAAACACAAAAGCCAGGTGAAAAGAGGGGCACCTCGCCACTGCAAGGCTTTTTTTTGGGGGGGGGGGGGGTTGCCCTCTGTTGTCTTTGCACGAAGTGAAAGCTTCAACAAGAAGTGTGTGTCTGTGGGAGTGTGTGTGTGTGATTGTGTGTTATCCTCCCCTCCCTCTGTCCTTTGTATGAAATGAGCCCAGATGGTGATTGATTTTTCAAGTGCTGACATCCCTGCTTGAGAAGCACCCCTCCTTTCTACATCCACACACACACACACACACACACACACACACACACAAACAGACACACACACACACACACACACACACACACACACACCCCTCTTTGTGCCGAGCAAGTGAGGCACACTAACATCTCGGTGCCATCATCATCTTTGTGACTGCCAGCAACCACCATTGATTGACAAAAGTATGCATGCAAACAAACAGACACACACACACACACACACACACACACACACACACACACACACACACACACACACACACACACACATACACTTACAGTACACACACACATGCACACACACATGCACACATACATGCACACACACGCACACAAGCACAAACCAAGTAAAGTAGTAAGAGCTTAAAAAAAAATCTTTAAAAAGCTGTTTCCACTCCAGTGAATCAGTAGATTGTCTGATAAATTCATTCTATCAAATGAAATAGAAGATGAAAAGTGAGAAATAATTGTACATTAATGTGGCTGGTCAATAATAATAACGAAAATAAGAATTTCTTCAGATGGAAGGAGAAAAAAGTGACACAGTTCAGGTTAATCACACCTTATCAGAGCATTAATGTGTAAACGCTGAATAAAGTTGAGGCTAAAAACTGAAAAAAAGCTTACAGCTGGAATGACCTTGTGAAAAAGGTAAGAAACAGGTAAGAGCAGAAGAGGCGGTGATTGGGGGGCTCTCAGGGGGCGTTTTCACCGGTAGAAGACGCGATAGAGAGACCGAGGGATGTTCGAGGCAGACAGAGGGTAAAATTACAGAGCGCTGTACACCACAGCAGCCCCATTGAGTTAAAGTGGCTGTGTGGCTAAATGATGTCATTGGCTAACTAGGCGTTCTCAGGCCATTGCCTCTGTTTGCGTGACTAAATACATACAATTAAGGCCTAGTCACTTCTCAATCTCTGTGAACTCATTGTTATCCCCGGGTTCAAGTGCACTGATAATGGGGGCCAGAGGAAAACAGGCGTAGCAGCGAGAGAGACAGAGAGCTGGTGGGTAAAATAGACATCTCATTATTAGTGGCATTCTCTTTCACCCCAACAGCGCTACTAAAGCCTTGCTCACTCATCTGTCCCCTTTTTTTCTGCATGTTTTATTTTATCCTCCAGCTCTTTCCCTGTCGTTCACTTCCTCTCTCTTTTTATTCCTCTCCACCTTTTTCTCTCTCAGATTTACAGACATTTTTTCCCCTCCCTCTGTTTCTGTGTCTCCCACCATTCTCCTCCTTTGTTATCTGAGGATGCTTTGTGTGAGCAGCGTTTGCTCCCATACAATGACTCATTTTCACATGACACACACCAGTGTAACCAGTGTAAACACCTCCCATACCCCCCCACCCCCCTTAATGCCACCTCTATATGCATCATTAGTTGGTCAGGCTGCTGTGAAAGTGTGAGGAGAACGAGGGGACAGGCACAGAACTTGTTGTTAGAGCAAGTTGAGAGTCAAGAGTTTTAAGGCGACGGCTACTGACGATGTTAAAAATTTGAGCTAATCATTTCACTTCAGCGGTCCTTTTATCATTTTTGACTTGGCTTTTCTGTCACTGTTGGCTACCCGCCTCAGCGAAACAGAAGAGCAGTTGCAGAAGAAGTTTTTATTTTGTCGCCAAATTTTGAAAAAAAGATAAAACACAGAAGGAGAAAAATAGGAAGAAAAAGACAGTGGAAGCACCTAAACCCCGGTGTAGATCTGTGGAGGTCACATTATTGTCCCCCACCCCCCTCTCCCCCCTTCTCTCCCTCTCCCTCCCTCTCTCTCTCTCTCTCTCACAGACACACACACACACACACATATACACACACAAACCAGACTGAGTGTAATCGTCTAACGCGAGACTTCCCTGATGGCCTCGACACTTGACAGTGATGCCCTCAAGTCTTGGAGAAAAACTCTGTAACTGGAGAACGATTGCTTCTGTCTGTCTTGAGTAACCGGATCACCATGCCGTCCTCCCTCCCTGCCCACAGGAACACACACACACACACACACACACACACAGCCACAGCCACTCACAGACAGACGCACAGATATTCTTTCACCTAGTCACACACATGCAGATTTACAGATAGGTCGTAGCCGCAGAGAAACAGAAGTAGAGGGGAGGAGGACGCAGGATTCTGGAGGTGCGTTTGAGGGCAGCGCCTTCTCCTCCAGTCTGCATTGGGGTTGGTGTGTATGTGTGTTGGGGGGGTTGGGTGGGTGTGTGGCAGTAGCCTAGGTAAATGGATCTTATTTAGCGACGCGTCAACACGTGTAAGGGGGCTTACGGCTCATTACTCTGGGCCCGATGCTCTCGGCTCACACACTGATGGATGGCAGGGGCTGCTACTGGGAGGAGGTGCAGGTGGAGGGGAGGGTATAGTAGAGGGATGGACATCAACCCTTACTGCCTTCCTGCCCACGCCCGCAACCCCTCACACACACAAACACACACACACACACACACACACACACACACACACACACACACACACACACTTTGCTCAGAACTCTTTGTTGCTATGAAATTAAATCTCCACTGCACCTCATGCTAAGCTTTTCTATAAATAAGTGAAACACTCAATAAAGCGTAAATTGCAGCCTGTTCATGGAAATGTTCATACTTGCAGCTTCAGACAGTCTAAAAGAAACCCCATCTCTCACCTGGATTCTGCTTCATGTTTTTTAATTGCACTTTTTTCCAACCAAATGAGTGCAAACACAATTAAGAGCAGCATGAAAACATGTACTGAATGCTGCCATTTACAATAGATCTATTTTTCCCCCTGTGTTGACATTTTGACATTTGGCAGTGAGAAAGGCACAGGTGGAATGAAATGAATGATGGCTCAATTCAGTCAGAGCTACTTCACTTTCAAGGTCCTGCTGTTTGTGCATGGTGGTGCACTGTCACACCGTCATCACTTACTGTACTGTCTCTGCTATGATGTCTGAAGACAGACGTGCCTTCAGTTCTTGGCTTCAGATTGTGTTTTCAGCTTGTCATTCATAAAATAGCTGATCGATACACAAGATTGCGGAGTTTGCCTCAATTCTTTGAAGAACATATGCTCTAAGTCTTAGTGATATGAGTGATAGTTCCTATAGTTCTATGCAAAATGCCTACTGTACGACTCAGACTCTTGTTGGGCGTATCCACATTCTCAAGTAGAGAAGCAGGGTAAATAAACACATTGATTTCCATCAGTATGACAGTAGAAACTTTCACCCTCCATGCACAATGCTCCCTGGAGGATTTTGGAGGTTTTTGATTGGCTGATTCAGGCTAATTTTGGTCAGATCTGCTGTTCACTCAGTTCAAAACCAGTTCTCTGTAAGTACTGAACTTTCAAACCCTTACATCACCTCCCTGACACCTAATTGTTACCAGCACACAAACCTGCACCAAAAAAATGTCTCAAACGTGACACGCAGCTACCACACACACACACACACACACACACACACACACACACACACGCTGCTTCCAAAGCACTGAGTCAAGTCCCTCTCTCTTAAGCTCGTAGAGCATTCCTCTCATTCATGGAAGCAGGGCCCTCCTAGTGAAGCGCTTAATTGGCTGCAGATTGCTCTTTAACCTCAGGGTTACACCACACACACACTCACACACACACACAGATACTGTGCACGCTGAGGAAGACAGAGGCAAATACATGCGTCTACACACACACACATCCACACATGCAGTTTGTACAGGCTGCTTAAGTCTTAAGGGGAATGAAGTGTGGTTTTTCTAACTCACTGGGGAGGTCAGAGGTCAACAGATTTGTAACAATCTCTGAGGATCTGTCAGTCAAGGCTAAGATGCCAATGTCGCACACGCACAGTTGCACACACACATACGCACATGCATATATTTGGATGGCTTCTCTGTTGTTGGGTTTTGAGTCCTCCTGTTTCTCCTCTGTTTTTTCTGTTTGCTGGTAATGAATGGGAAGTTTATTCTCCATCTTTATTTTATTATTATTATTATAATTTTTTCGATGTTTTCTTGCCTGACTCAGTACGTTAGATCAGACGTGAACCACATAACCTGGGAGGTGGTTTGTCCAGTTTGTTGCCCCTGTGCATTTAACCCAACTTAGTCCAAGAGCGATCCACTTAGTCCTCTGCCGAACCGGGCATCAGTCCCCCACTTTCCCGCCCAATAGGGTTGTGTGTGTGTGTGTGTTTGTGTCTTCCCCACTAAGATCCTGATATCAAACTATGGCTCAGGACAAAGAAACGGCAATATTTGCCTGCTTAGTAAAATTGGTCTTATCAGAGTTGAGAGAATTTGAAATCAACAAATGCATATTCTCGCCTTTGTTCGCATACTAACATGATGCTTTTCGACACTCCTGACATATGTTCTTATTTAATGGGTTATATCTTTCAGTCTTATGTATTTTTTTAATTTATTTAATTTTTGTCTTTTGCATGTGTGTGAGCGTGGGTGTGTTTTTTTTTTTCCTCCTCTCGCACTTCTCTCTCTATTGTTTGTGATACATGGTAAATATGCTTTTCTACATGACTCACTCGCTCTCTTCCAAAATAATTAAGATCTGCATGTTTCTCTCCAAAATTAGCGAACACTTTTATCCTTGTGCATGAGGGAACTTACTGCCTCACATCAGTGTTTGACAGAGAAACCAAAAGGGAAAGGAGAGCGAGGGGGGCGTCCGTTATTAGAGGCAGTGACTCAGTTAACATTTAAATGCTTTGGTCGGAAGAAAAAAAAAGAAAAAGAAAAGAAAGAAAAGGATCATTTATGGAATCTGATTTGATGAAAGGGGAAAAAAAACAGTTAAGCGTAATTTTGAACAGGAACAAAAGAGCCGGGGGTAGAGGCTCGGCAACGCTGCCAGTCCCTCCATTGTACAGGCTTATGAATGATTAAGCTACTGTAGCAACAAGGGCAGATCACATTACAGACGCCATTTTGTTAGGTCCCTGTGCAATCTTTCATATCTCCACATGTCGCTTACCAGGTTCATTCCAAACAGAGCGCTGACGTGTGTGCAAGTGTGTGTCTGTGTGTCTGTGTGTGTGTAGAGGGGGACATAAATCTGTTTACACAATCACAGAGGGCTCTTACCTTTCTTATGAGGACTAAATGAAGATTAGAATTTAGAAATGATTAGATTTTAGAATAAAACCGAAATGTATGTTGGTCTGAATGCAAAGTTGAACTTAAGTGGGTTATGTTAAGGCTATGGATCAGGGTTGAACGTCTATATAATAGACATGTAATGTGTGTGTGTGAGTGAGTGTGTGAGGCGGGGTTGCAGGCAGGGTGGCATGCTCAGACTCAACGCCACAAATTGTTGTTAGATGCAGGTCTCCGTCTGCCACGCGTTTTGGACAGGAAGGTAACGTGATTGGCTTTGTTCAGTCTTCCTGGCAGCCAACACCAGCTGACATCTGTTCCCTCCTAACCACTCAGACTTATCTCCATCAGGGAACACACACTCACACACACTCACACACACACTCTCATGCATCCAGGCAAGCACACACTGTCACACAGAACAGACACATGCACACACCAGTTCACACAGTTGTACACACAATCATACTTGTGCTCAAGTATGAGGAGGAAGATGCACACACACACACACACACACACACACACACACACACACACACACACACACACACACACATGCACTTGGGCCAATATGTGATAATACAGAGTTCAGTGTGCCTGTTGTGTGTAGGTAGCAATAAAAGCAAAAAATAAAAAAAGGTTGCAGCCAAATTGTGACAAACAAAATGGACTAAGTTAATTTCTTTATTCATCAGAATACAGATACATTGATACGTTGTCCTAACATAATCTGCAAAGACAGCCAGAGGACGCAGTGTTAAGCTGGGAACACACTGCAAGTACAGTATGAAACATGTGCCAGAACGTGATCAGACGTGATTCGTCTACATTGTATTGGAAGAGGAAAAAAAAAAGAAGAGACTGGGGTTAGAGGGAGAGGACGAGAGAAAGCGGCTGATTTGCTTATGCATTCAGGGCTGATTGTGGCGGCGTTGCAAATCTTATTGCATTGCTAATTTATACTATTGGTGGCTGGGTCCCTGGCACAGAGGCCTGGGCGTGTATATCTCCAGACATGTGGAATCTGAAGGCAGAATGGCAGGAACGACACTTTACTGGGCTAGAAGGATCTGGGAATTTTCTGACCGTTTTTTACCTCTCTTAAGCAAATAACCGTCTGTGCAGAAAGTTGCCGGTGTGCATAACAGGCCGTCTCTTTTGTGAGATGAGAGAGCGATGAGAAGGAGAAGAAGGGGAAAAAAAAAGAGAAAGAAAAAAGGACAGAGGTCTGCGTGTGAGAGGGGGAGGCTGTTTGAAATTAGCCCTCCACTCTGGGGTCCTGGGAAATGAATGTGACACGTCCAAATTTGGTGTTTTTGTTGCAATTACCAGAAAACACCAGATGAATTCTTTGCAAGCCATGTGTGCTGGTTTGTGTATGCATGAGCGTGTGTGCGTGCGTGTGCCCAACATGCAGACATATGCATGCATGTGTGTGTGCATTTGCATGTGTGTGTGAAAGTGAATGTGTGTGAGTGTGTGTGTGAGCAGGTGGCGGGTATATTTGAAGATGACAGTAGGGGTCTGACCCATGCCAGGCCCAATAAAGCGGCCTTGTGATGGAGCTTATGTGACACACTATCCCCAGGGCTCTGAGGTCTTTCTCTCCCTCACACACATGTGCAACCCCCCCCCCCCCCTTTACACACACACACACACACACATACACACACACACACACACTTAGGCACTCATTTCTCTGCTGTCAGACTGCGCAGGCAGCTCTCTTGGCCTATGTGTGTGTGTGTGTGTGTGTGTGTGTGTGGTCCGGTGACGACACCACTACGTACTCAGCGTTAACACTATCGATCCTCATCGTCACCTCAGCTCTCAGTTCACCAGCTCGTGTTTCCAGTCACAGGCCTCTGCAGCCACCTACATCCGCTCCAAATGTCCGGAATGTGGCTTTTTCCCTGGTAGAGCCGGAGCTGAATCATTGGAAAGTCATGAATGTTGTGCGTCATGCTAAACCATAAACAGAGGAGAAGAGAATGATAGATATGAGAAGCTCAACCAGGCTCTTTTGAGTTCTACTGTTGTGGAATTTCAAATGTTTGTTTTTTTTTTTAGATGAAAGCAAAATAGGGTGTTTGAATGGAGCATTTATTCTTTGTTCTTGGGGTCTAACATTGAAGCTATGAAACACTGGCTGCATCAGAAATGCCACAGGTATAGGATGAATGATCATGTGACTTCATGTTCCTTCTCTCAGTGTCGCACCTCAGCTTGTTCTCATTCACTAAGTGGTAACTGGAGCTTTGCTGCAGCTACAGAGCAATGTGTCCACATCTAGTCCGATATGTTGGAGCCAGAATGAGAGGAGGAACACTGACAGTTCACCAGAAACTGAAAACCAAACTGCTACTGACTCACAGACCTGTCCTTCATTTGCTCACATACCAAACATACTTCAGCTGCATTTCAAAATCTGAGATTCACACGTGAACGTACATCTTTGGCCGGGCACAGACTGTCAATATTCAACAAAGCCAAGGTGAAAGTGTTTTTTTCAGTCTGGGTCTCTAATGTTGGATTGTTCTCACCTCCCTTTTAGATTAACAACCGGTAGAAAAATCTCCTTGATTTGAAGTTTTTGTTTTTTTTTTGTTTTTTTTTACATAGCCTTCCACAGCCCCGAAGCTCAAACAGGTTTCAAACACAGGCCTGCCCCAAGCCCCGAACATACCGCATGTGAATGCAGCCATGAGGCCGACATGAGGAAGGGAAGTTCGAGCCGCTCCATCATGGATTAGCTTGACAGTAATGCTGTGAGGCAGACACAACTGTCTCGGAGACAGAGAAGAAAACAGGCTTGATGTTACCTGTCAGACAGACAAAAATCCATCTCATCTCATTCCCTCTGATGCTCCGTCTCACTTTGCCCCCTCTGTTCTGCTGTTGGGAGTATTTCATCAGATGAGGACAGAGGAATGGCTCTTTGGCAGAGTGTGTTGTTACAGTAAATAGAGAGACCTTGACACCTTACAGGTGCGTATGGCAACTTCACACCTCTGTGGCTAAAATGGCAGAGAGGTAATTATCAGAGAAATGCCACAGCACAGAGAATATGTGCAGCATGATGTTGGTAAACTGCAGACTGTGCAGTACATTCACATGTAAGGCAGAGTGACCAGAGAGGGCCGTCACTGCTGTGTCATCAGGCCACAGCAAAATGAGTGTGAGGATTGTACACATGATATTGAGACTCTCAGCTAATGTTGGTGTTTCATTTGTGACACATGGACAGTCTATTAGTCAGTCTTCCAAGATCATATTTGAGTGTTAGCAGGATAAAGAAGTTTATCACAAAAGTGTAATGGTAAAACGTGACTGAAGCGGTCACATGACCAGGTTTCTTCAAACAAGATGGACTGAGACTGAACTTTTTGAAAATCTAAGTTTCAGTTTCGTGGGATGAGTTTTCCAAAAAATATGACGTTGCTAGAATAGACTTTACATGCGCTAAACACCCTTTAATGGAAACGCCCACAAGTCGCAATTGTACAACTGCTGTTTTGTATTGCGATAGAAACACAATTTGAGTTGTTTTCGATGAACGGTCATCCATTTGACAGTCTTTTGCCTTCTTACAATCTGGCTAAAGATTTGGCATTCCCCCCTGATCATTTAGCTGCCATTCACAAATTTTGTCTCTTTTTTTAATTTTTTTTTTTAACGAGTCAATCTCTTACTTCCAAAACAAGTTTGCCTAAGTCTCGACAAGATGAGAAAACGAGGGGGGAGAAGTTGGGCCGGAGGAACAAATGGCAGAAGGAATCTTTTTCTTCTGTAGATCTGGCCTCTGTTGTTGCTGCCAATTATTCCATCTCATTTGCTACCTCAATAAAGCGCAGTAAATAACACTGGACCTGGAGTTTCTACGCGCACATTTGCTCAGCAAATGCGGAGCACAACTCGTAAGATAAGATCAGCTGACTGACTGTGTGTGGTACGCACGCATGTGTTGCTGCAGTCGACCGTTTTACCCCAATATTTGTTTCAATGCAGATATTTTGATATAAATCCAAATGTTGGGAAATCTTACAGTAAGAGTCTTTCCAATAAAGGGGTTTATGAAGCAGTATATAACATTTAGAGCTGAAGTAAAGACTAACATGCCAGACATTAGATGGCAAATAAAACTCCATGATCTTAGATTCCTTGTTCTGGTATGAAATACGTGTTCCCACATCTGTGGCCTTTGACTGAAATTGAAGAAACATAGTTTCAGAGTTACAAAGCTAAACATGAACATGTCTCACAATTCACGTGTATTTTAACTAGGTACTGTGACCAAAACCATAGCTTCTGAATGCAACTTTGTTTGTTTGTTTGTTTTGGTTTCTACTTTAAATATGAATTTCTCAGTCAGTTTGTAGTGTTATTAACATCTCTGAAGATCATTTTCTTTTCATCTCTCCTTTTCCCCCCCCGAAGGATTTTAGACTCTTTAATTTATGAGAGTTCAGCGTTTGGTAAATGATCTTTAGAAGTCAGCCCTCAGTGTATTTGGATAGTGGTTTTACAATTTAATATTACCTAAAGACTGTGCTGAGGAAAAAAAAAAGAAGAGAGAAACACCGTTTTCACTTGTAGGCTCGTGTCGCTGCTGAAAACTGTTGGAGAGGGATTGCACAATTGGAATCACACTTTGCAATGTCTCGGACGTGTCTAGCGCTCCCTCTCTCTCTCTCTCTCTCTCTCTCTCTCTCTCTCTCTCCCTCCCTCTCTCTCGCTTTCCCTTTAAGCTCTCCCGGTGAAAAAGTGTGAACTAACAAGCGTCCAGCAGCTTGTAACACAAAGGGCAATCTACACATGTTATTCAAGAGAAGCGGTGGAGTCTGGCCAGGCACTGCTGTTAAAAAGACTGAGTGAGAGGGGTGAGAGTGAGTAAGCAAAGCTGGATAGTGATTTGCCATTTATAATTGGCCTGCAATGGTAGATGGTGGCTGGCAAGGACCCTCTCTTTTTTTGTTTTTTTTTTGTTTTTTTTGAACACAATCTGTGCCTGCGGTCGGGGCGATGCATCGCTAATGACAGGAAGCCAGAGTGGTGTGGAAGCACAACAGCGCCTGCCGACTACGAGGCCCAGCACTCACAAATATGTTCATCTCAGAGAGGATGATGTTTCGTGGTAACAGATCACAGGATTGTCTGTTCTCTGCCTTTCAAGTGCTTATTTTCATAAGGACATTAAAGAAAAAAAAAAAAAAAAAGCTTCGCCCAACTGCTGAAATCACTCACTAAGTCTTGCTGGTCGTCTGCTATTAAACACACTGACGCAGCTGAGGGGGGGCGGGGGGATCTTAGAGAATCAGTTCCCAAAATATTGACACGCACAAATATGTTTTTTGACAATGAAGATCTTATCCAAAATAGACCCAAGAACACTCAGTCCAAAACAAAATAGAGCAGAGGATTATTACTCCCATTCAGGCTGAAAGACCTGCAATCTGATACCCCTCAATGAGAAGCACAGAAAAGCAAGATGCAAATTCCAAATAAAAGGAAACAAATAAATAAAACAATCACATGAGGAAACTTCTGAGTGTTCCTCAGTCTCAGAGTGATTTGCCGTAAGTTATTAGAGATCTAATAACTTGACCTGCACCAACTAATCAAGTAATAGACTAAAATGACATAATTGATAACCATTCTAATGATGAATGAATAATAAGTAATGAATGCTTCTGAAATGTGATTATGTTAAATGTTATTTTTACCATTTCACAGTTATTGCACCGTTTCAGAAACCAAACGATTAATCGAGAGAATGAATTAATCGAGAGATTAAACAACTATAAAAGCCATGAAACTAAAGCCTGACCACAGTTGTACTACAGTAGGTTATGGTTTTAGACAATGGAAGTGCCAATGTTGACCCTTCTGCAGACTTCAGTGGCTCTATAACAATGTCATACTGCAGTATTTCCTCCAGCTGTTGAGGCTGAAGTGTTCTTAGGAAACCACCTGATGGGTAAAAGAGAGATGAGTGGTACCAAGTCATGCCAGCCTTTAAAAGTGACCGAGAATGGTTGAATGGCTGACTCTTTATCCCTGCTGTCTGGTAATACCATAGAAGTGATGGCGTTGGTTTCATGAGATGCTGTTTTATAAGGCTCTTTTTAGCAATGGGAATATACATATCAGTTTTTGTGCCTTTTCTGGTGCCATTTCATGGTTATCTGATACAGTAACCTAAACATAACTGATTGGTAGTCCTTGTGTGGCTTGACATGCCTCTATCATGTGATTTAACGTTCCTTCTAAACAGCTTCTCAGTTTGTTCTTCACTGGGTGGTTACAAGATCTTTGCTGCAGCTATGGAGCGGTGTCCACATCCAGTCTGATATGTTGGAGCCAGAATCAGAGGAAGAATAATAGGCTGAGGAAGAACCAAGAGTAGACACTGACAGTTCAACACAAACTGAAAACCAAACCACATTTTATGTCACATGCTCTCTCTGTTCAGATTGGTTTGTTTTTTTAGCTGCATTTTGATATTAGAAATGTATGTATGAATGAGGCCGTGGTTATTTTTCTGGACCTTCCGTACAAGTTTCAACTAATGTTTTTCGACTAAGCAAAGGTGAAAAACATCTTTTTTTCATTCTCTGCCCCCTTTTTTAAAAGCAGATCTTGGGTTACTGTAAAACTAAGCAGAGCTCTGACTTGTAGTTCGAGACATGTTCAAAGTCTCTACGGGTTTATTTGTCGAGGCAGAGCAGAGTGTTCTTCCTCTGGGCATTTCTCCTCCCATTTTTCCCACTCTTTCACTTTGGAGAATCAAACCAGCAACAGCACACAAAAACCTTGGTCTAATCTCCAGATTACACTCCCCTGTCACACTGCAGGGGGAGGAACTCTCGGGCGGGGAGGCCGGGGCCCAGATGCCCCGCTCTGGATCAGGCCTGCTGATAAACAGCCTACCCCTCCACCAGCTCCACCCACTCCCTCCACCACCTCCTCCTCTCCTTCCTGATGATGCCTCCTCTATAAACAATGAAAAGTTAATAAAGATGTAACTTAATGATGTAATGAATACAGCAGAGCCCAAGGTCAGAGCTGGCTGCAGCCGGGGCCTGGGCACAGGACAGAGCTCCGGTGATAACACGTACTTTTACATGCCTCTCTTATATGATCACGTGCACACGCTCTGCTCAGAAATATACCTTACAGCGTGTGTTTCTGTTGTGTGTGTGGATTGTCTGGTGCAGGCAAGAGGATGTAGGGATCTAACTGCAAATCCTGTGATCAGCGAACGACCTGCTCCACCTCTTAGAATTTTTTTCTTGTGTGTGTGTGTGTGTGTGTGATACAGAGAAGTGGGTGTACTTCTGCATGAAGGGGATAGAAGGATGAGGGTGTTTGAAGTTTTGTGGGTAGTAAGAGTAGAGGGATGTTTATGCATGTGTGCGAGTTATTGTGTGCGTTTACAGCTGTGTGTGTTTGTGGGTTTTGCATTCTTTCCTGCGCGTGTGTGTGTGTGTGTGTGTGCTTGTGAGGGTGGTTTGGGTGGGAGTGTGTGACAGTAGAGGGACTTGTTCTGATGTTGAAACTGGTGATTAAAAATTGAATAGGTTTGAAAGACACAGAAGAGAGTTTGGCGGAGCCAGGTACGATCGATAGAGCTCTGGTGAATGGCCACTAGCCCTACTTAGAGGCTGGAGAGCACTCGGGAATGTGTGTGTGTAAGAGAGAGAGAGGGTTTGAGGTGTGTAGTTTATGCCTTTAAATAGCCAGTCAATTACACTTTTAAAAGACACAATTTTCTTGACAGCTCTTTTACTTTGAGTTTGCTTGCCACAGCATTGGAAAAGAGACAGAAATAAAAGTCTGTATTTGTGTAAGACCGTCTCGAAAGCAAGTGGCTGTGCTTTAAGAAAAAAAAAAAAGAAGCCAACCTAACACATCCAATTCATTTGGGACATGAGTTAGACTGCGTGAGTAAAACCATAAGAAGGTAAGTGTATAACAGCAAGGAAAGATGATAAGAAAGGGAGGGGATGATGGGAGTTGTTACCCAGCAGCCAGGTGCTCTCTGCCTTCGATCTGTTTGGCCTCCACAGGGCTAAAGAAGTGTCTACACCTCACTTTATCCCCTTATAGCCTCTCACACCACAACACATGGGGGATGGGGTGGAGAGGGCTGGAGACACACTCAGTGTGAGAGGAAGGAGACTGAGAAAAGACTAAGGAAGGGATACAGGGGATGAGGGAGGTGACAGACAGTTAACAGGTGAGTTTCCATCACCCCTAGAAACCTAAATATTTTAATAAAATATGGCAAATGAAAATGCCCATATGTCTAAGAAACATCTCAAATATTCGAGTTTAACAAGCTGCCATAGTATGGAGCAAGACTATTGTTTTTTTCTAAAGCTATTTAAAATTTCTATTAAAGCAATGTTTGGATGACCACCTACGTCAAAGTGGATAGTTTACGGAAGTTACAGGATGTTGTGGGAATAGACTCTGCAGGTGTGCAAGTAGCACTTGTCCTTTGTTCAAATTTCACATATATATCATATATACTTTATCAAATCTGTGAATGCAAAGTTTACTGGAGAAAACAAAATTTCACTGTCAATAGAGGTGGTTATGATTAACAGCCTCGAAGCAGCTTTGACAACTTTAGATGCCTCATCTGTTATTTATTAAACCTCTGGTATGAAATAAGTTTTTCTTTCTCAAAAATGAGATTATTTCTACTTCCCTAACACCTCCAAACACGTGTTTACCCAAGGCCACTGATACTCCACCTGCTCACGTAGCACGCCGTTGGTCCGTCTGGTCTGCTCACAGGCTGTATTTAGTGAAGTCTAGTGTTTGGCCATCACCACAAATAGAACTGTGTGGCCTGTCGCAGCCTCTCAGACAACAAACAGCTACAGTGAGTGTGTAAGTGTCTGTGCTCGTCCGGGGCAAAATCATTTTAGCAGACGCCTCGTTCCTTGCTCAAATCCAAAAAGTTTTCATTTCCCATCAAGATGATGTCAGTGAGCGATAATGTCTCGTCTCCGTCTTTACAAATGTAAAAGGCTGATTCTGTCAAAGGATTTTTTTTGCCTTTAAGAAGAGCCCTGAAGTCATGAATGAACTGTGGCTGTGTATAACTGTGTAATTTGATGATACAGACTGGTTCTTCATGTGGATGAATACTTAACTGTTTCATTTTTAAGATAAGATAAGATGAGATAAAAACTTTATTCATCCCTGAAGGAAAATGTTCTGTAGAGTCGCCAAAAATCACACGAAAGAACACCACATTCACAATATGCAAGACACAACAGTTCACGCTGTAAAAATAATAATACTGTGCAAGATATAAGTAATAAGTATGTAGTGTAAAAGAAATTCAGCAAAATGATTAAGTAAATATTAATATAAAAAATAATATAAAAGAAGCATTAATATGAAGCACTAATACACTCTCTGAGATGATCATTGATTCAAAATTGTGAACATTTATGACACTGTTCAACACCATCCACTGTCCAACTGTTGATCTTCACCACTACGACCTGCAGTCAGATGAATGCCACCAGTGATCTCACATAATGAAGTTCATTACTGGAATGTGACACTCGAGTTGAAGGTCTGACCTCCAACCTCCACTGTATTGAGTGTCGCAGTCACTGGCTTAAGGACACTTAGGTGTAGATTATCCTGCATAATTACTTGTGTGAATCACCACCATAATAACACTCTTCTTGGTGTATGGTGTTATTATGCACTGCGTTTCATTTAGAACCAGATAAAATAAGTTACAGATGCTGCGTTTTCCTGTATGTACTTCAGAAAGGAAAATGACAGTCAAGTGTTATAAGGCACAAAAAAAAAAAAAACATCTGACCGAGTATGTTTGGAGGCTCAGCAGCCGACAGCGGTGTAGCACCCGTGACTCATTTTCTCCACCTTGCAGGTTTTTGTTCAACCCCATCACAGTCTTGTGTGTGCTAAAAGCAGAATACACTAAACTTAGCTTCCTCAAGGCAATCTGTGATCTGTCTGATCTGCTGGACAGCAGGCATGGTAATGCACTGGCACTGCGCTGCGCTGTAAGATATTATATGCTCTATTATTAGATGATAAGACAGAATATCTGCTGTGAGTGTTTCACCGAGGTCAAGGAATTGAATCAGGAATATCTTCACACTAAAGTAGATTGTTTAGCATTTCATATGTGTGTGTATATATATATATATATATATATATATATATATATATATATATATATTATTACATTTGTTGCACTTACCGTTTAAAACCATAATGTGGTTTGAATGTGGTTTTTAAATGCGTTGATGGGTTTGTGTTTATGGGGGACACTGTAGCTGAAATGTGCACGAGATAAGGGGCGGGGGATTGGATTCATACACTTTATTGTCTGGTTTCAATAGACGTTTGTCTTCCATCCAGCGTTGGGCTGCTTGGTCGCGCTTACATACAGAGACAAACGGAGGCAAATCCAGTGCTTACACGCTGACAGCTCACACCGTAGTGGCCATACACACTCACGGGGTGTCCTAAAAAACAAATTAAAAGTTGATTAATCAATCTTGGGAAAATTAAGGCCCTTAAAAAGTTCTAGAGTTGTGCTCTATAGATTAAAGTACAAACGATGATTGTTTAGTGAGTTAAAGATGTGTTGCTCATTCCATCTTGATGTGGCAAGGCGGTCTCTAAGGGTGTTTTTGGAAGGTCTTTAAGAAGTCTGAACCTAAGTATTCTTGACTCAAAACTCAAGTAAGTAAGTCACCACGAGGAACAGCTTCAACACATGTGGGTCTTGATAGGACGCCTGTATCACACACTCCCATCTTTCATGTCCAGAAACGCCCGTGTAAAGCTGAGCGGCCCTGTTAACTCCGGGTCATTTTGACAAGTGTAAACACTCAATCTCCCCCCATCAAATTCCATTAAACCCTGTACGAACACAAACACACACTCCAAAAAGAAGCCCCCAAGCAGCGGCATTAAACAAGAGCTCTCATTTGGACATAAATAGTGTGATCTTACTCTCATAAATCACTCCGAGATTGTACATTTGGCCCGGACAAAGGCCTCAGGTTTGCACACCCCGTTCTGTAAACAGGTTCTTCTTGCAGTGTCGGATGTGCGATGTGCGTGTGTGCGTGAGCAAGGTTACCATGCCTGATCCATTTTAAAAAGAGTCTTGCTGTAATCAAAAATAATAACCGCTCAAAGCGTAAACTCTTCCAAAGCCACCCCCCACCCCCCTCACCCTCCCCTCCACATCCCCCTGCCCTCCCCTTGAAGTATGAAATAATATTCTGTGTGTGGGCCCTGGCCGAACGCTGAGAACGCAAACATTTCACAATAAAGTTGTTTAAATAAAGGCCTTGGCATAGATGGCTGGGAGATAGAAGACATGCTGCGTTAATTACAAGCACCCGTTAAAATAAACCACCGGTATAAAATATGACTCTCTCCCTCTCCCTCTTCTTGGGGATTTGAACCTATAAAATGTCAGCGAGGTGTGTACCTCAGATGTGCTGTTTGGAGACCAAACACCACGGCAGCCCCTTGTGCTCGAAGATTGGAAAAGAGAGATAGACAAAGAAAGAAAGAGAAGGAGGGGAAGAGGGGAAGAGGGGGGCAAGATCAGCAAAAAAACACAACAGAGCTCTACAATCAACAAAGAAAGCAGTGTTTACTCTGCATTTAAAGACTTATGAATTCTTTGCGCCCCCGCCCTGCCGTTGCGTGGCGTTAACTGAAAGGGAAAATAGCCCAGTTAAGCACTCGGTTTATTATTCTTCAAACTCTTGTCTGAAAAGTAATATGCTTTAAAGGCACAGTAAATGTACTTGTGCTCTCCCCTCTGTATCTCTTTCAGCTTTTCCCTTACCGAGCGGTATGTGTGTGTGTGTGTGTGTGTGTGTAAGTGAATAAAGTTACATTGCAAAGAGAGAGAGGCAGAAAGATGGATTATTTTTCCTGAAGCGTGGACTTAAGTTTCTGCTCTCTGCTGCTGGGTGGCCCACTCCTCTTTAGCCGTGTTAACATAAGAATAGAGGGGTGGCCGGGAGGGTTGCGGGAGGGGAGTGTGTGTGTGTGCGTGTGTGTGTATGTGTGTATGTGTGTGTGTGTGTGTGTGTGTGTGTGTGGGGGGGGGGGGGCGCCCGGGTAGCTGGTTTAAATTATTCTGCGCCTCCGCTGCTGCATAGCAGGAGCTGTTGTTATCCACTTAGAACATCAGACGATTTGTTCTTTCTCCCCCTCTCTTCTCTCTCTCTCTCAACCCCGTGGGCGTCTTTACTCAGGACCCTTTGTACCAGCGTTGTGTTATAACGCCTGTCCCAGGCCCGGCCGCACCTCCTGCCCTGCCACTTGTGTGCTTCCTGTGCTGCGTTACGTATAAACGGTGTTCAGTAATCTCCATATCGGATCAAATCCCGATGTCCGGCTAAGATAAACTAATCACGTAGAAACGTGTCCCCATGCGAAGATCACCTCAAAAATCCAAATATCAAAGGTTAAACCCTGCGAAATGGGCCGTCGTCCAGGCTCAGTGACGAGCGGCGTGACGCTTGCAGGCCCAGATGAGGAATGCAGTTATGAGGAGATATTTGTATACATTCAGCCTGCGCCTTGGAAAGCGGAGATCGTGGTTGAGCACAGCTTAAAGACATCTGGATGCGATGAAATGCCATTTGTCTAAACAATCAAGAGTCTTACCAAAGCCACCCAACGTGCGCTGTGCTTTTAGTACATACTTGTGCAATGTGCTTCAACAGAAAGCGTTATTGACAAATATTTCATTGCGACAGCCTCATGACTTTTTTTTTTGCATCATTCCAGCTTTCTGCTGTAAACATAAAGCATTGGTGACGGCTGTGTACTTCGGGATAAATGAGATGCGGTGAAGTTCATTTTGGAGAAGAGGGGGGGGTAGAAAAAAAGACATAAAACTACGGTGACATTTCATTATAAATAAGTCTGATGTTAATCAGCGAGGTCATAATCTAAATATGTAATTTAATGTTGATTTTTCTTAGTGAAAGGAAAGAGAAAACCCAAATGTTGAAAAATACCTCATCCGCTGACCGCCAGCCGTCACTGTAACACGCCGATCGACGGAGTTAAGGTGAACGTGACTTGAAAAGGAAAAGATCATTTTCTGTGCAGGCTAAAGACACGGAATCACAAGACAAACACCCAGACAGAGAATGAGGCATCATCTGTCAAAAGAAATGCCACACTTATAGATTTATTTTCCCCTTAATTCCATTTAAACAAATGGTCTGGACAGTCATGGCAGTCAGTGATCTGACTATGCCAATGGTGTGTGTGTGTGTGTGTGTGTGTGTGTGTGTGTGTGTGGAAGTGTAGGGGGCAGGCAGACATGACTGGGATAATAAGCGTCATGGAATCTAATCAGATTTCTAAGAAGAATTGATTGTTGTGAGGCAGCCGGTGCAGGAGTGGGGTTGACAATAAGCTGAAATTTAAGTGTTAATTTTTATGCTAATCCTCTGGCATCTCCATGTGATGCAATTTGGTCCAGCAGCCCCCTCGACTTTATGCCGCAGATATGAAATTGTCCCGTGCACAGAGAAAATGTCAGCTTGCCAGACCCTGAAAGCTCGTAATTTATTAGGTATGTTTCTATTAGTATGTGTCACAGTTGTTAGGGAGCCACATGCGCAGGCAGGCAGCCACGCCACCTTGTTCTCTCCCTCCCTTCCCCTCTCTCTTTCTCTGCATCACACTTCTTTTTTTTCTCTCCATCTACCTCAAGTTCCCTGATCCTCCTTTCCCCATCTTATTTTCTCCCTGCATTTGCCATCCACTTCTTAAGCACACACGCACACGCACGCACACACACACACATGCACAATGGCACACACCATGCTTGTTCTTAAGATGGTCTCGGCTCAGTGGCTGCTACACTGGGGCCTTAATGTATTATCATATATCGGGTGGTCCTTGCCCCCTGGACAAAAGGCTATTTAATACAATTTAATGACATTCCCAAGATTGGGGGGGTGGAGGGGGGATGGAGGGGATGGAGGGATAGAGAGGAGAGAATAAAAGAGAGAAAAGGAAGGGGAGCGAGCGTAATAAAAAAGAGAGAGAAAAGGCAGACACCCAGATGAAAATAGCATCTGTGTTTTTCATGGCTCACCCATGCAAACATGGCAGTGTGAAATGCGTGACTTTCCCTGCACTGCTACTACCTGCAGGATAAAACATAGTTGTTGGGGCTTTGTAGGGGCTACCGAATAAATATGAAAAGACTTTGCAAAATCAATTTTATTGAGGCTTTTGGCTCAAGTGGTGGAGGAAATAATGCAAGAGCAACACAAGTTCACATGTTGTTAAGACACTCTGTTACACTGCTACGACACCATAGTTGACCAGAGGGCGAGTCGAATAGTATTTCTGATACCAGCAGTATCCATTCAATGTATTTAATGTGCGCAATACTATATGTATTACAAGTCACGCATCATAGTACTAAAAAATAACAATATTTCTAAATTTTGGATGAAGCACAACTTCTACTTGGAGCTATTTCCATTGATTTCCTGAGACATCCCATAATTTTCACGAATTCTTGTCCCACAAGACTCCCCCTAGAGGAAGAGTGATGTACAAGCCATTGTTTAATAACACATTTTAATCAGATTTAGAAAAAGTTTGGTATTACTCCATATCTTTTAACTGGTCCTGTGACCCCATGTCATGTACAGTGAGGTGTATATCCAAAAAACAAGTGTCTTTGTCATACTTAATCAATAAACCTCAAAACCACCTCATGAGAGCATAATGATGTTTTAAGGATATGTGATGTGAACATTTAGGTGTTGGGTCTGTTTTACATTCTTCAGTCATAGTGGCTGCCAGTGGGTGAATGGGCTGAGACCTGAGCCCTGAAACCAACACAACAATGGGATTCATGAGTGACTGGCTGAGCAGAAATTTGTTTTCCCCCCACTGGGCAGTATGCAAACATGATTATTAGAAGGCAGGGCTGCTGAGGCCTGTATCAATAATAAGAAACCAACTGCCCCTGGTACCAGCAGGACTAAAAAGACCATTGCACTATGAGTAAAGATTGTTGGGTGATTTAGTCTCAAACACAATATCTGTGTGAGTTTATCGCTCGATCTTAATGCAGAAATTAGTCAGCACCAGTCTATAGTTCTCCAATACATGTACAGTAGTGGGTACAATATTTGAGTACATGTACCTATTTACTGTCCATTACCACCTGTTAGAAAACAACGTACAGCCAGATTTGGCATCAACCAGAGAGAGTGTACACAGTGCAGAATCAAGGACAGACAATTTGTTTTAATGGCTTATTCTCTTTCTCCATATAAATCTATTCCATTGTCTATGTCATTTTATTCTACCGTTGTCATCTCGCCTGCTTTAAAATGGCTGTGCTCCCTGCTCATATTTTGAGTGGTACTAGAAAGCCAGTCAAAACTGTACTCAGTGGGCCCAGAAAACACACTGAAAGGTTTGAATGCAATTCACATATAGGTCAATTAAATGCAACAACATCTGCTCTCTCCCTACCATTTGCATATGGCATTCATATGTTAATGATGTCCCTTGTTTTTTTTTTTTTTTCCTGCATGTGTGTATGTGCATGTGTGCGTTTGTGTGTGCTATTTGTTTCTTTCCGAGTGTGTTTTTTTTTCCTGTACTTCCTCCCCTCCTCCCATTCTCTTTGTATCGCCAAACAAAAAGAGATGCAGAAAATTTGGATTCATACTTCCCTTTTCGAAAAAAAAGAGAGAGAGAGATACGCCCGTCCTATTTTCACTTCCTCTTGCCTGACGATTAAAGGGGAGGTTAGACGAGTGCCACAGTTGTTCCATTGCTGTGCCCCTGATTTCGACAAGAAGCCCCTTTAACAGCAGAGAAGGCAAGGCCCTCTCTCTTCCCCAAGCAGCTTAATGCCTTATAAATCAATGATGACACAGATGGACTAGCGATAATCTATTTAGAATGCCTCACAGCAAATATTGTTGTGCAGATGATTAGACAGCCAGTTATTTTAACTCAGACCCCTAAACCCAATCTTCCGCTTATCATAATGCTCCTCAGATTTATGGTGGTAATTTGGGATTTGATATTTCTGTTATTCGGAATAAATTTGGGGGCGACAAAGAGACATACGGAATAGACGGGATAAAAAAATTAAAAGCCGAACCAGGTTGTGGCAGTTTTTGTGTGTGAAAGACACACAGAGTGGTGTGTGTGTGTCCTGGGTGGCATGGGCAGCTTGACAAACAAAAGACATGAAGAGGTGCCGGTGTCTGTGCCAAGGCCGTAATGATAAGGCATGTTCCTTTTAAAGCAGGGGGAGACAGACCTTTCGCAGAAATGTATCTCCAGGGCATTTTATGTGTGTGTGTTTGTGTATGTGTGTGTGTGTGTGTGTCTGTGTGTGTGTGTGTGTGTGTTTTAGACAGTGTAGTGACACAAGGGGGGTTAATGGCAATCCAGGGTCTCTGCCCCTTTTCATGGTCGATGGGTCTCAATTTAGCGTGTGAGGAGGAGGAGGAGGAAGAAGAAAAGAAGAGAAGGAGGAGGAGGAGGAAAAAAAAGAGTGCAAAAATGAAGTGGAGGTTGTCAGACGTGGCAGCTGCTCGGAGGCCCTGATAAATATAAGCCCTTATTGATCGGTTGAAAATGAAAGATCCCCGAGTGGCGTGCAGTATTTAGCTTCTTGTCTGCCTCGCGTCAGCGGTGGCCTTGCCCTGGAGGGATAGATTTTCAGCTGTGCCTCCGGGCACCGCAGCGCGCTGGCTTTGATTTCATCTTTAACCTTTTTCGGCTGCGTTCCCTTGACCTCTGCAGCGTCACTCGCTGAATTTGTTAGATTTTCATCTTGACATCGACCCCCTCCCTCCCTCCCTCCCTCTCCTCCCACCCCACCTCATCCTCATCTTCCTTTCCACCCATCATTGTCGTCTTCACAACGTATTCTCTGTCCATCTTCCTCCTCCTCCTCCTCCTCCTCAGGTATATATTTCATTATCACGTCTTCTTCTAATCTCCGTCCTCCTCTCTTTCTCTCCAGGTGGCCGTTCCAGCAAACAGTAGTCAGTCAGGAGTGACAGCGAGAGGCTACTTGATCTGAACAGACAGGCTGCACTCCAGTATGCAGTTGGAGTGTTAAGGTAAGAACGCCCCCCCCCCCCCCCCCACACACACACACACACACACACACACACACACACACACGCTGTTTCATACCATTTTTCTAAACTGTATGATATCTCCACTCTCCAAACGAGGCGCACACACACAAATAAACGCACACGACATACGCACACACACTCCAACTGTTCGTCATTCACTCACCATTTAGTCTTATCCCCAAAGGCACTCTGTCTTAAACCAAAACACACACGCGCACGCAGAGACAGTCACACAGCTACAGTACACTGCTGCTATGTGCGCAGACAGAACTTGTAACAATCTGGATTGTGATAATCTATGATAATCATCCACCACATGCCACCTAAAAACGCACATGGGTGGCATTCAACACCCACACTGGCACATTGCTTCAGTGCATCTCGTCTCCCTCTGCCGCTCTCCCCAATGTCACTACCTCCAGCGTCAATGTCACCACTCCGCTCCTTATTTCTCTTTTATGTATGAGGAGGCCTGTGCTAGAACAGGCTGGCGAAGAAGCAGGAGGAGGGTAGGGGGGGTGGCTGAGAGAAAAAAAAAAAAAGAAAAAGAGGAAGAAATCCTGAACAATTTATGTTTGGCATTAGTGTAATTGAATCCCACTCGTATATCAAAGTAAGAAAGTTGTGAAGTGTAGGTGATATAAATGCAAGGTAGGAATCCATGAAAACACAGATCTGTCCCTCCCCTTTTTTTGCCATCTTCTGAACAATGTCTCCCGTCTCTTTTTTTATTCTCTCCCGCTCTCCCCTCCTTTAGCTAGATGGACGATAAATTCCCAGCCAGAGAGCCAGCAACAGCTGTTGGCAGACAGGCCTGATATGAGAATAGCAGCATAGGATGAGCAGGCATTAAAAATTAATATGCTATTTAGCCTAGGTGTATTTTAGGTATTTGACATTTTCATGTCCGGGACAGACTAAATTTATTCATAGTACAGAAAAAAAATAAAAAAATAAAAAAAATAAGAAGAGGGGAAGAGGTGTCGTGAGCAGTATGGGGGGAGGTGGGGATGGAAAGGGGGACACAGGGAACACTAAGTGAGGACCATTCTGGTTTAATGGTCACCCTGCCTCACCTTGCCTCCCACCACAATGATGAGCATCGAGGGGGGGATTGACTACATTCTTTATGTCTAGGCAACCATGGGGGTAATTATCACACCACGCACAAGAAGAAACTGTGGTCCAACAAAAGTTCCACAGTGTCACAAAGGTCTCGCTCAAAGATCAGGGCAATTGTCAGGGAGGTGTCAGAAATGTCGACATACCCTTGAATAACCATTAAAATGATTGGATTACACTCATTTTGCCATTTATTTTGTTATCTTACAAGGACATTTCAATTGTGAAAACACATTCATTCATACACTGAACTGTTGTCGCTTATTCAAAAGCATATTCAGTTTAGCCTAAAGCTGCTCTCCTGGCAAACCCCTTAGAGCTAATCTGTCTTCATGAAAATTATCTATTTGGAATTTCCTTCCTGTAAAGGCAAAGATGCAACGTTACGGCTTTTTATTAGAACTATGCATAGAGCTGTGAATATGCAAATACCTTTTTCATCAAACACACAAACCTCAGTTTAGCTTTGCATTTGGTTAGCAGCTGCATGCTACACATTGGCATACAGTAGCATTGGATCGATTCAGCCAAACACGTCCGAGCTGGTAACCAATGATGAGTGAACTCTGCAGGCTTGCAAAGGATCATTTATTTTGCGTATTGATCTCTCCATTGTTGGTAACCTTTTGGTAAAAGCCAATACAAACACAGTCATGACACGGGAAACTGCACCCTGTAAGTTGACCATGAAACAATGTGGGAATGCATGTTTTTAACTGCAACTCCAAAGCAGGAATTCCAACTGGAGAACAAGGCAGTCGTTATGTTATCTCAGACTATTTTGCCCTGCTTGGTCAGCCACATATCAGTGTGTAGAACTCTTTCTTGCAACCGTATGAATGATTATGCGTCCCCTCAAAAAAAAAAAAACATGAATCTTCTTTGGAATGTAGTCATGTAAATGGTTCACACATAAAGCCAACACAGGAGCTCATTTTTTTATTTTTTTTTTTGTTTATTCCAAAGGTGATGGATGGTTCGAAAGGTGTCACATCAGGTCATAATTAAACAATAGTGTTCAGGTTTAGGAGACATCAACAATTTGAGCAGGTGCCTACACTCATGAAAACCCATGAATCCACATTTTAGAGGTAGAGTTTTGGATCAGTTTAGTTCTGTTTGAAAACGAATAAAGCTGTAGAGAAAACAAGATGTACGGGAAGTTGAGTTGCATGCTGATGAGGAGAGGGAAAAGCACTGTAAATATAGAGTTGCAGAACCCAGTATCATCCTCCATCCAGACTGGAAACTTAAATGCCAGCTGTCATTACAGACAAGATGCTCAACGCAATGTAAACTTTACATCCTGTTCAGTTATAACTGTGATTACACTCGGTCCCTCTGCAAAATGCACTGTACATGCTGATTTTGGCCATAGAGCGACACAATTGATTTCATTCATGGGTTTATTCTCCTTCCAGTGGCTTGTGATTAGGAAACTCCTCCCATGCTGTTGAGCCACTGTACCTCAGTCAAACACAGGACCCCTGGAGGTCCATACAGCAAAAGTACAAGTCCCATGCTGAGCCCTGTTAGGACACTCCTCACTCTTTATCACTCCCTTTTTACATCATCTCTGTCTCTCCCCCCTCCCTCAGTCCTTGGTGATTAATGGCTAATGCTGCTCTAGTACATCTCTATATCCCCCTTCATCCCTCCCTCGCTAATCGTTGTGAAATCTTAGACATGGCCTGGATTTGGCTTCCTGGAGAAAAAAAAGGGGGGTTCGATTGGATTGGGTAGGGGAACAGTTTCCACCTCCCGCAGCAGCCATATCTTATGTTTGTTGTGTATTGGACATTTTTGACTTTCTTTCTCCTTGATACGCCTTCAATTTACCTTCTTTGCACACTTCAGAAGTAGCACTAGCATTCACAGTTGCTGTCCTGTTTATTGCAATGATAGTTCGTGTACTGTACAGCTCAGTCCATGCAAAGCTTGGACTGAGCTACATGAATCTATTCTTGCATTTCCATCACTGTTTTTTGCAAAAATAAAAGCAAAAGTAAACAAACAAGAAACACTGCTACTTGTAGATTTACCATTGAAAGGACTTTTGCACATGAGCTCTACATTAAGTCTTGACTTTCCGTAAAAAAAAAAAGTTCATCTCGCTCCATCTCGTGCCATCTTTTATGAAGTTGATTAGTCATGTGAGGCCCTACGTCAGGGCTAGGTAGCATAAATGTAAAAAAAAAAAAAAAAAATATATATATATATATATATATATATATATATATATATATATATATACATACTTTTGTGATAAACATTCATATCAACACATCTGAAAAGCTACCTCAAGATAGCATAAAAATGTTTTTTGCGATATTTCAGAGACTTTTCAATGTTCAGATCTTTAAATCTTAAAAGGTTTTGTGCTTGTCTAGCTGTGGTATAAATTCACATCTAGTGTGGGCTTTCCAATGTAAATGCATTCGCAACAGTCATAGACACTCAAAGCTTTTACCCTGTGTGAAAAATGTTGACAATTTAGGCGTTAAAACTTGCTCAGTTAGACGTAGACATGGTTTCCTGTACCCTGATCTGCCACCGACTGCTTCCACATTCAGCAGCGACTTCCTGTCACCGTACAGCTCGGCGCTGTATATACAGCGACTGTTATTACCTTGGGGAGCGTTTAGCTGCTCAGTGTTTAACACCATATAACCTCCGCTACATCAGCGGCAGCAATAGAGAGAAAAACCTGGGAGGTGGAAACTAGAGATGGCTCCTGTTAGGCGAGCGTTCGACTGATCACCACAATAAAGACGACTAGAAGAGAGAGAGACGGAGAGAGAGAGAGAGAGGGAGAGAGAGAGAGAACATGTGGCAAGCGTACTTTATTTCAACCTATTGGGTGATCAGGGATTCTGGAGGGGAGGGATAATTTGTTGCGATAGCGCTGACTACAAAGTAAATAGGAATCAAAGCCCCTTTGCGCTCCGAGACAGAAGCACTATATGAAAGAAAGTATCTTAACAACCTCCTTCATTTCTTCTGCTCTTTCTTCCGTCTGTATTTTCCTACTGATTTCACAGAGCTGGTGTTAAGTGAAACGATTTGAGAGGCAATGAATCCACTTGACTCTCTTTTTCTCATTGCTCGGGGGATGATTGGCTCACAGCACGGTCAGAAAAAAAAAAAAAAGAAAAACCTCAGGAATTGCCTTTTTATTTTTATTTTTTTTTACTTCCTAATTTTGTGATCAGACTCTTGTTTGATATCCAATAAACAAATTAAAAGTTGGATTGAGTCATCGACCCAAAAAAATACTCAAAAAGGCATCTCTAACAAGAAGATAAAAAACACTAAACCTGAGGAAAAAGGTACTCAGAACAAGTGGAATTGGCTGTCCAAGCAGATTTCTCAAGATAAGATGTGAAGTGCTTGGTTTAAGATGGTAGTGTAAAGTTGAACACTTAAAATGAGAAATTAACATTTGAAACAGGTTAAATGATCAAGTTCTGAACTTTTTTTTTTTTTACTGAGAACCAAATATTTTGCAGTGCCATATTTTTCTTAATATCTGTTTCTTCTGCGAGTCGCTCACAGTTTGTGCCTCGCTGCAGTTTGGAAAGTCTCTCAGTGGCCAATGTGCCTTTGAGTCTGCAGCCTCGTGGCAGATTACTGTCACTCCCTATCATTCAAACACCTCACCCTCCCCTGACTCACATATTGTACACATCAACAAGCACCAGCCTCCCTCCATCCCCTCCATCCCCTCCTTTCACAGCCCCACACTCGCTCCCCATCTCCCTGATAGCAAACCGTGGGCGTTGATGTCTGTCTCCGAGGAGTTTTAGAGGGTGGTAGGGGGGCAACTTGACAGATAATGGGACTCCCAGGGGAGTCAAAACCGACCTCTGTCCATGTCCATCAACGTGCATGTCAATGAATAGTAAAAAATCCCTACACATAGAAGCAAACACTGACAGGAGCTCAGGTAAAGACAAAGGGACTGTCAGGTGATTATAAAGAAGAAAAAAAAAAGATTTAAAGGGTGTTCAGGGGATCGGGGGCGCTCAGACTGGAGATCACACACACACACACATGCACACACATCTGCTCAGGGGTTTCTCTCTCCATTTCGACATCCTCCCAAGATATCAGGTTGTAATTGATATATGGGCTTGGCTGTCTCTCCCCCACATTGCTGTAATGTAAGTGTGTGTGCCTGTGTGTATGTGTGTGTGTGCACGTAAGTGTGTGTGTTTTAAAGGGGACCCAGAATGAAGAAAAAAAGAACACTTTGGACAAAAATGTCCAAAATCATCATCATGTATGCATTCATGAATAGATTTTGAGAGACTTAATGTGAAATACTGTAGGAGAGTGAAAATCCATACCACACTCCAAAATGCCTCCAAAAAAACCTCTTTTGAATGAAAACACATGACTGTGAGTCTGCAGCAGTTTGTTTTTCAGTTTCTGGTTCTTCCTCAGCCTCTGATTCTGGCTCCAACATATCAAGCTGGATGTGGACACATCACTCCATAGCTGCTGCAAAGCTCCAGTTACCACTTAGTGAAGAAGAACAAGAGAACAAGCTGAGAAGCTACGTAGTCACGTGATTGTGCATTTGAGTAGTAGGCAGCCAAAGGGCACCAGATTTTGTGCAGAATACACTGTGATACATAGTTTAACAGAGTAAGGAGGGCATTAGAGAAGGCAACCAGTGTCCCGTAGCTTCTATGGTAACACTGGCAAGCCAGTATAAATACTCAAATCAACCGTTCAAAGCCCTTATTAAAGGTGACTTATCTAGCTTGCCCTGTGACCCACCCCACCCCTTGCCCCCTCTATGCCCCTGAGCTGCCTGTGGTGGACAGAGATGGATGAATCGAGGAAAACATAAAAAAAAGGAAGGTGCGTCATTTCACAATTCCACAAAAGGCCTAAAATGTTATCAAAGTAACTTCCAGCATATTAGTGACAAGAAGCCCCAACCCCCCTCATATCCTTTGTCCCCCCCCCACACCCCTCACCCACCGCCCACCCCCCTCCTTTGTGGCGTTGCTCGCTCGCCTCGGCAAGCTTCCTGAATTAAACTGCCGGCTTCCTGTTCTTTTATATGCACGGCCACATCTGGGGCGCCCGCTCGCAGGGCCCCGCCGCTTAATAACAATCACCTTCCCTTTCACTCGGCCCTGATTGTTTCTAATTCGCCCTGACAGATAGTAGCTGACAAGCCGCCCGCGCCTCCCTCCCTCCGTGACCCGAGCTCACTCAGCACACTTATAAGGCCTGTCATTTTTAATATTTGATTTTCACTTCGTAAAAAGTTATGTGTTTTAGAGCTGCCACAACCACAGCCGCCACCCGCCCCCCCGGACTCACTCCCACCCGCCCTCCTCCCCTCCTCCACCCCGATCGTATGATGAAATCAGTATTTAACTGAAACCATGTCGAATGGCCGTCCCTCCCTTTCCTCTCTCCCTCATCGGCCCTCGCACTTCGTCCTTTTTTTTTTTTTTTGAGAAAAAGCCTCCTCTCCTTCTCCTCCTCCTTTTCCTCTTTCATTAATTGTCTTCCTCTCGTCTGCCTTCATCATTTCCACCTTCTCCTTTCTTTCTGTCTCTTTCACTCAGTCTCTGCTTTAGTTTATGGAGTCAAAGCAAGCGGGTAGAGCATAGCGGTGGGATTGTACGGATTGCTACGTAAACCAGACACGGTCACCTTTTACAGCCGCGATCATCCAGACAGAGACAGTGCAAAGCCGTGCAGGCTAAGGACAGAGCTCTGCACATTGACAAATAACCCGCGTCCACATCCACGTCCGTCAGACATGCAGCTTACTGGCTTCCAGCGTTATTTGCTTTCCATTGATTCCCATTAAAGGTATATGGAGCCATGTAAAATGCACATCAGGTAGGCTGATCATTAAATGAAAGGATAGATTCATCGACAGCTTGACGGATGACATTTTGCCGGGCCGATCCATACAGGCCTTCAATAAAAACACAATTTAGAGCATAAGACAAAGAAGAAAAAAAAAAGAAAAGAAGAAGAAGAAGCCGTGCTAAAATGGAGCAGGAAAAGGAGAGGGAAAGGCGATGTGAGAAGATGGAGTCTCGGACAGACAACCCTGACAATATGTTTTAAAACATCTTTCCCCTTTTAGTCCTCTGTCATACAATGATACCTACTAGTGAAAATATGCAGGTATCTGAGGTCTTTTGTTCTGAAAGATCACATTTTTTAAGCTTTATTTGACTCTGACTATTAAAAATAAGCAAAACCCATAATTTCAATTATGCTAGTATTCAGTCTCTGAAGCTAAATACAGAAAGTTCAAGTTCATCTTAAGTGCACTTCACAGCTTAAACAATCACTGCTTTTACCATCGTCTATTGGCCATGACCTCAGAGCCTGGCACAAAAAATAGGTACAAAAAATACCCTGTTATAGAACATTCAGTAGTATTTTTATGTATTCATTTTTTTTTAAGTCATTTGTGTTACAAAACACATCGTATAGTTCCACATGAGTGTCTTACAATGGTTCGGTTCCCTCAGAAGCCTTCCTGTTCTCCACTTTGCACATATCACCATTAATTCCTCATCAAATAAAATGTCATCTGATCACTCATCCATCCACCAACTCTGCAAACACTTCTTTTTCTCTGTCATTGCAGCCCCAGCCTCTTGTGCCCAGACATTGTCTAACAACCCCCCCACCCTTACCCCCCATCACCTCCACCCACCCACCAAGACATACTATTTTGGGACCCCGAGGTGCCCGGGGCGCACCCACTGCCATTCTCCGTCTTTACCCAACGACAAAAACACAACTAATTGGAGTACCACTGCATGTTTTCACTAAAGGCACAATTTAATTACATTTGAGCTGGGAATGAGTATTTTGGGAACGTCTGTATGTTCATTCAAACAAATCGAGCGAATGAAAAGCAATATTTGTTTTGCTTTGATTAGCAAACGGGCAGGGTAATTTGTTAAGGAGAAAGAGTGAGGGCAGAAAATATTTAACCCGCAGCTTTCCCGTGGTGGACTGCCGTCTCTCACTCTGTTCCACTTTTCACTCTCTCACATCCCCCCCTAAACACTCATGCCCCCTTCCCTCCTAAACATTAATGAACTTGTGCTCCTGGCTTTGACCTCCCCCCACCTCCTCTCTTTCTTAAAGTCTTTCGTCTCCCTTTCTTTCTCCACGATCCCCCGGTCTCTGTCCTGTGGTCCTCCTGTTCATAAATCCTTTATTAATAACTCTGTGAATAATGTAAAGAGTATTGTTTTCTCCAAGGTTGTATTAATAAACATGAATGAATTTATTTGTCTTCACCAAAGCATGATTAATGCACATTAATGCCTGGATATTGCTCACTCTGCCCTGCATCACCAAGCACATATCACCCCCTCTCCTCATCCCCGCACACCCATGTGCCCACGCTGTCTCCCACCAAAAAAGGAAGAAAAAAAAAAGACCTATCAACATTAAATATTTATGGCATAATATTAATGGTTTTGTAAAGAAAATAACAAGTTATTAATCCTCTGATTAACAACTGATTAACCTTTTTTATTAAACACGTGATCCGTGCATCATCGACTCAGGATATGTCGACTGACTGCGCTGCGGAATAATTATTTTTGTGTCTTTTCTAATTGCAAAAATCGCATGGCTGAACTATATGCGTGAATGTGTGTGTGTGTGTGTGTATGTGTGTTTTGCTCTTTCTTTCGCCTTGACACATGCACAGATACAGCACTTGCACTTGTTCAAACAACATGAGACGTATGTAGCCCGAGATTACAATGAGGGATAAAGGAAAGGAAGAAAATAAAACACAAACATAACTGGCACATTCTTTCACATTGACGGAGAACAAGGGGAGTGCCTAAATTTAGCTGCAGATCTTTTTAAAACAATGGGGTTTAATTCACATATCCGTTTATTCTGCAGTCACTGGCATGGGGTGGGAAAGTGGAGGAAAAACATGGCTGAAGGACAAAACATTCTCTTCATTTTTTATTTTTTTGCCTCTGCTCATCTCAAAGCTATTGTTTGTATATTTTTAGTTCTTGTCAACCCGAAAGACAATTATGTTGTGTTTTCTGACAAAATAGCACTGACTTGGAGATTGGAGACGACTGAATTGAACACAATTTGAATCCGTGGTTCAAATCCACCTCGTGTTTCATGACACTTCATTACTCGTACAGTGAAAATGGAATTGTTGAATGTAAAAAGCTACAGAGATACAGTTTACGACAACATATTTCAGCGTTTGAATGATTGGTTATAAAGCAGCAAATTTTACTCAGGATGTTTAATTTCTATGAAATGAGAATATGTTTAATATAGCCATCAAATGGGAAACATAATAATATCGAACAGGAACGTACTGCAGTGTATAGAAAAAGTACAAATGCACCAGAAGTCCTCGACCGGCTTTGACTGACTTTCTGCTGCAATCTAGTTTTAATGTTTTTTTGGCAAAATGATTTTTTTCTCAGGAGCTGTTGCTACTGCTGTACATTGGGTTTACGTACAGTTTTTTTTTTGCAAAATAATAGCAATAAAGTGCAAAGATGGACGTCCAACACATTTTTGTGGTATTATTATGTTTTACTTAAAAAGTCATGCAACTCCCTACGTTACCCAAACCAACATGTCTGAAAAACCACCTCACAATGGTGTAAAAACATTTTCTCATTAAGACGTTTATCTTCCAAGTTTTTCATTGTGGTATTTAGTTTTGCCTATTCTAGGGATAATGGAAACACGCCTAATAACCCGACCACCATAGGACCTACGTCCAGTGTTTCACTTTCTGGAGTGGGAAGCAATGAAGTCCAAAAGTAGAAGTGAAGAAGTTGAGCCTCTCTGAATCTGTTCACTCAGACTCTTCAGGCCACCTGTCTGCTTGGTTCACATTCGCCTGAAGAGGAGCTCCAGCAAGTGGATGCCTTTGTATTTAACTTTCCCAGTGTCGTGAAATGAGACCCAGATGGTCGGCATGAGTCGCTCCCCCCTTGTTTCCCTGTGCTCTGATTTTGAGGACGGGGGATCCACAGCTTCTCCTCTGCTCTGTGGTCGTGTATTGAAGCGAGTTGCAGCTCCATAGCAGCTCTCTCCTCTTTCCAGGACTTGGTGGACTTCATCTCTCTGAAGGCCGATCTGAAGCTTAGCTGCTTCGACTTGAAGTTTACGAGCTAAATACTCACACTACACCAGGCCTCCTTGAAGGCAGCACTCCCAGATCCTGGAGTTACTTGGGCGGACTGTAGGCTGTAAAAAACAGTGTGTTTGTGACTAAATCATTCCAGCAAAGATGTCTGCTCGGCTTTGTCGACTTTATGAGGTCCTTGAAAGAGGCCGGTGGAATCGGGACATCTTGTTTCACACAAAGGTTCATCCACACTTCTGTTGTGGCTTTTGCACAGAGAGGAAGGTCTTGGGAGAAGGTTCCCTCTTTTCTGTGCTCACAGTTGCATAATTTACGTGTACACCTGAGAGAAAATGTCGCATTTTGTGAACTATTTTTACATGTTAGCCCATGTTTATGGCTCATCCAGCTCAGGTACATCAATGATGGCTTCATAGGAGAATGGTAGATTTATGTTCCTCCTTCTATTCCTCAATTCTAACCATATTTCTCAAGACTGAGTGGTTAAGAACTATAGTTGCGTTTACCTTGAAATAAACTGGCCCCTTAAAGGGACAACTTACAGCCTTTGACCTGTTTTTAAGGAATATTTAAGAATGAATTATATTTTTCTCCTGATTTAGCAGAAAACTCAAATTTTGACGCTCAGTCATTGCTATAGTAATAGATTTCGCTATGGCGCTACATATCGTGGTGAGTATTTTTAAAGGATCCACCTTAATGTGCACCTAGAACAGATCTGCGTGTCGCACTCTCCCTGGAAGGGGAAGCTCGAAGTGCCAACACGGCAACATTTCCTGTAACATTTTCCTGTGGCTTTATAAAACTCAGCGCCTCATGTCAAATCACTGATTAACTCCCTTAACTGCCTTAAAACCAGCCTTTGTTTAAGCTTGGTCCGGTCAGCCGCCTGTTTACTTTGTTTTCTGTTTTTTATTTAGATTTTTTCTTTCGGATGCAGCTTTGCTTGCGCTTTTTTCCAAGCCAAGTTTTTCCTTTGCTTTGTTGCGCGCCCTTCGTTCTCATTTTCTGACTTGCTTGTTCCTCTCTCTCCCGCTGTCAAACAGCAGGCTTCACACCATCTTCCTTCTCTAAACCATTGAACCTTTCACAGGTCACTTTCTCACCTTTTTCTCTCTTTTTTCAGATCCATTATTTGAACGTTAAAATGTCTTACTTCCCTGTCATATAGGACAAGGCTGTCTTTCCATCTTCCATTCTCCTTCCTCCCGTTGGATTCTCTACTTTAACTCCTGCCATCCTGGGAATCCACACAAACCAGTTACACACGCACAAACACATCTTTGAACTTGCTGTTTATCCTAATTATAGATCATTTCATCCTTGTCAAAAAAATCCTACTTTTATTGTAATGTTGCCCTGGATGCTGATCCTATTGAGGTTCAACCTTATTTTATTCTCCTGGAACTCCCCCTAAGACCTGGATTCATCACATGCAATTCCCCACAGGCTTCCCTCCTCCTGTGTTCGCTTTGGTTTTTTTTTCTCCCTCTCTGTCTCTTTCCAGCTCCGTCTGTTCTTGCTGTCTTCAAATTTCCTCCTTTTAATTCTTCTTTTTGTCACGGTTGTTGTCGAAGATATCGTTTTTATGCGATCATCAAAATGAATTAGTCCAATCCCAAAATGCGCAGAAGGACATATGGTTTGGCACAGTTTCTGAGAAGTGCTGGGTTCAGTTTTTGGTCATTCCGTGGAAAAAGCCTGTGTGCATGTGTGTGTGTGTGTGTGTGTGTGTGTGCGTGCGTGCAAGTATGCATGTATGTGTGTTCGTTCATTTACAAGTTGGATTTTCAGGGGTCTCTTGGGAGCTGGAGGGTATTTAAAGTGCTGCTCACATTGAGGTGGACTTCACAGTAATTAAGAAAGCAGTAAAGGTGGTTAATTCAACTTTTCTGATCACTTTTTTAATCTCCTGTCTCTGTTCTAGAAACACATGGATGCACGCATGCAAACAGACACACGCACACACACACACACACGCACACACACACACACACACGCACACACATACATACACAGACAGAGCAGCAGGTACATGAGTCTTAAGCCTCTTATGACTCCTTGTCTCCATGCAGTGCAGACACAACACTGTGTCAGGGAGAGGTTTAGGCATGGTGCGGGCCTTCCTTAATTACTGGGGGATTGCTAAGCAGATACAACTGTACTTTCACTGCAGTAGGTGCTGGGTCAGTGGCGGCCTATGGGATTAGCCGCACACACTCGCTTCAGTCCAAAATAAAGTGAAAAATGTGTTCAGGAAGAAGTCGGAGAACTTCAGCAGAGTGCACCTTATTGTCGTGCAAGGAAAACAACAAGATGGAGTATTGGTAGAGTGCACAAAGCTGTGGGGTATTGATTAATTGCCACTTTTTCTCCCCATTTTGTTAGTGTGATAATTTTGGAGTGGGAAGCACACTATTAACCTCAGCAGCCACCCTGGACGTATTATAGAGGCTCTTAAAGCACTGCGTGAAAAACAGCATCAGAGGTTTCAGGATGTTGCAAGCACAGGACATCGTTATTTAAATCAGTTGTGGAGAGTGTGTCACTCTGTGTCTGTGTGTCTGGAAGCCGCCCCAGCTGTCGACGATTGGTTTTTTAGTTTGTGTGTGTGTATTTGGGTGTGTTGACGCCCAACCTACTCATTTCCTGTTCTGTCCCCACCCAAAACAGACCCACCTAAAGCAGCATCACTCTTTAATGATCCAGGGGTGACCACGTCAGACCCTTTCACTCACTCCACTCCCAACATTATCAAAGCCAAAATGAGAGAATATCCTTTGGAAGGATTGTTCCAGCTTGTGCTTCTTCAGACTTGTGATTAACGAATTCATACCATCTCTGTGCAGTGAACTTTCAAGCTTTCCATCCAAGCTTTGGACCTTCTTCATTCTTCCAATCCTGAGCCTGGTTCCTACACTTGTTTCCTTCCCATGGAGTGCATACACATGCAGCCTTTTATGTTTGAGCCAGAATCAGAGGAGGAATATTATACTAAATATAAAGACTTTGAGTAGAAAACTTCACAAAACTGCCACAGTCGATACCTCGATGGAGGGGAGGCATGTACATGCAACTTATTTGAGTTTGCATCAAAGTCAAATATATTTGTCATCATTCCTTTTGTGTTGATATTCACCTGTTAAATATCATTTAAATTCCCCAGATTTATGCAAGATAATGGTTTTGGTCCTGGCGTACATCTTAGGCCGTGGTTATTCAAAAGTAGAGGTAAAAACCCCTCTTCGTGCTAAGTCCCTTTGATGGCAGCAGAAAAAACCTGGGGTTTCTCTGGAGCGCACCAGTCTGTCACTCTGCTGTGCACACATTAGATTTGTCACTGAACAAATATGGAGACACGCCGCGCGCAGTCAAAACACTCCAAACCAGCACGAGTTTCGGTGGGAGGAAGACATTTTTGCCTCCTTGTCACCAGCGTGAGTCTGGACGTACCATCAGAGGAGTTTCGGTGACAGCCTAGTGAAGGCTGCTTTGTTTGCCTAAGTCATCTCCATTCCCTTTAATGAGCCATTATGGTTATGTTTTGTCTCAGTCGTGTTCGTTGGCTGGCTGAGTTTCTGAGACGGCAAGACAGAGAATAAATGGGCAGGGGGTGGTGGTGTTGGTGGGGGGTGGAGGCCCCCTGTCTTCAAACTTCCTCGCAGCATTTCAGGAGAAGAGAGAGACTCCGGTACGCTGTCAGGAAGAGAGGGGATCCTTAGAAAAATGTTCAACGCATTCGGATTCTATCAAAAAGTTGTAGCTGGTTGAACATAGTCCGTCCACTTTTGCAAACGCACACCCCTTGTAGATTCTATGACAAATTTGACATTCAATAACTGAAGTCAAAGTATTTCAATAGGTTTTATCTTCAAACGAGGAAGTTACTGGCAGCGACGCCTGTTGTGAGCTTGCGCAGAATTACCGGAAAAAAGTAAGTTTCAAAGTGATTACACCTAGAAGACCTTGGTCTAGGTTAAAGGGGATTTCCTACTTTCGCAAAAAATTTACAATATTTCAACGTCTGGCCGTCAAAAACTTCCACTGAACTCATCTTGCTACAGAGCAGCAGTTCTTTCAACTCCTCACCTTAACTTTGATAACCTTTTCATCATCTGTCTTGTCGCCCCTTAAATGTTTCCAAAATCAAAGCCAAAGTCTGGAAGACAAACTCTTCACTACCTTCCCCTTGTCTCCTCTTTATCCTCCTTTTCTTTTGTCTCCCGCGTTCGCCTGGAGGTGCGAGGAGCTTCCTTCCCGCAGCACGTGGTAAACAGTAGCAGCGCGGGATGGAAAGTGATGGGATGTTGAAGAGGGGGGAGATGAGGGGAGTTGGGTGGCTAAGCAGACACTGTGACAACCCACCTGTCAGCAGGTACTCAGTATAATTGGTAAACGAAGGCCGCAGGATAGTAGCGGGGCCCCTTTCTCTTCTCTCTGTCTTCTGCTCTGTTCTTTGTTTGACAAGTATTTGAAGTCACCAGGCAGTCGTAGGAAGCTCTTCCTTCCCTGTTTGGTTCAGAGGAAGACAGAGGCCAAACAGGAGGGAAGAAAAAAAAATGGAAAGAGGCGAGGGAAAGAACACGCGTTATGTATGAATCACTGGGGTGCTAACTTCACTGAAGGTGATTAGCCAAGGAGTGGACAGATACGCCTGTACTTTTCATTGTGGATTGCGTGAGGATAAACGTGTGTTTTATCCATATTAAAGCCTTCCTCCTCCCTCACTGCCAATTCCAGCCATCAGACTCTGTTTGCCCTCTAATGAAACATATTCATCTTCATCGCGCTCTCTCGCAGCTCTCAAACTCACTTTACAGCATAGTCAATTAAACCCTTAGGGGCCACTCTGTGCAGAAAAGGATATATAATGCTTTGACATTTCAGCGAGTCCACATTAGGCCCACCCATAGAGCATTCTGCTCCGAGCTGGATGAGAAAGAGTCATAGCCGAGCCTAGAGGTAGAGGAAGGCCAGTCAGAGGGATTGGGTCTCTTATAAGCTAGTTAGCTCTTTGGATTCAGTTACTTATGCTGATGTAATAGGGCAATTGTAAGCTGATACTGAAGTCTCTCTGTGACCCCTACACTGGCTCTTGTTCTCGTATTAGGCCGACTAATATATACTTATGTGTATATACTGTAACAATAGACTAACTAATAAATTAAAAAAAGTCGTCTCAACTCGATAGGCAAGAGCTTGAGTAACCGTTCAAGCCTGGTGCTTCTTTTTTTCTTTCATTGACTTATGTTTTGTTCTTCCTCATCTGCTGTGAAACTGTGATTATCTGCTTTACTTGCTCGAGTTGGTTCTTCCTTGACATTCACATAGTCACTAGAACGACTCGGGTCAGCTGTGTAACGATGCAAAGCAAGTCGCATAACAAGCCCACTACTGCTCAAGGGCTCTGTAGATTTGTCTGTGTGTGTGCGTTTGTGTTGTGTTTGTGTGTGTGTGTGTGTGTATCTGTCTGTCTCCGAGGCTCATAGTTGATCCTGCCTCTCAATGGCATGAAACAGCTTGACAGAGCCAACTCCTCCTTAAGGCTGAACATCACCCCTTTCCCCTGTCACAATCCTCCTGACTTGGGGGCTCTTACTTGAATGTGTTTGTGTCTTGAAGGCAAGTTTGTACCCAGTTAGGTCGAAAGTGTTTAACCGAGTCAATGGTTTGGATTGCATTGTGTTAGTTTTGCATCATATCACATCTAAGGATTTATCATTTTAAGAGGGCTGATGACACGTAGTCTGTTTGCTTTGCTCCAAACCATGGTGTGAAAGTGTTTCCCGAAAGTGTTTCTCTTGTGTTTGCTTCATTTAGATTTACACTGTGAAGGGAGCAACTTGTATCTTTTCAATATTTAAACAAGACAGAACAATTGTCTTTTAATACGAAGCAGGTGATATAAGCACCTAAATATAACAATGAAAAATCATTACTTGCTTTGCTTTAGGGGTTGTGTTGCAGATATTGCACTGCACAACAATGTGTTGACTTCTAATGAGTATCAGAGACAGGTGAATAAAGCAGTCATAATCCTCAATACTACTCAATACATTTGATTCTAGCATTTTTTTTAATCTTATTTCAAACTTCAAATATTAGTTTAGTTTCTGGAAGGTAGTCACTATTTACTGTTAGTTCAGTTCAGAAAAATCTTAAAAAGGTTAAGGATAGTGGACATCATAGGTTACACAGTATACTGTAACTGAGCAGCGCGAGCTTTTACCTGCTCATCAATTATATGCTGATGCCTGAAGCCACCAGACTTCTGTCTTCTTCATCACTTTGACCGGTGAAATCAAAATGGAGCAGTTTTGACTCCTTTAACTCAAGTGCGTGCGGTGACTTTGAGAGAAGAAAAAAGTCTGAATGTGTTTTTAATTCCACGTTTCGAGCCGCGGGTCTTAGCCTCTCTAATATTGCATTCCTTCAGTTATGTCCAGCTGTCATGTCCGACGGATCAAGCTTTCAATTCATAGCGAGACGTCTCACATTTCCAATTGAAAATGGGATAATACGGTTGTAATTTTGTCGGGGATACTAATGTTGACTGTTTTATGGCAGCTTGTACGTGATTCTTATTTGATAATTGTGTTTATTTCTATCAATAGATCTGTGTGTGTGTGTGTGTGCGTGTCTGTGCGTGTGTGTGCGTGATGCTGGGTAAACTCTATTTGGTATGCCCAGCCACCGATATGTGGGAAAACAATGCTAGGCCTCCATTGTCTTGTGCTGCTCTATAGGGGTTAGCTGGCAGCACATATGAACAGATGTGTTTCAGATCATTGTTGTTATTTACCAGTGATAGGCTAGAGCTCAAGAAAATATCCCCCCATTTTTGATTTATTCATTCGGACAGTGGATTTATGCAGAGATTCTGAAAAACCTGGATCTTTTTCTGCACGGATAGACGGACAGATTTATTATTCATGAAGCTAATGCATTGTTTCTGTTGCTTTATATCTCTTTTTTGTTCTCTCGTGCAGCTCACCCCCTTCCTCTCCCCTCCTCTCCTCTCCTCTCCTCTCCTCTCGATGATGCACTGAATTCTCCCAGGCAAAGGTTGGCAGTTAAATGTCTGTGTTGAAATGAGAAGTTTGAAAGATGAAGTGCTATCTCTGTATATGTGCGTGTGTGTGTAAACTGATTTAAATCGCTCTTTGAGCCCTACAGAATGGCGCTTTAAATGTTAAATGGGGGTTGAAGCCTGCCTGAACTAATTTGTAGGGCTTTGCACCGTGTTGACATTTAAATGTGATAAGAATAGCAAACTGTACCGCCGACCTATTTTGAAGATGCTTTCGGAATACATTCACATCATCTGTGGCCTATAATTAATAAAAAAAGACAGGCCTCCCTCGCTCCAGATTTGATTATAATACAACCCTATAAACACACCAGGGATAGATGAGAGGAGACGAACGAGAAGAAGGAGAAGAAGAAGACGAACTAGGGGAGGGAAGAAAAGAGAAGAATTACAGGAATAAAAACAAGAGAAATGATGGGGGCAGGAATTAAGAGGGAGGTGGATTGCGAACACCTGGTCTTTGAGGCAGATTGCGTTGGCTGGCTGCTGTGCTATCACATTACTCTGATCCTGCCTCTCTTGTTTGTCAGAGAATTGAGGAGAGAGAGAGTGAGAGAGAGAGAGAGAGAGAGAGAGAGAGAGAGAGAGAGAGAGAGAGAGATGGAGAGAGAGGGGAAGAGAGAGAGAGGGAGAGAGCGGGTGGCGGTGGTGGGGGTGGGGTCGGGGTCTGCAAAATCAGCATGCAAATAACACCACATTGTTAACTTAATCAGATACAGGGGGAGAAAATATGGAGAGGGACGGGGGAGGGGGGGTGAGGGAGGGAGGGAGGGATGGGGGGGTAGGGATTGCCAAGGAGGTGAGGCAGAAAGGAAGAGGGGTTTCGACGGCAGAGGGCACGCAGATTATAACCACCCACAGCCCAGCTCCACCTCTCCACACTGTCCACATCCAACACCCCGGGGCTGCTCTGGAGCACACGGAGAACCGCTGCTACGTGTGTGTGTGTGTCTGTGTGTGTGTCTGTGTGTGTGTATGTGTGTGTGTGTGTGTCGTGAAGAGAGGGAATTTGAGGGCTTGCAGCCTGTGTCGTGCTGCCAGTCAGGAGCTGTTAGCAGCAGCAGCCTGGAGAGCGAGCCTCATCTTGGCCGGAGCTCTGGTCACAGACATTTTCATAATGCTACTGTAAATGTCAAGATATTTCTGTCATAAACAATAAAAGTTGCGAGGAGCCAGGCAACCCTCAGCAGCCACTTAGACACTAATGACAGCAGTTGTGCTTCTTATAAATACAGATCACTCCTCCCTAAAGGCCACAGCTGAGCTCTCTCAGATTTTTGGTGATGTATTGTTGTAGGTTCAGGCGTGATCAAATACAAAGATACACTTAGTGGCAGATCTACCCCATGCAACATTCTAGCTGTGTTTGTTTTCTTTTCTTTCTCTCTTTTTTTTTCTCACAAAGTGTAAGTAATATAGCTGGAATTTCGAGAGGGTACAACTGTTGGTGTTGTAGGTGTTTTCCGTTGAAGGGTGTTTTTTAGCATGATTCCTAACTAGAGATATCCCATAGTTTTCTCAAATTTGTGCCTCGCAAGACTCTACTTTAAGGAAGATGGACATCCAAAACATTGTTTTATTAGATATTTCAGTTAGATTCATTAAAAAGTTCAGTCTCGACACATGGGCGCCATCTTATTTGCAGCAAACTGGTCATATGACCCCCAACGACATGTCATATAATTGCAAGAAAGTGTTTCCATCACACTTTTTGGATAAACTCTTATAGTCACACATCAGAAATGCCACCCCTTTAGAGCTTAACAACGTTTCTTGCAATATTTGAGGTTTCTTCTTTATACAGTATACTGTAATTGACACACCTTGGTGTCCGTTTGCCTGCAAGTATGTATCTTTCTATGTTTGCATGTAGGACAGAGTTATGGTAAAGCTACAGCATAGCCTGTTATGTGTAAGTTTGGATATAGATGGTTTGAGAGAATGTGTACGTGTGTGCGTGTGCGTATGTGTGTCTCGAGGGAGAAGTTCATACAGTGTACTACAGAGAAGTCATTTTTCATTATAAATATCTGCTGCCTTAATGAACTTAGCCCCCCGCCAGAGCACACACTAACAAAACGTGTGTGTGTGTGTGTGTGCCGGTCTGTGTGTGTGCACGCGCGCTGTGTCTTTTTAATGAGTGTGTGTACTGTAGCCTTTGTAGTGGGAGATAAGTCAGCAAGGATGCTGAAGGTCAGGCAGGGCAGAGAAGAATGAGAGAAATGCAGTGTTGGCCGGGACAGACAGCAGCGAGCTGAAGCTCTGGTGAAGACAGACGCAAGGAATCCTGGGACACGGCCAGAGACAGACCCATACACACACATGCTACACACAATGGCGCTTCTATACTTGTGAGCATCCTGTGAGCGAAATGTTACATGGACATAAACCCCTTAATCTAATGTTCAGCCTCATCAGTGCCCTCGGGCAGCCATAGTGACCTCATGGACAACACCTGTCGTCCCCATGTTGTTATTGTAGACATTTATCATAACTGCATTCATTTGTGACTTCTAACCTTTTCCATTCCTTCAGTTTTCACTAGTTCAACCTTTAATCCTCCGTAGACCACTCGCATTCACTTATTTATTCATTCCTTCATTCAGTCAGTCAGTCACAGCCATCAGTGCTTTTATATGTTATTCACTGCAATTCTTCTTTTTTGTACATAGAAGTACAATCTATTTTTCTGTTTAGTTTTTGTATTTATATACTCTTAGTTTTTTTTTGCTTAATTACGTTTAAGCCACTGTCCACTTTACTGCTTTACATTGTTGCTTTAAATGTCGCCATTGTGGCGCAAATATTCTTTTCTATTCTATTCTATTCTATTCTCTTGAATGGTATACCTCAAGTGAATTCTTCTTTTACTCTTTTCGTTTTTTTCTTTTCTCCTGTTGATGGCTCTCGATACAGGTTGCACGCATTTTTTAATCCAAATACATAAAAATATTGTGGATGTAACTTTGATTTTCTGTCCTTTGTTGTCCTGTCCAGGCATGTCAGCGTGGTTTCTCTGCCAACAATTTTACTGACGTGCATAAGTGAGTGTGTCTTGTGTACAGTGTGTTTTGTAGTCCAGTTCGCAGAAAAACTATTGGGAAAAAAGAAGAGAACACTCCTCAGAGGTCTCACCCAACTTCTCCTTCCTGCTTTAATCACGGCTGCTTTTCACTGAGGCGTTGGCATCGATGCTGATGCTGCCTCACTGGCACGTCTCTTCCTCTTGAACTCTTTTTCTCCTCATTCATCTTCCCTTTCTTTTCTTTTTATTTCCTCCCATAAACCTTTTCATCCTCCTCCTTCTCCTCCACTCCTCCCAAAACCCCATCTCTGATCTTAAGAGCAGTCGCCACAATGTTTTTCTGATAAAGCTCGATAGATAAACATGCCCTCTTATGTCCCCGAGGCCCCCCGCCCTCTCTCCCGAGAGCACACCCCTCCAAAGCACTTCCTCTGCTACAATTAGTCTGTAATAAATACACCCTGGCCTTAAAACAAATAATGCTCTCTCGCTCTCTCCTTTCTTTCATTTTATATTAAGTGCCACATTAGCTCACTGTACATGTCTGACTTTGAGGCTAAAGGAGAGGCAGACAGACAGTGGAGAGTAACAGTCTGTGGGCTGATTTTCTTTCTCTTTTCCGCCATCTCTTCATTCCCGGTCATGCCGAAAGCCTGTAAGAACAATAGCAGTTAAAACAGCCACTAAGAGATATTGTAACATATGCAGAGAATTGCAAGCATTTCCACTGAAGTCTGAGCTGATGGCTTTGATAAGATTAGTTTGCTTTCTTAAACAGGAAGTGTGCTGCTTAAAAGAGAGAGAGAGAGAGAGAGAAAATGACGTGGTTGCATAATAAGTTTAACTACTTCTCAGAGAGCTAAAGTTCCCCTCAAACTCTTCAGATTAACACAAAAAAGACACAGAAAGTGGGAGAGGGAAGAGATAGAAAGGGGGAGTTTATCAAAGTGACGGAATAAAGAGAGATTTAACACAGTCATATTAAAAAGACATGCAGCAGTTTCAATATTTAAAAATCCCATTTGCTTCGACAGAAGAGCTTTTTCATTCAAGAGCATATGGCGGCAGTACCTGTATCCAGCCTCTCTCTGTTATCTCGCTCAAAGACAAAGAGAAAGAAGGAGTAAAAGGGGGGTGGAGGGTTTGTGTGTGTGTGTGTGTGTGTGTGCGAAGAAAAAGAGATACTTTCAAACAGACATTCAGACATTGAAGAATCATTCAATTATCGGCAGCATGATGTAAAATAATTACCTGACTTGCTTCTTGTAATGAGTGCTGCTAATTAGCCATAGACTTTTGTTTTAGTTGAAAAAGGAGAAAGAAAGTCCCAAACTCCCAACAGCAGCAGCGGTAGAGGAGCTGTGAAACGACAGAATACGTATGTTGTGTGTGGAGTTAGCACCTCATCCTCTTCACTAAAAACACAGACGCAAACTGTGATCCACGTGGCCTCACTTAACTCGAAGACACAATTTACCTCCCTGTGTATGCACACATACACACACACACGCACACTGCAGTAAATAGTTGTAAAAAGAAAAAAGAAAAAAAAAAGATCCTTCTTCTCTTAATTAGCTGTGTAACAATTAAAGTCTCCTCTTAGTAAATTGAACCTTTGTCTCCCTTGCCTCCCTAGTTTGATTTCAGCACCTGTCACAACAACCCCTCCCTTTACCACCACCACCTCCACCGCCGCCACACACCCACTACCATTACCTCCCACCAACCCTCACCCCCCCACCCCCACCACTGTAGTCATTATGCAAAACTCTACCAGAATGCGCCCAGCATGAGCGGAAGAAAACAGCAATTATTTCTGATATTCTGTTATTTAGGCCGTATTGACATTCAGCTTCTTTTCTTTCTCTTGCTCTCTCTCTCTCTCTCTCTTCCTTTCTGCCTGTTTGTCTCTTTTCTATTCTGACACCACCTGAGAAACAGAGTCGAGACTGAACTTGACTTTGTTTCAGTCTCACATGTCGTGAATCTCACATGTCATCACCACAGTCGCTCTGCAAGAGGCATAAAGGCAGCACTGGCCCATAATGTGATCTGCAGATCTGTGTGTGTGTGTGTGTGTTTGCAGCATTGACATGCAGCACAGAGGGTGACCAGTGATGTAAGCCATGACAGATACACTGTGGTCATTGTCTCTCTGGCCTCTTTCTTCCCTGCAGTCTAACCATGCGTGAGTGCGCTACACTGCCATGTTTGTTGTCTAAAACACACACACACATTATTGTGTCCTGGTTTTCTGTCTGATTTGAGAGGAAGAAGAGTTTAGTCATCAGACACTGAGCAGACCAAGGTACAGTGAAAAACATTAGGAACATTTTTTGAAAGTCAGTGAGGGTTTCGGCCATGTGGGTAGATATAATATGAAGGAGTGGGTTTATTACCATACATAATTATAGTAAAAGAAAACTCTTTCATCAGAAGTGATAAAAGTTCAAATGTGAGTCTCATTTCTGAATAATTTTCATTTGATTTAGATTGTTCAGATGTATCAAGTCGCTTTTTTTCCCCAGGTTAGATTCCTTATTTGTTTCTTTCAATGTACTTTGACATACTACAGATTTGCAAGTGAATGCGTACTATTATGCAGGGGAAATTAAAGCAACCAAAGGATACACGTGACATGGGATTCATGCTGTTTCTAAGTTGCAGTGTAAGGCAAGTTCACAATCATGCCAGTGACTGTAAATTGTATTTTTATTCACTTTTTTCCCCCTTCTCGGCTTTCACTCCCGTGTAAATGTGCTCGGCTAAACAGAGGCTGCTTAACAAATGTTTGGCACTATTAATCCAACGCTGATCGCCGAGCTTTATTCGCTGCTGCGGGGGTCTGTCCACGCCGCTGTGACCGCTATTGTAGCACACACAGGAGGGGAGAGGTGCTCACAGATGTACATGTACTCACACACACACACACACACACACACACACACACACACACACACACACACACACACACACACACATACACAGAGAGACATCTGCAGGTCACCATCATCATAGTGGGAATAATACCAGGGATGGTTATCATAAAGGGAAGCTTTGAGCTCCCGGCCGTCTTGGGAAGATGATTTGGCTGGCCCGGAACAATGAACTGTGGGAATCCGCTTGTCCTGCATTGATCTTCCTCCCATGGCATCCCCTGCAAGGCTGTCAGAGCGACGCACAGATAAAAAGACCCACAACATTTTTCTTTCTCTCTCTCTCGCTCCCTCCCGGTGTCTTTCTTTTCTCTCTTGTCAGGAGGGCTCCCACTGATCAGCGGGGATGAGCTGAAAGTTGAACTACCTGTTGACAGGACCTCTTAAACAGCCCTCAATGACATATTGTGAGAGAGAAAGAGGGAGAGGCAGAGGATCCTGTTCATTCATATTTCTCACTGATCTATTGAGCCCGTGCTGTCGCCAAATCTGTGCTCCGTCGCTGTTTTTTTCCTCCACGTTATGGTGTAGTTAAGGGCGTCGTGATCACCCAGACCTTACAGTTAATCTGCATTTTTTTTATTTTTTCTGGTAGATGTTGTTGATACGTGTTAGTTTTGCTCTTTTAAGCCACCAGCTGCATTTCTGTTGCTGTTTTTCACAAAGTAAAATCGATATTTCTGAAGTGCCGATAGAGTATGACTTGTAGGTTTTTCTACTGAAGGGTGTTTTTTTTTACAGAATGACGAAATCCTCTCCCACAGTAATTGATGTTGAGGAAGATATATATCCGAAACATAGTTGGACGTTGAGTTTGACATTTGCATGTTTCCATCACTAGAGACACATCTACAGATTTATACATGTTTATAAAATGTTGTGTCTTTGTAAAAATGACTCATTACTCATTAGAAAATTAAAGCTCATCAATACTTGAAACAAACAAAAAAAAAAAAGCAGATGAAATCAGATCTAGGCCTTGTCGGCAACTCTACTATTTCCCTTTTAAGACAGAACAATCCATCTCTCCAACGTCACATCTTTTTCGATTGTGCGGTTATGAGTTTTGATCAAGAGGCTCTAGGCATGGGGATGGAGTTGGGATTGGATCTGGCAGGCCTTGTGTGACTGTCTTCCATCTGCAGTTCAGAGTGTTTTCGCCTCATTACAGAAAGTAATAATGCAGTAAAGTCAAAGAGCAAGAGAGAGAGGAAGGAAAACAAGGCAGATTTTTTATTGGATTAATTAGATGCCTTTGCAAAGACCACCTGCAACAGATACAAAACACAAGCCAGGCAGAAACTCATATCTGGTCTGTTCTACCTACAAAAGCACTAACTGTAACCAAAGCAACTTTACTCAGAGGTAATTGATCTTTGAAATGATGAGGAAGCTCTGTTTGTACTTTGAAAACATACTTGCAGCTTTTGAATGGATCTGAACGTCCCCGCTGCTTGTGTAATCACAAAATATTTGGCATTCAGCTCTCATTACATGTAACATATGGTAAATCCCCACATTGTCCCTTCAGCATGAGGCGGCGGCGGCTGCAGCACCACCTCGTCTCATTAATGATTTGGTGCAAATATGATGGAATTCAGCACATTGTGAATCATGATTGATTTGTTTAATGCAATGAATTTGTTCATTAAGACTTAATGAGGTATTGCTTTGTGATTAGTCAATGGGTTTTGTGTCGATGCATGTCACAATAACAAAGTAAAGTTCAACTAATGGCTTTTCGATCCTTCAGTTTCTCCCCATCTCGTCTTAAATGTCAGAAGAAAGTTTTCTGCCAATGTCAAGCCCGACGCTTACTTTCATGAAGCATAATTTAAAGTTTTATATTTACATATGATTTCCAAGCCATTTGTAATATTGACACCGCCTTTCATACACTTCAAAAATTTTTTGATTATAATTAGAGGGGAACACATAAATCCCTTTAGCATTTATGATGCATAGTGCTATTGATAAGACAGAAATGAACTGAGCACATTCAAATGCTGACTGAAAAATACACTTCCATTGTGTTACAGATACCACTTATAATTAAGCTGAGGCTTGAAGAGAAAAAAAAGAGCAGAGAAGAAAATGCATTTAGTGAAACTGAGCGAAATCAGTTTCCTTCTGTGTGTGTGAGAGAGTGTGTGAGTGTGTGTGTGTGTGTGTGTGTGTGCGTGCGCGTGTGTGCAAAAACGTGTGAAGGTTTTGGCGTGTTTATGGGTGCACGTGGTGCTCTGCTGAATATTAAACCACGAACTATAAAGACAACAACTGAACCGTCGTGAGAAAATGCTAAAGGAAGTCTTTGTGGTTTTCGAGGTATCAGAAGAGCCAATAGTTTTAATGAGGCAGCAATGCTGCATATGCCAGGAAACGATAAGGTTGTACAGGTTAGAATAACGGCAGATAGATACTGTACCAGCGAAAAAAGCTGCAGAGGGGATGTGCTCTTCTTATGTGACGCTACTCAGGAGGCACAGCCATGGCAGACAGACAGACACCAAGTCTTTTCTTAACACAACTGGTAAGATTGAACAACCCCAGCCTTGATCTTCTTAAAATAACAACAGATTGACATTAGTTTGAGTTGTTTTCTGTTGTCCACTGAACAACATTTATCAGGAGACTTGTAACAGCAACAGGATGACGTGAAAACCGAAAGAGGTGTTGATGTGATTTCTGGGGGCAGCCATTTGATAGTCAAATTGCGACATACCCGCCTTGTCTTTTAGAGGGCATGTGTGTGCTGAATTGTTGTCTGCAGTCAGACGGGTTGTGTTTGAGTGCGTGTCTCTGCCTGTGTGTATGCGCGTGTGTGTGTGTCTGTGTTCCTTCTTGTACACCACCCTCAAATTCCCCTGCATGTATGTGTGTGTGTTGATATGAGCAGAGGGGGGATGTCACATAAGAAATGTCCTTTTTAATCAGGGGAAAAAATATAAAATGACTCGGGAGCAAGGCGAGCATATTAATGTGCCTCATTTGCATACGCTCGTCAGCCAGGATACGTTTATAAAAAACACAAACTGGATTCGTCAGTTCATTTCACATTATTCCATTGTCTATCTGCCTTTGTTATATGTTAAAGATAAAGGCAGAAATCAAATTGAAGAAAAGGGCAAGCTGCTATCTCCCCAAATGAGCAACAGCTCATCAGCCTAGTTTAAATCACAGATTTCTATTCCAAAAGGCAGCCGCCTCTGTAAAAAGGGCCCATTCAAATAAGGTCTTCTCCGATATAAGCACGCCTGGTGATGGAAGCCGGGTGTCACATAAATACAATTTAAAACCCAAGCCATTTAAAGCAGTCTAACAAAGTTTTATCTTCCTATCCTAGCAATTCCCCACCAATATTATTCTTACAGTCTCTACGTGTGTGTATATGTTGTTGTATTAAATGATCAACTTTTGTCATTAGGTCTCTAAGATGCTTTATTTCTTAGATGAGTGCAGCATTATTCAACTCACATGACAACATGATCAGATGATCTGTCACACATGTAAGTAGGCTTTGACAGAGGCATATCTAGCTGTTGCACATAAGCCTGCAGAGCATAGCGCGCTCATTATATTCTTGATGAATTCAGTAGAATTGCTTAAGAGACTTCGGCGAAGAAATAAGGAGAATTCAAAGGGCAGCCCACAAGTGTCACATTCCTTAAAACACAAGCAGAAAGTGGTCACAGTGTCTGATTCATGTTCACAAAGATAAGAATCCATCGTCGACAGTGTGTTGGAGGGGGCCAGTGGCTAAAAGAACAGGCAGCTCTTATGTCTACTAACCTCCTACTGATGGCAAAGAGGGGGAAAAAGGGTGAAAAAAAATAAAATGAATGAGAAAACAAATGAGTCCAGTAATCTCAATGCTGTAGGTGGAAGAGTGAAAGAGAAAGACAAGAGGACTGCGCCTTTCCCCTTCTCGTCTGTAAAATGTATACCGAACATGTGCACACATATTTAATATGGGTGTGTCCCCTTAACTGCCAGATTGAGTTCATAAGCCATCTAAAATGATCCCCACTTTCTTTTTAAATGTGCGCTTACCTAATGCCAGTGCTTCACACTGCCTCTCCACGAAAGGATTTTTTGATGATTAAAATCATGCGTTATAACACAGTGGCTGCCACTGTTACCAGGGAGCATACTAATCAGCTTAATGAGATATTATACAATATTTTGTTGACCAAAGCAGAACTGTGGTTATTGTTTCTGAGAGTTTGACCCCTGCCAGCAGCCAGAGGAAGTGTGCAAATACATGTTTATACCTCTCCAGCTGGAGAGCAGATGGATCTGCATTAAAACCAATGTTGTTTTCCTTTTTGTTATTATACCGTAATATCACACACATGAAATTTCATTGGCTGTATAATGCATAACTGATGAAACGTTTCTTGCTAAGGTATTGCTCCAATAGGTAAAACAAATACGGCAAAGTATATAAGTATTGTTCTGCTCAGAGATTGCTTGTTATCTGTTTTTTTGTCTCGAGCCGACTCCTTTCTGCTTTGGAAACCCTGTTCAATGTGACACTTTTTTTTTCGTATTCCTGGGCAGGAAACTGCAAAAGGTAGAGAGACAGACAAACGGAGGGAGGGCTGGGGGAGTAGAGAGAAGCCGAGAAAGAGCAAAGTGATTCACATCAAATGTAGTGAAGCTCTTTAATAGAATTTTGCGCCACGACAAGTGTCGTGGCAACAAGATAAGAGTGTTGTGTTTACTGGAGTAACCCCTTGGTTTTAAGTGCTATTGTTAATATCATAATTGTAGTATTGCGGTGGCTTCCCGACAATGCCGTTGCTCCGTTTCATTAAGGCGTGTAATTGGTGGAATTCTGATAGGATGGGCACAAGTAGCTTAATTATACACTGCTCACTGTGTTTACAGAGTAATTATTCCATCCAAAATGGTGTTACATTTTGAAAAAGTTCTAAGAAGTCACAATATTTCTTCAGGCCCTTGGTGCTGACAAATCATGCAGAGCTCTCTGCATCAAAGACAATACATTCCATTTCCCTGCACTGAGTGCCAGAGCACAGGTGTTGTTTTCCCTAAATGAAGTAGCACATTAGTTTTGCGGTTCGATAATATTCTATTTCTAATCTGAAAAGGAATGAAGAGCGCCCACCCTAGAATTCTATATCATAAATGTATTCTTTTTTTCTGACAAAGTTCCAAATCTGATTTAAGAAATCTGCTGTTTTAACGCATGCATTTCTTTTTGTCTGGTTGTGCAGGATGGAGGACTCTAGCTTGTGTCTTGGTGTGTCGTCAGCGGTGCCTGACGCTGATGCCCATCTGAGCAGTGCAGTGTTAAATGGCCGCTACCCCATCAGTCAGAAGCTTCATCAGCTCACTGCCCAGCTAGGACACGCCTTCCCGGACCTCCACCGCCCACAGCAGATCCCTGAAGAGAAAGCAGCAACGCCTTTGGACGAGAAGACTCACCACGCAGCCCTGGCCAGTCAACCAATCAGCAGTCAGATGGCCCTGCTGGCTAACCAGCTCAACCGAGACATTGATGCAGGAGCACTGAGTGGCTTGAATGGGCGCGTCGACCTGCAGCAGTTCCTTAACGGCCAGAACTTAGGCATCATGTCTCAGATGAACGATATCGAGGATGACGCCCGCAAGAATAGGAAGTATCCCTGTCCACTGTGCGGCAAGCGTTTCCGTTTTAACAGCATCCTGTCACTGCACATGCGTACGCATACCGGAGAGAAGCCCTTCAAGTGCCCCTACTGTGACCACCGAGCAGCCCAAAAGGGCAACTTGAAGATCCATCTCCGCACCCATAAGCTGGGCAATCTCGGCAAGGGTCGCGGCCGCGTGAGAGAGGAGAACCGGCTGCTGCATGAGCTGGAGGAGAGGGCCATCCTGAGGGACAAACAGATGAGAGGGAGCAGCAGCCTCCAGACAGCTCAAACACCACATCTGGGCCTCAATAGTACTGCTAACACCCATCAGCAGCAGCTTGGCTCTGCCTGTGGCCTCCTCCCACCCTCTGGCCTCGCCACTCCAGAGACTCTGTCCCAGCCTTCCTCATCACCCAAGCCAGCCGGCACACAGGATGAGCAGTCTCTGAACCCAGCCACCGGCTTCCGCTGCACCTTCTGCAAAGGGAAGTTTAAGAAGCGCGAAGAGCTGGATCGCCACATCCGCATACTCCACAAGCCCTACAAATGCACTCTGTGTGAGTTTGCTGCCTCCCATGAAGAGGAGCTGATAAGCCACGTGGAGAAGGCCCACATCACAGCTGAGACCACACAGGGCCAAGGTGGCGGCAGTTCTGGTGGTATGCAGATGGCCACTGAATTCCGCTGTGACGTGTGCGGCCAGGTGTTCAGCCAAGCTTGGTTCCTCAAGGGCCATATGCGCAAGCACAAGGACTCCTTTGAGCATTGCTGCCAAATCTGTGGCCGTCGCTTCAAGGAACCCTGGTTCCTCAAGAACCACATGAAGGTGCATCTCAATAAGTTGGCCATCAAGAGCAAACCTCCACAGCCAAGTGAGCAGGACATGGCTGCCGTCAATAGCATGAGTAATCTGGCTCAGGAGGCTCATGCCAACCTTTATTCCCGCTACATTTCCTGTCTTCAGGGAGGCTTCCTCTCACCAGACAAACAGGGCTTGAGTGAGCAGCACCAAATGTTGGCTAAGGCGGGGATCGCCATGAAGGAAAAAGAGATGTTAGGGAAACTCCTGGGGCCAATGGCAGGCGGTATGGGCCATGGGCTGGGTGAAAATGAGAAGCGCTCACTCCTGGGTTGTCTCAACCTTGTGCCACCGCTCAAGTCGAGCTGCATGGAGCGCCTCCAGGCAGCAGCAAAAGTGGCTGAAATGGATTCCCTCAATAGTTACCAAGCCTGGCAGATAATGGCTCGTGGCATGGCTATAGACAGGGCCTTCATGCCGAAGGAGCAGCAACAACATCAGCACCATATGCCCCAGAGTCAGGAAGATGAGATGGGTGCTACTGGGGCCTTGGCCTCCTTCTCAAAGGAGAAACAAGACTACTCCTTGATTGCTTCCAACGATAGCTCCAAGCAGAAGCAGCTCTCAGAGGCCTTGCAAGGATCCAAGGCTGCCGGTGGTGGCATGATGTCCATGAAAGAGGACGGAAGAGGCTTTGACAGTCACCGTGACATAATGTCTCAGCACGGTGGTGCTGAGGCTCCTGGAGCCCTGGCCGGCTTGGGAAGCCCAAACATTGACTACAGCCTCTCAAGCCTCTCTGGCATGAAAGAGAAGCCGTCAGAATGCCCTGACTGTGGAAGGGTCTTCAGAACCTACCACCAGATGATTGTCCACTCCCGCATCCACGGCAAAGACAGGAGAGGCATCGATGACGTGTTCCAGCAGCAAGGTCTGGACGAACGTCGTGGATCGGCCAGCGACCCCGAGTCCCAGTCCATCAGCCGCTCCACCACTCCAGGCTCGTCCAATGTGACAGAGGAGAGTGGAGCCGGAGGAGGACATTCCCAGACAGGAAGTGTCCAGGATGACAGCCCACATCCATCTTCACCATCTTCAGGTAAGCACATTAAATGAAAGGTACATACATATATATATATATATATATATATATACACATACTGTATATATATATATTGTATATATATATATATATACTGTATATATATATATGTAAAGAATGACAACAACTTTAATTTTTAAATCAGTCTAACGATGAAACTAAATCAAAATTGTATCCCATTGACATAATTGGCATTATATTTTAAGCTACACACTGATGTGACCGTCTGAGTCACTTCAGTATACAGTGTGTATTTAATCCTTCTCTTTAAAAGGAATGAAATCAAGTCAGGGACCCACTGAAGAATTAAATCCACACATTCCTCAGATGACTGAAATAATGAATGCATTCTTTTCAAATGTTCACATTTAGCTTTTAGATGATCCGCTACACACAGTCAGAGTGCATGTACATATGAATTGGGAGTTCTTATTTGTTTGAATTAAATTCACATAAGGATTTAATGTGTTGATGCAAGTTCTTGCGGTGGACATGAGTCTTTGTGTGTTCCGTGTCACTGCTGTGTTGCCTTAGTGTTGACACTAAGGCAAACATGAGACTCCAGACAACACAACACAGTCCTTCGTATTTGCAGGTCTAGCTCCCAGTGAAACGTGAGTAAAGGCAGGGAGCATTGGGACAAACTGTTTTTAACCACAGTGATTAATAAATGTCTTTAATAAACACGTTGGAGACAATCACAGCCCTCCCTCCTCCCCTCCTTACCCAGCAAACACAGGCCGGCCGGGGCTTGATAAGTGTATGTTTAGTGGGATTAAGGGAGGCTCGTTGCTAATGATTACACAAGTTTTTAAAGGTAACTTTCGCTTGCTCCTCAGGGCACTGTGCTGGTGTTAAGAAGCGCGTGCCGTAATTAGGTCACGACTATGCGATAATCAGTCGGTTTAAGCTAAACAAGACACTAATTAAAGATATACATATAAAGCAGGTCAAAAAATGGTGAACTTCATTTGCAAAAGAGAGGATGTGCTTTTAAGTCTTTTGGAAAAAAATAAATAAATAAATAGAAATATAAATCAGAGTGGCTTAGCTTAAGGCTGTAAGCAACTTAATTCCACCAGTGAAGACGAAATTGTTTATTTATTCACAGAGGCATGAAGTCCTTATCATGCGCGTGTAGTGTGATGGGTTTGAACATGGGACAGGCTATGTTTATTTTAATCTAAGAAATAATAACAGACAACCCCCCACCCCAATTAGGAATTAATGAAAATGAGAGTGAGATAAAAACCTATTTTCTTTATAGAGACTATTAAACATAACACTTTCTCAACAGGGTGGGGGTGTAGCCGATGTAATTATCTTCTGAATTTTAATGCTGGAAGTTTCTCTCTCCATCTCTCTCTCTCTCTCTCTCTCTCTCTCTCTCTCTTCCTCTCCTTCTCTGCATCTTTCTCTGTCTCTGTCTCTTTTGACACCAGCAGCACTTTGAATCTGATGATTTCAGCTTGTGGTGTCTCAATGGTTTCAGAAGTACTGTATTAGCATCCAGTGTTAAGTGTACAAAAAAGAAAGAAAAACAAATTGAAATAGTAATTGACAAATAAAAACCAATGGTATTTACCACCAATGCTAACAAAGCACAAATAAATGCAATAGATTTAGCTGAGTGGTTAAATCTCGCCCCCTAGGCATCTGTTGAGACAGAGAGTATGATTAAAGAGAAAATACAGAAATATGGGAACAGTATATACCAAAGACTTTGCATGATGCCCTAATGTTGTGCTTCCTGCTGTCTTTGTCTAGCTTTTGGTATAAGATTTGTGTACAGGTAGTGTGTCTGTGTCACCCTTAGCTGAGTTGCTCAGTCAGACGCTGTTCTGCGTGATGCAGTGGCACTATTCATGCTCTCTGCCATTCTGCCACTGTCACGTCTGAAAGGATGGCCTCACATTGTAATTGTGGAGCTTTGTCAGTGTATGTGTCAAAATATGATGTCAAAGTGTCGCAGACTGTTGGAGAGCTTTGCTATGGTTGAAAACTGAAGACTTGTGGTGAAGAAAAAATCCAAATTGTAAGACATCATCAAGGGCCTCGAGGTTGTTTTACTGAAAATAAAACAGATTAGATTTAAACATATAAAATCTGCAGGTGTTTTTTTTTTTTTGCAACTTCCTGTTTTTTTTTAAAGCAGAAGTAGCGAAACTTGTCTTTGTTCGCAACTCACACAATGTGATTCACATTTGGAGCACAGGGACTCTCAAATTAGAAACTTTGATGTGTGAGAAAAAAAAGGTGTCTAAGTGTCATCTGAACAAAAGTGTCATGCCTCTCTTACATGCATGTTTGTTGTGCGCGCATGTGTGCGTTTGAAGGGGGCTATGCTTTACAGTACGTGTGCATATCAATTTCTTGAGCAGAAAGCAGGATGTGGCCACTGTAACGATACCTTTATCTCAGTATCTAAGGCTTAAAAAAAAAGGTGTTTGTAATTGTCACTCTAAGTGTGTCTGTGTGCACACTTTCAATTGTGTACGTGCGAGCCTCTGCCCCAACTACCTACCCACGGCAGTTTTGTGCTAAACTTGAATTACAGTAATCAAAAATAACATCTCAACTGTGAAAGAAGGTCAGCTCTGTGCTTTTGTCTTTGAGACGGTGCTTGTTTAAAAGCAACAAGCATAAAAAAGAGAAGTGAGGGGAAAAAAAAAGAGCAGAAAAACAAAGGCCTCTGTCAGAAATGTCCTTCAGAGACCTCACCTATTACAATATAGCTTGGCAGTAACCTTCGGCGTAAAATTATTTATTCCCTTATAACAAAGCCATAATTACATTTATGCCCATCATTTTTTTTTCTTTTTTGTTGTTTGCTTATCCTTGGACTGACTTCACTTCAATATTGTTGTTTCCAGCCATTATCAGGCCTCGAAGAAGAAGATATGTTGAAAGGGAAAAAATAAAACAGTGCAGTAATAACGTTAGGAAGGTTCAGCAACAGGTAGACTTGCGATGAATGCAGTTTATCACCTCTGATGGGAAAGCATTGAAAAGCATTGCACTTTTTGCCTGCTCTAACATGCAAATACCCCACCAGTGAAAAATCCTCATTTTGCACGATAGCGTGAACTACAGTACAGTCAGAATGTAGCTGAATGTGTAAAAAATAGGCTTTTCTGCATGCATGTGAAGCCTAAAGCAGTAGAAGTCCTCCTTAATGTACCTCTACAACCTTCCCAATGTGCCTAAACCCCACTCCCACTTCTTGGCTCCTGGCTGTAAAAGACTCTATACACTCCCTCTGGCTCTCTTTTTCTTTCTCTCTCTCTCTCTCTCTCTCTCTCTCTCTCTCTCTCTCTCTCTTTCTCTCTCTCAAGAGAATCCCCCCATGTCTACATTTTTTAAGAGGAACGGCATTTTAACATGGCAAGGATTAGCCTGCATATCCCTGGTCTTTACCGCGGCTCAAACAAGCAGGCAAAATGCTTGTTCCATACAAATTGAAATTGGATTTGCCAACTTGACGCCTTAGGTTATAAAGCGTGGATACTCATCTAATTGCGTAGATACAATGGGGGCGTAATTACACATGCGGACAAACTGTTACAGTGTAATTACTATGTCATTAACAGGAATAAAGTGGAGTTGAACAAGATCCAGACTACAATGAATATGAATATGCAACCCAATATAGCAAGTTCTTTGTGGCTAATTTAAGTCAGTGAGTCATTTTTTTTTACTGGCAATGCTGGATAAGACGTACCTTTTATGAACTTGACAGGCAAAGAAATCGAAGATAAATGCCAAACCAAAAGTAATGGTAGGAAAATAACAGGCAGTGTAAAACAGATTAAAGGCAAATAATGTCATTACATGCTACAGTATATTCTTAGATACGTACCCCTAAACCTGCTGTTGCCAGTTCATACCCTAAAAAAAGTCCCCAGTTTTGAAAACCCAGTTTTGCAGCAGACATTAAAGATCAGATTTTGTCGAAGATGTTTTACTCTGAGTCTGAGTCTAAATTCTTTAAGACAATAGCAATGAAGTAGTGATTACAATGAACCAACATGGAGTTGTGCACAAACAAAAAACACATTTCTGAATATAGAGAAGCCATTGGACGCCAATGGCAACTAAAGCATTTAGTTTGAACCAATATTTTAGCTTAAAACTGTAATAAGGACCCAGGATCACCATGCATCCATGATTCTTTAATTGAATGGGATATTAGTTGAATGTTGAGGTCATTTAAGCGTCTCCTGCCTCTTCTTTTTGAGTCTATGATGCAGATTCCTAAATTGAAATGTGTCAAGTTCAAATCGGGAGGCATTAGCGGACAAAGAGCCAAACCAGAGCAGCGTAATGTGCCGGTGTAAGACCACCAGTTGATTTGTGGGGTGCTGGGGCAAAATGGATTGTGGGAATGAGGGTGACAGGGCTCAATAGGGGCCCAGACCTAATTTTTTTCCCAGGGCCTCTGAGTGGTTTAATCCAGCCCTGGTTATGGTTATGGGATGGGAAAAAAAAGACAAAACAAAACAAAAAACAAAACATGCACATGTGACAAGTGCCAGGCGTACAAGAGCAGCTAAAACTGCACATCAATCAGAGAGAGAAAAACCGCTGAAACCCATGATCAGAATCAGCCACTTTTAGCTTTGGCTTCGTTTCTAAGAAAATAATCTGTGCTATAACTAACACACCCCAGCTCCTTGTAATGTTACAGTACTCCTTCAGCACCTCATGCCGCAGCCAGCACTTTGAAATGAAGCCTGTCCGCCGTGGCGTAATATATGAACGTGAAACTATGTGCATTAAAAAATAATGAATTATGTCTCGTTTTTTTCACTTTCTCCCTGCTGCATAAATTACTTTTTCTTTGTAATTGACATCCGTTCCTCTACACCACCCCTCCCATACCCCACCACCCCCTTTGCACTATTCTTCTTTTCTCTATAATCAGAGAACTCAGCGGTTACAAAACCTGAGCTTTCTACCCCCCGCTCATTTGAAGGAGTCTGGCCTGTCATATCTGTATTTTTTATGTGTCACCAAACTTAAATAGACAGTCATTGTGTTACAGGCACATTCATTCCCCGAGCTGTATTTTTGTACAGTAGGTCAGGACTCTGGTGTCTGGTAAATGATAAAAGTTCTATTCAAACGCACTAATTGTCAGTGTGCTGCGCTGATTGACATGTCTCGGATAAATGCAGACTTAGTATTTTTGTACACGCTTGCACAATATAAAAGGCCAATTTATTTCTCTGTTCTTCTTTCTCTTATTTCTTGCACAGTTCATTTGATTTCTCTCTTCCTTTCTTGCTCTCTCTCCCCCTCTCCTACCCAGTCTCTCAGACTCAATTTGTAAATATTACCCATGGTGGGAATTAGCCAAGGCTTTTTAGATATTTTAAAATTCCAATTTTATTCTGACGCGTGTGTTTGATCGAGAGGAGGACTGCGAGCCCGGGTTTGCTCCTCAGTATTCCTGGGTGGCTATCAGTGGCTAGCCTTGTCCATGAAACATTTATCAGCCTGTTTTATGTCTTAATGATCACGTTAGGATTCCCCGCTTGGTTATGAAGACGGGACAGAATGAGGGAGAGAGAGAGAGAGAGAGAGAGAGGAAAAAAAAGAAAAAAATGGACTGTTGAGAGAGTGGTGGTGGAGAGGCGATGAAAAACTGACACGGGCAATCCAGAAGAGAGGGACTAGAGCAGAGTGAGAAAAAGGAGAGAGATGACAGGGCATCACATTCCTCAGTAAACAGCATCACATTATGCCATCCACTCTTTTCAACTCCGAATCTTTGCCAAAGCAAAGCTTACTGTACCTTTCTATGGGAACAAGCTTCCTTGGCTCTCCCTCTCTCTCTCTCTCTCCCTCTCTCTCTCTGTCTCTCTCTCTTTTACACACACACACAGACACACCTCCTCCCTCCTCCTCTTCTTCCTCTTCTGTTTCTCCCCCCTCCATTCCTTTTTATGTTTTTATAATTAAAACATAATATTTATCTTTCCATAACAGAAGGCTGCCTTACTCTGTCAGGTAGACTGTTTGCATATTAATATTCTTAATACATCAACAAGCTATCTTCTCCGGTGTCACCACAAAAACTGAGCAAGAATGGAGAAAAAGAGGAAGGTGACTCGCGAATGCAGCTCCTTACTTCTACTACACGTTTTCTCTTAGAAACTTTGCTTGATTGAACGCTCAAAAATAAGAGAAGAAAGCCTTAAAAAAGAAAAGAGGTAGTGACATAGGAGAAGGACATAAATCAACACAGCAGCAGTCGTATCGCGGCATGTTTGCTCAGTCTCCACCTCAGGATGCGCATTTACAGTATATGCACAAATCCTGAACAAATACGCATTTGTTTCTTCTTCAGTCGGAACTCTCCTCAGCCTAAGATGCTCCTCCTTTGATTGTTTATGTGTATTCTTAACAGAGGGCATGAGAGAGCGAGACAGGGGAGAGAGAGGGGAGGAGGGCAAAGCTGAGTGAGGGTGAACGCCAAGTTTCTTTTCTCTGTCTGGTGACAGCTGTCCGACTCCGTCAATATGGAATTCCTGTGAAATGAGGCAGAGCTCTCGGACAGGGAATGCAAATGGATGATGGTCGGGCTGGTCGCGGCGGGCAGGGCGGGTGAGACGGGTGAGGCGGGAGGGGTGGGTGGGGGTTGGTGTTTGAACAAGTTAACTTGGGCATGATTGGAGTTCCTCCTGTGTGTCTGAGAGAGAGAGAGAGAGAGCAAAAAGAATACATTGACCCTTGCCTCATTAAAGATGGAGGGCCAGGCATGTGATACCATGACTGAGGAATCTATTGCTTGCTCTTTTTTTTTCCCTTTTTCCTCCCCTCTTCTCCCTCTCCCATGCTGTCATTCTTTAATTTTGCCGCCTTGCCTCCTCCCATCTCAATCTCCTCCTCTTAACCCCATTGACAGGTCACATAAAAAAGCTTTTGTATTAACATCAGCGCGCTGACACGAGGGGAGCAGAGAGCGACATGAAAAATGTGCTGTTTTCTTTTCTTTTTTCCTTAGTTGTAGCTATCTCCTCATCACAAAAAAGACATGGGACATGGGAGAAACGAGAGAGGGAGAAAGGGTGGAAAAGTGAGTGAGGAAGGGATTAAATCCAGGGATTAAGATCTCTGAGCTTTCGTTTTTTTTTTTTTTTTCACTCTCTCCCCCTGCCACATTCCAATTGTTCTTAAAATATTTGGCAATGTCAATTAGTAAGTGAGCAGAGCTAGCTGATGAACACAATTTTCCAGGCGACTGAGCACCCTATTGTTGTGGAGCGAACAGCAGATTTCTGAGGTCATTATCATTCCCTGTTAGCCGTGCCCAGCTGCTCTCCTCTTGGCTCCAGCCAAACTCTTCTCTCTCCTTTTTTTTCCCCCTCCTGCTCTTATACATCATCCCTCGCTCTCTCCTCTCCTCTCCCCTTTTCCTCTTTCCTCACCAGCTCAGAGGTGGTTAGTAGCAGGCAGCAACAGGGGGCGTTGAACAAGAGAAGGGAGGGTGGAGTGAGATGGATATAGATATAGGAAAGAGGATATAGGATATACAAGTGTTTGATAATTTATCTTGTTTTTAACTCTACACGTGATCATCAAACTTGTAGTTCACAGAAACTTGTCTTTTTTTTTACTCTAAAATAAAACACTTGAAGCAGAGAAAGGTTGGAATAAATGGCTTTATTATATTGGCAAATGCTGTTGTCTTGAGCAACCTCTATTAAAAAATATCATATGGTGTATTTGAAACGGCTTTCAGTGAAGAAGAAATGTCACGCTAAAACATATTGCAGCGCAATGGATGTGACGCAGATGAGATTGAGAACAAACAGAAAAAAAACAAAAACACCTGCCTGCTGTTACATTTTTAATGCAGAGTGAAGCCAAAGTACAATAACGATAATATTTTTTTTCCCTCTTCTTGCCAGTTGTGCAGTTAATGTGTTCCCTGAGGCCTTCTCACCTTCATTTTCTCTCCTTCCTCCCTTTCTCTCCTCCACCTTATTGCACCCCAAACACCACCAGCACATCCCACCCATGGGTGCACCTCCCCCCCAACCTCCACATCCCCTCACACCTCCATAGCACAGCATTTCCACATCTGTAAAAACTGAAAACTATATTTCCCAATGTTTGTCTCTCTATGTTTGAACGTACCACGTTTAAAAAGGGAAAAAAAACAGCAGAGAATTCAAAGATGTTTGACCAAAAACTCATGAACTGGCGTACAGGACTCAGGTGTCAGTCCTCACTGCTGCACATACTCAGTCTCACCTCCCGTTTCTCTCATCTGCCTTGTCCAACCAGTAGAAAGTTTTCATGAGTTAATACTGGTTGGTTGTGGGTGCTATGAATGTGTGTGTGTGTGTGTGTGTGTGTGAGAGAGAGAGAGAGAGAAAGAGACAGAGGAGGAGGAAGACAGCGAGAGAGAGAAGTGAAAAAGGGTGAGCGGCATCAAAGCGTTGCTCTCAGCTGCAGCTGCCAAGCTTCCTCGTCCCCAGTTAGCAGCCATCCAGCTGTCAGGCTGCGCGAAGAGGAAGAGAGGGGGGAAATCTCTCACCAGCCATATGGTCCCCAGTTCTGTCGGAGACACTCCACGCTCCGTGGGCAAATGGCAAACTCATATATCTAATCAACACTCTTAATATCCAGACCTGAGACCCAGGATATTTTCAGAGTCTTGCCTTTCAACAACACAGCAAAAGGGTAGTATGTGGGATATGACCAAGCACTTATATAGTACAGAATGTGTTTGTGGGGGTGTTAATGTGTGCTTTGCTAAGCACTGTACACAGGTTATAGTGGTCATGTAGATCATAAAAGATAAAGCCGCCAAATCTGAAGAGAACAATTTCCTGTAACAGCTGCACATGATGGGAAGTTATTCATGTATTTTTTTAGGACCTGTTTTAGTTGAACAACATACATTTTGGGAACTAATCGGTACCGGTAGCTGTGTTTCTATCATAGTTTTATTCCCTTTCCCTGTAGTGGTTGTATTTCACATTTAGAATAATTTCATATTCGTATTCGTATTATGTGTATCTGACTACTAAATGTACTTATATGTTACTGACTTGATCTAGGGAAGCAGATTGATTGTAAATAGGATGAAAAACACAAAAATGATACATAAATGATCTTGTAGGTCGGCTGGATCGACTTGAGCCCTTCTTTTAGTAGAGCAGAAGCCGTTAGCTGTAGCACAGCTAGCCTTTGAAAGCACGGGCTTGAATACAGCTTTGTGCTGTATCTGTTAGCGGGATGCTACACCTGCTCGTCTAATCCTGGCAGGCCTCTGCCTCCAGTCTCTCCGGCAAGCAGACTAACGGGCGCCTTATTGCACGGCAAGCCGCCCTGAATCACGGGGAGGTTTGTCAGTATTACAGCGACATCGCTGTGTAAAGCTTGGAAACAACCGTCGCCCCCTCCTCGTCAGCGCTGAAGAGCGCAAATCCCTCCCCGGTTCAGCAAACAGCTATTAGTGTATGGATGGAGCATGTAGCCTGCAGTGGAGGTTGTGGATGTAGTAATTGGTATGTGTGGGAGAGTGAGATAGACAGAGGCAAAGACAGAGAGAGAGTGAGAAGAAGAGAGACAGCGTGAGAAGGAGAAGTGGAGAGAGATTTAAATAGAATCAAGAGGTATGGACGGGGTGGGGGGGGGGGGGATTGGGTGGAGGGAGTTATCCAAGTCCCACAAATCTTTGTTCAACCCAACAACCTGAAGCAGAGGCCATTAAAAAGGAAGGGAGAGGAGGCTGAGATAGCAAGCGAGATGGATACGGTGGCAGCGATGGTTTGGAGGGACAGTAACTTTAATGGCCCCACTGGGTTTTTAATGAGTGTTGTGCCCCAAACAAAACGAGCTAATTAGTGTTATCATCCATATATCAGACCCTACACACACCAGTGAGTTTGCAGGCAAGATACAAGCACAACCGCTGTACACACACTTTGCAAAAAACCTGATCAAAGAATTTTTTCAGCTTCTTTACAGACACTTCCTCCCCATGTTTTTCTTTTTGTGGACATAAACTCCTTAAAATTGAGTTTGTTTCTTTTCATGAAAATGCTGCCAATTCATTCCTGTTTTTGAATTTGATTGTCTCAACCTATGCGGTAACACTCTGTATTCGCTTTCCATTTCGTCCTAATTCAGCCTGAAGTGAGCCTCCTACACAGACACGCACACACAAACACACACACTCTCAGGCCTATAAGGCCGTGCCCTGTTTGTGAGAGGAGCGATTATGTCTACACTGGTTTAAAAGCAGGATAACAATGCCACGAACGCGCATTTGGAAAAACAGAAAAGGGCTCAAGCCAATATCCTGGCATTTGGACTCAAGCCGCTGTTACCTGCGAATAAGCCGCGTGTTTGTCACGCCATTGCCTCTGGTTGACCACACCGCCCCACCAGCCCCACACTTTATTTCTCTTGCACTAAGCCTATTATAAAATCAATAAACAATTGAGCTTTTTTCCAGTCCTTTTAAATCTTTTTCTCCTCTATATATCCTCTGAGATGAAGGGGAGGCATGCAGGCAGCGGCAGCAGAATGGAGAGGGAGAGAGAGGAAAAAAAGAGAAAATAAGAAGAAAGAAACCAGCCAGTAACCCCTTGTTTTCATACAAATGAAGTCAAGTGAGTTTTTAACCAACTGGCGTCCATGTCAGGAGTTATTAGCCAGTTGTTTCTCCTCCAGCTGTGAGCTGCTTGGACCTCAGCTATGACGTTTGCAGTCATGGGAAAAGGCCGCGCGGCTTTGTGTGAAGACAGAACAATGATTTCCCTGCGTGATCTGATAACAGTGGTCTGTGTGCACACAGCATGTGGTAACTCATATTCACCATAAAATTTCCCATTTGGTCTTTGACCCCCCGCGCTACCGCATGAGGAAGCTGCGTCTAGGTTTTTTGTCACATCGCTTCATGTGACTTTTGAAGTTGGTGTGGTTACAGCAAGCTTCGCGGGGATGATTGAGGGATTTTTAATTGTCACATTCTCGAAATGTAATAACCCCTTGAGTTGATAAAAATCAACAAACACCAACTCTGACAGCTGATTTTCGAATTAGGCATCAAAAAACGTTGCGTTTACAGATTTTAATTCCTCCTGTCAGTTTAAACTCATATTTCAAGCTCAGCGGTAGGCAGATGACAATACAAACTTCTTTTTATTCCACCAGTCACAGAGAAGTTGGAAATTAGAATGTCTGCTACAAAGCTGCGCCCACCCCATCCTACCCACACCCCCACCCTACACACACGCACAGTTTTCCCCCCATTTTTCCAACTTCTCACTTTGTTTACTCCTCGAGTCTTCTTGGAGTGCAGATACAGTAATTACCAGTGATCAAAACCAGCGCAGGTTTTTCTTGCCGATGCGTTTGATGTATGCATGACATAGTGTGTCGCCACATCATCAATAACAGGGAAACCAAGCAATTTGTGGGGAATCAGCTATTGCCAAGCATGAGTTAGTAGTAGATGCTACACAGAGAAGATGCAGTGTTGCGATCATCTTTACCGCAGCTGTGTACTGCGATGAGATGCTGTCACATCTTGGGTTGGGAACGAAAACTGTGTTCCAATTTAGAACCAAGTTGAACATACCCAAAAACTTTTGGGGAATTTCGGGTCTGCTCACTGGTTCCATCTAAAAACTTTACTCTCCTCTGAGGTCAGCACACAAGCCTCTGCGTTATCACCTCTGTTATCTGTCATAACAGAGGTGATAACTTTGCACTTTGAAAAGTTGAGGCCGGCTGGTCAGCTCCAGGAACTGAAAGCTATTCTCATTGAAATCACCCTTGACAGTGAGATATCACCAACAGGGAATAGCGTGTGCAGCCCTGAGAGAGTTCTTCCTCAATTTGCCCGGCAAGATTACATGTATGACCTGAAAAGGCAGCTACACTGATCTGTGTGCATAACCTTTTTTCTGATTTTTTGGTTTTATATGACTTAGTTATGGACAGGTGTTTCACTGCACTGACTACTTAAATTTGTATTTTACCTCTACCTTTTCTTCTACATTAATGGAATCCAGATAAGGAGTGGAAACGGACGAGAAGCAGAATCGGAATCGGAATTGATACTCAACCCCATTCACAGCATTTTGTTAGGACGACAGAGTGGTGCCTGTTCCCAGGCCGCCATCTCTCGCCACGTACAGTGGCCGGACTTTTGACTGCGACAGATTTCGACAAGCTGTCCATTGCGTCATCTTGGACTTTATTCTTTGAGCGAGCCGCCATCTTGGCTGACCCGCCTCTCAACACGCCTGCTATTGGCCGACCCTTTCCCTTAACCGAGCTCCCATTGGCCAGCAACTCCGCCCGCCCTGCCTCGAGCCAAGCCTCCATTGGATGACTCAGAAGATCTCTGGAAGCCTCTCGTCAGGATGCTCTAAAGGAGTCGAGATGTGGACCACGGTTTGTAAATGGTCCTGGCTGCCACTTGCTGGTCTTAGACCAGGGCCTGCGATACTCCCCGGGTGCGTTTGATGCTGGAGGAGCGCTTGGCTGGCATGTTGCTTCTCCTCCAGGGTTTGTCCCCCCGCGGGGACCTTGTGTGGGCCGCTGGTGGTGACTGTGCTTCAGGCAGCTTGGTGTGGCCATGTGTGTCACATCTCCCCCTCCCTCCCCTTCCTGTCAGCCCAACAGACGGAGGGCTGCATCATGGCGACTGTCCTGTCACACTTGGATGATGCTTCTTCGCCTCAGAGTTTGACAGTGACTCGCCTTGGTGACAATTACCATCGGAACCAGCTTTCTTATCCACCTGGTTCAAAGGGTCTGAGCTGGAGATTGGCAGGCATTTAGTTCTTTTTTTTTTCTTTTTCTTTTTTTCCCCTTCTCCCAATGTTGCCATACTGTGGAATTTATTTTACTGCTCCATTTGCATTTCTCTTCCATTATGGCATGTTAAAGGGGACCTCGAATGGAATCAACAAACATTTTTATCTCAGCCAAAGATGTACAGCAGGTCCAAAACTTCATCATTTCTTCAGTCACAACTTTAAATGCAGCTAAAACTCTCTTGAATCTTAACAGAGACACGGTGTGACAAAAGATACGTGATAAGATAAGTGTGAGAGAACTATAAAATAACTATAAAATAACCAACTTTAAACCATCTCTAAAACTCTGCCTCTGTTCAGGTTTGGAAAGTAAATAAAAGCACCAGAGTGCGAGTCTTGTCATGTAAAGGCTTGTAAGGTCACGCTTAGTCACGTATGCTCATATACAGTCACATTAAACCAGGAAAAGTCACGTAGTTATTCATGTCAGTGGCAGACAAGACAGCCAAGAAGCGTAAAGCAATGTGGGGTTGCCAGATTAGCATCAAAGGACACCAGATCCCTAACAGACAAACATCTGAAAACAGGATCGGAAAAGGGCTGTAAAATAGCTTCTATGTTAACACCAGAGAACAAGAATAAATTCTCAATTCAACAGTACTAGGTCCCCTCTAAGTGTTCAGTACTTTTCACATGATGATACCTTGCTGAGGGTAGCCGCCTCTGCACAGATAGCCGAGGCCTCCGGTCCCTGTTTGCAGGGCCTCTTGCCACCATATCACACCTCTATTCACCAGTAGAGTCAGAGTGAAAGAAAGCCACTCTGTAAGCATTTGTGGTCCCTCCCTTTACTCCCTGTGTTTTGCTCCTTCTTCCCCTTATTTCCACTGGGAGGAACACTGACCTCATTTGTGAGGACAATAACCCCCTTGACTTTGGGGATTAAGACATGAAACCTTTGTGGATTAATTAGGTTCAGAGCTGAATTCATTTTGTCGCCATGGAAGGCAAAGAGAGAATGAGGAAAGAGGAGGATCTGGGCTGAAGGCTCCATTAGGAATTTTTGTGTTTGCCCAGATAGATATATTAAAAACAAATGTTGGGTTCTGATCACGTTTAAATCCTCTAACAGAATGGGTCTGCGTTTACTCACTGGGCTAAGCATTAGCATGGGAAGTAACAGTAACACAAACTGTCAAATCACAGCAAGCATTATGGAGTCTTATACATCAGTGCTGACTTCAAACTGGGATTTTGTGAGCGTGGAGACAAGGCTAGCTCGCCAAGCTTAACTCTTTGGCAAGGTTACACATGCAAATATGGTTTGCCGGACTATCTTCAATCCGCAATAGGCTGAAGTCGGAATCTGTGCATTCACGCCTCTAGATCTACTCTTAAGCTTGTCACACATAATGTAGCAAGTTGCGGTCCTGACAATGCCGCAGGAATCACATTATCTCAGTTGTCTTGGTAACAAAGCAAAGTGTTTGTTTTCCAAGATGCGGTGCAATTGCAATTTAGATGCTTTACACCTATTGTGCTTTTTTTTTCTTTTTCCAGTCAAGAGCATATGTTGTTTGAACATATCTTTAGCTTGCAAAAAGGGGGGGGGGGGGCTGTTAGTTAGATGTTTTTGTTTTCAAAATAACAAAGGTGTTTGTTTTTTGTGTTTTTTTTTTCACCAAAGGCACAACAGAAGATGTGTTAATGCATGTTTCGTGTCATCTTGTGCTCGCTGTAAATAAAAGCTGAATGTTGGCTTATTAGAGTAACACCTTCTGAATGCGACAGCCCCAGGTATAGCTCCCTTATGGACCAAGTGTTGAACATGTGCTTGATGAGATGCCTTCCTCACTTTCATTTACAGCTCTTCTAATGAAGCGCAGCTCTTGCCGTGCCTGTCGACTCCTTTATATTTCTTCGCCTGCCCTCAAGTTAGCGCCGCCCGACGGCCCACACAGCGAGCATATGTTTGTGTTGATCGTAAGGCTGTTATAGCAAGTCAGTGTCTCTTATCCTCTTGGTGTTGGCTTGTAAAACATAAACCTCTGTGTGAGGATCTCGGACTGTATCATTCCAAAGGCCTAGATTAGGCCGCAGATTCCTGCACATGGAGATTATAGCGCTTTCTAAATCAGAAGGCACTTTTCAAACAAACCATGTGTGTATTACTTTGAGAATGTCACACGTTGCCTCATCTGTGCACCAAGCAAGGACACAAAGTCTTTCCAGACTTCACTGTCGCCACATTTAGAGGTACTGTTGTTTAACCCTTGGGCCGGCATCCAGTTTAGAGAAGACAGCTTCTTCTCCTCTTCTCCTCTCCTGAGGACACAGGTTTATCCTGGGGCTTTCACAGGGACACACTCGCACTTCCTTCCCCAGTGTTCCCGTAACCCCCCCCCCCCCCCCCCATCGTAAGACATGGAGCTAAATCGAGGCTAAGCCACGCATCACCCTCACCGAGGGGGATGGATCGGCCAAATGCCACCTCTCCTGGCGGGGCTCACAGGTAGGGTGTAATCGTGCCGGCACAGTCCTCTCAGGACCAGAATCAGGTATTTCCTATTAGACACAGAGATGAGGGGTGGATTTTCAGGAGAAGGATGGGAAAGCCGGTTTGGTCAATCCTCCCTCCCCTCTCTCTCTCTTTCTCAGTATCTCAGTCCTTTCGCTGATGCTCTCGGCTTCTTTTGTCCCTCAGTTCTCGCCTCTTGATCCTCGACCCCCCCCCTCCACACACGCACACACACACACACGCCACAATTCTACCTGTTTTGCTGGTTCTTGACAAGACAGGATTTTGTCTTCCCTGGCATCCCCTTGTTTCATCTTTTAGAGAGAAGGGCAAAAAGAGGATGAGGGATTGAAAGTTTGTGGAGGAAAAGTTTTTGGAGGACGTTTCTGGATTATGTTCACAAGGCACAAGCTGCTCACAGTGTGAACATGGCACGTTGTCAATGAGATCTATTTCCATGACGATTATTTTTATACTCCAACAATCAGGGAGCCGACAGCACAGTACCACAGGAGGGAGGAAAAAAAAGTCTTTCTTCCAATTCGATACACCCTCTGTAACATTTTAGCTGTAAATACTAACAAAGCCATGAGGGAGAATATAATGACAAGATATCAACCTTCTCCTGGCATCACAAATTCCCATTCTAGTTTAACTCAGTGTCCTGTTGAGTTGTCAAGTGTAAGTGCACCGAACCTCAGGCTGCATGCGTCTTCTGATCGGATGCTCTCCACTGCTCAGTGTTGCGGTAAATGCAACATCTGATGGCTCTCTGAAATCCAGCGTGTTGGACAGGTGAGATGCAGCACTGAGCGTCACTTTTCAGATGCGAGTTAGCACCATGTCACCCATCCCCATCTGTAAGCTTTCAAGCCTGTATGTTCAGCCTGTGTGTGTGTGTGTGTGTGTGTGTGTGTGTGTGTGTGTGTGTGTGTGTGAGAGAGAGAGAGAGAGAGAGAGGGAGTGAATGTGTGTGTCAGGGAGTCTGAAGCAATTCAGACTGGCTTTATCCACTGTGTGTCCAAGAATTGTTTTGGAAACTCTTGTAAAAAAGAACATTTGCACAGTCTTTCAAGAATATGGCAACTAAACAACTAATTTGGAATTCACTGCCATATTCAGTGTCACTATTTGACTCGGTGTTTGGCAGACTAAAACAGGGTACAGATTGAGAGACAGTGTCACAGGGAGAAGGAAATGTCTTGCCTTCTTCATCTGCCATGCACATTGCCCCGCATGGAACACCATAATCACCATCCAAACCTGGATAGAAACGACCGGTAACGTTCGGCACCTTCTTTACGTTGAGTCTGAGATGACGGTGGACGAGTGACGACGTATTGGAACGCGTATACGACTCTTCTCTCAGTGTCTTGCGTGCTCAGTGGGCTGTTGGAGGGCTTTCTGCAAGACAGAAGGGCCTGGCTGCAGAGTGGGGCGAGAGCCAGCCATCTTGATGATTTTTTCGGGGTGCATCACCATCTCTCCGCCGGCGCCAAGTGTGCACCAAGGCCACGCCATTCACTGTCGAGAGTGTGTGATAGGGGCACGCCATCTCGCATCTCTTCCAGGCATCTCAGAGTCTCTGAAACAAAGATGAATCTGTTTGCCACATTAAAGACAAACGCTGTGATTTCTGCGAGCAATAGAATTGTAATTCGGTGAAGCCGTAATGAATGCAGTGAAATTGTTGTCTAGTGAAACGTTTTGTGAACTCGATTAGAGGTGCTAAACCATTTATTTGTGAAGTCTGTTATTGCAGACATAATTTGTGGTGGCAGCACAGTTTACCTAATTTTATTTATGTATTCCCTTGGTCAATGTTGTTTCTAAATGAATGTGGCAATTTTTTTGTCTTATCGACGAGCATTAATGCTAAAAAAGAGTTACATGCGATTGACTGTCAGCCGCGTATGAACTCGTACATTTAGTTTACTGCTTCCATGAATGCATGTCAAATAAAAACAGGCATATATTTAAATGAGTGCAAATTAAGCCATCGGCTCAAATTTGCCGTACAGATCAAAATGACTAAAAATATGAATCTCAATTTAAAATGTCTGCAAAAAGCACTTTTGTCCTCCTGTTATTTGACGTGTAAAGCACATGCAAAGCTCATTTCACCTCCTCTTTTTCCTGCCTTTCTCTCCTCTCTCCCTTCCTCCCTCCCTCCCTCCCTCCCTCCCTCCCTCCTCCATCCCCCCCTGCCCCCAGTCTAAATTAATGCCACATAACACCGATCGATGTATCCCTGCTAATCGCGTTAGACGTTTTGTTTTAAAATACCAGCGCCCAGCTGGTGACTCCTAGCACTCATCTGTTTGTCTCTGTCTCTCTTTCTCCCTTCCTCCATCTCTCTCTGTTCATTTTCTTCCTCGATCCATCCCTCCCTCCCTCCTTCCCTCCCTCCCTCTTTCTTTCCTCTCTTTCTCTTTCTCTCTGCATCTCTATCTCGCCACAGTGTGTTTGCATTACAGGCTGGAGGGAGGGGTGGGTGAACAATTTGGCCCAAATCCTAGGTATCACATATCTGACCATATTTCAAGCCCAAATGAAGCATGTAAAAAAAAAAAAGAAAAAAAAAAAGAAAAAATCCCTTTTTCGCTTTAAAGGTCAGACATTAGTGCTGGTAAAAATTGATCTGTGGGTTTATGAATTTAGCCCTGTTGTTGGGGCTCCTTTGTAATGGAAGATTCAGTGGGGGAAGCTTAACATTGCATTGTTTTGCTTTGACAACGCAGCCACGAGAGCCCGTGCAGCTGTTCCCCATGCTCACAATGGCAGATTAATTAACACAATCATGTGGCGCTGGCTCGGGCTCAACAGCCAGGTCTGCTCGGGGATAGATAGGTAAATCCTATACATGCATTTCCAAACTACCACTGAACATTCTTGTGATACTGCGCCACAACTAGATAGATTTGGTGGCTCACTGGTCATCTGTAGGCGAGTGAAATTAAGGTTGAACAGGGGGATCTTTTGCTAATTGCACTGATGTCGAAATCGTTGCCTGCGTTTAGGTGTTTGTCTGTGAATTTTCATTTTGCATTTCAATTGCATTTCAGATATCTGTTTAAATGCATTCCCCCATGCACACACGCATGTGTGCGTGCCTGTATGTGTGTGTGCTGGACACTCACGGCAACGTCATCCGGAGCCTGTCTAATTAAGATTCTGCCGGTCGACCCGTCTCTCTTACTTACTTAGTTCCCTGACATTTTAAACTGTCTATTATGCTGCCTGGCTTTCAGGTGCAATGCTGTGTAAATGGCAAGTCAAAAAATTATGTATCTTTTACATACAGTTATCCATCAGGGATGAGGGGGACCCGGTGTTTAAATTATTACCAGACTCTGTGATCTTTCCCAATTGATCATATCACTTTACGTCCTTGCTGTCACTCTATTAGCACCTTTCCTCCTCCCTCGCTCCTCTGCCATTCTTCCCCACTATTATCCCCTCACCCTCCTCCTCCTCCTTCTCCTCCCTGTTACTCCTGTTATTCATTTTATTTATTATTTTTAATATTTCATCACAGCCTGCCACACACAAACACACACCTCTCCTCCAATGTTTTGCATGAACATGACCGCAGTTTGTCAATATTTTACCCTTGGCCCATCCCCTGTGTTGATATAATGATCACTTAACAGTCAAGAGTAAGGCGAGGAGGAAATTAGGGCGTCGGCAGCAGAGAGGACAACAACACTGAAGCAATTATGTTTCTTTCAGCCCAAGCATTCTCACGTTAATGAAATCCCTTATCGTAAGGGGAAGAGGAAGGTGGGGAGGGGAGGACAGGTGCACGAAATGTACGTCGTTCATTTATCTTATTCTCTGAAATGAACGGAAGGAGCGGCAAGAATAATGTAGAGATAAAGTCCGGGCAACAAGTGTGTGTAGTATTTTTTTTTTATTTTTTATATTGCCAGCCCTGCATTTTGCAATGACGGAGGAAAGAAAAGGTGAGAAAAGGAGATGAGTTTGTGAGAGAAGGAGGAGGAAGAGGAGGAGGAGGAGGAGGAGAGAGAAGCGAGGGCACGGTGTATCACACGTTAGCATCTTCCTAAAGGACAAATCGAAGACACTCCCCATGCTAACATTTGCAGTATTTACCTTCCTGCAAAATGTCTGCCCTTTTCCTTTATAGATGAGATCAGCCTGAGTCTTGGAAAGACACAGAGATGCAACTGAAGACCATATGACAAAACGGTTGCGATCGCAGCCTGTGTGAGAAGTGCTACGTGGCTGACTGTGAGGTGATGAGATGAATGATGACAGATTTCCAACACCAAAACTTTTTGCGAGGGAAAACTTTGGAACACAGAGGCCTTTGATCTGCAGGCATCAAATGAGCTTTTTTTGTGAAATCAAATGTTTGCATTGTGTTCTGCAAGATTTGCAAGAACATTTCCATCCGAAGCATATCTGAGATGCCTTATGTATTTTTCAGCGGCGATGAAAACGTCTGTGGCTCACGCTTAAGTGCATACTTCAAGTATTTTTAGAGGCTGTGAGTGACGCCAGGTGTGCAGCAAATTTTCCATGAAATCTGCAGAGGGACGGACAGAGTCTCTGCGCTGAAGAGAGGGAAGACTTTTGGGAGGACAGTACATAAATAAATAAATGCCCCGGTCCTTGTTAGTTGCTGCTATTAGCCGCGTCAGGCTGCAATGACACTAATGTCTGCTTTGGGGCTGCTGTGCTTGGCTTCTCGCTGTCTCTCCTGTAAAAGAAGGCTATCTGATTGGAAACAGATCTGGGGCACTGGGGGGGCTCACCCCAGCTCGTTGGATTTAATGACCCATTTCCTCAGCTGCCTTGTGCCACAAGCAGTTAAACGACAGTCAAGGTGCCCAGAGGTTCCCTACCATGGGACCGGGGAGAGTACAGAGTACACTCGCTGTAGAGACAGAGTGAGTAATAGAGAGCGACAGACCCCGGCTACCAAGCAGCAAATCAAAGCCTATTTCCCCAGCAGGAAGTTAACTAGCACCCACCACAGTTTCAAGTCAGATGTTTCGGCGCATTCCAGGAGTTATTTCATGATCAAGTGTAGGAATTTACTTCCTTTGGTGTGGCCGCACGTCTGACAGCATCCAGGAACTTCACTAATAGAGAGTTTTTTCCCCAGTCAAGAAATTCAAATTGAGACATTTTATTTTATCTAATTGTCCACTGAGGCTTTTCCCAGTGGGGACGAGCTTTCTCTTGAACAGATTTCTCTTAGCTCTCATCAAAGGCAATGGGAAAAAGCACAGGGTCTGGTTTTCCTAACAGCATCTTAAGGCTAAAATGATCAGAAAATCTGTTTCACCAGCTACTTGAGCTTAAGTGCGAGCGTCGTGCGAAAGTTAATCACGATCAGCCGTGTTTCTAATTAAGTAATAGTGGATTTTTTTTAAGAAGTGACGATGTTTAACGTCCAAAAAAAAGAGAATAAGTCAGTCAGATGAATTCAGTAATGCCTGTCGCCATCCTCCTCTGGCTCTTTTGACTTATTATTAGTGTTTTCCCTTTGCTTGTAAAACCTCTTTGGCAGTCAACTGCATTGTTCCTCTTTTCCCTCCGTTTACAGTGGGAACTCTGCTCGACATACTTCACTGTACTGTCTATATGAAAAATCTTCATTCTTTGAAACCCACAACATTTATTCTAAGAGTTAAGCCTGAAATGATATAGAAGTAGCTTAATATGTGAAATAGCTCTTGACCAATAGAACTTATAGCGTTAAAAAATATAGTGTAAGACAAATAGTATAAGGACAAATGGGCCACAGTGCTTTTAAATAGCACCATGGATTATACGGCTATCAATACAACCCCGCCTTTGTTCAGCACTATTGTTTTCCATTTATAAGAGCGTGTGTACTTGACCTTCACCGCAAGTACAACTCAGGCCCCTGAGGAGAGACCTAAAACGGCCATCAAACTTCCACCACAAAAAACTTGAGCGGGCTCTGCTCCTATCAAGCTAATGATCAATTATTAATATCCACAATCCAATCCTTGATGTGACTGCATGGATATAGAAAGCAGGCAATTATGTGCAACTGTCTTATTTGGGTTTTGGCCGCCTCCATCTCCGGCCTGCGCCTCCCTCCCCATGCGTTGAGCTCCCCCTATAAATATATAACAGATAGTTCCTCTTAGCACACCACAAGTTCTTATTAGTGCCCTCTCATTGCAGATATCCAGATCCAGATTAATTTGTAATTAGTCTTGAGTTGTTGAGCCTCTGAAAGATAAAGGATTCCAACTCCAATTCTATTCGCCCCAAACACTGACGATCTCTTAAAAAGAACAAATGCTCTGGTGCTTGATAAAAATAGCTTAAGCTCTGACTTATTTGTTTGGTGACAAATGCCAGACACATATGTCTGAATGGCTTGGGTGAAGTAAAGCAGAGAATAAATGAGTTGGTCCAGAATAAACCTCATCATTGTGCATCCCTGCATGTTTGTTTGTTGAAAAGAAGAGAGCAGAGAGCGAGAGAGAGGGAGCTCATCAACACATCAGCTTGACACAGGCAGCCCTAGCAGCATAAATTAAAGAAAAGCAAAAAGTAAGAAACCAAAAGGAAAATTAAAAAGCCTGTCAACTTTACTTTCTTTTTTTTACGCTCTTTTACAATGTAATTCTCTTTCCTGGAGATACCCCCTCGGCGGGTTTCTTTCAGGCTTCCCATTAATTTGCCTCCAGATTTCATATATCAGTAACAGATAAGAGGGGAAAAAGATAAATGGGATAAATACATATGGGCTTTTTTAGGTGTGGGGGGGTGGGGGTTATGAGGGTAGAAAAAAAATACTGAAACAGTTTTTAGTCATTTAAGAGGACAGGGGGTGTAGAGGCAGGGGGGTGAGGGTGGGGCGGGGGTTTCAGTCTATTAATAGTTGAGTCATCAGTGCCTCAATGTTCTGAAATGGCAAATTGTTAGATCCCCAATGGTGATTATTACTTGCTGTCAATGACCTTCATAACAAATTAAAATTATGCGACTGGGACAGAGCGTGCTCTTTAATAGGCGTTATGCATGGCATTGTGTGTGTGTATGTGTGTGTGCATGTTACTCTGTGCATCTAAATGTGTGTGTGTGTATGTGTCTGTGTGTGTGTGTGTGTGTGTGTGTGTGTGTGTGTGTGTGTGGCCAGAGGGTGAAGGCCTGTAGCATTTAAAATTTGGGCCTTTTTCTATTTTTTTTTTTCTTAAATTGCAGCTCCATCTCTTGTGGTCATTGTCTCATGCCCACACACACACACACACACACACACACACACAAACACTCACACACACAGGCAGGATGTTTGCAGCTACAGTATAAATCTTTTTATTTCATTTTCCAAGACACTGGACAAGTTCATAGAAGAGGAAAACGGGACACGTCCTTGGTCTCTGGATTTACTGCCCGGCCACGCTATGGTAGGAGAGATAGTCTTTCTCTCTCTCTCTCTCAGCCACACACATAAACACACACACACACACACAGTGTGTATGCATGGCGTGAAGCAGATTTACCCATTTTAGCTCCCCCCTCCACTGTGGCCTTGTTAAAAGTGTTCATCGCCCCTTGTGGTAATATATGTCTTTAAGTGCACATTTATGCTCCAGAGCTATTGATCAATGTACACTCCCTACCCGATAATTACTCCACCTTAATATGCACCCTTAATGAGGCTTAATTGATTCATTTTCATTGATGAAGAATAACGCCACTAATGGCTGCGGTGTGCAGAGCATCAATGCCACGCACTGTATGGACTCCGACCAGTGCCAGGTGGATGGAGGGCGGGGTGGCGGCGCTGCTACCGGAGCTGAGCCTCGTGATTGGCCTATTGTGCTCGCTGTTGATTTAGCATGCACGAGAATGAATAGGAAATCAATGGTGGCTGAGAGAGGAGTTCCACTTTATTTAGTGTTAAAGGGGGCACAGCAACAGAGAGCGTGCCCGTCATCCATAGTTGTCATCTCTCCATACCTGCAGTATTGGGGAGTCAGACCTGTGTTGCTTGCGTTTCCCTTTCCTGTCATTAACCTCCTGTCCTTTCCTCTCTTTTTGCCAATATCCTGTCATGTCTGATCCCTTGTCTCCTCTTTTCTCATCTCCCACTCATCTATTAATTAGATGATGTTGATTAGACACATATAAGCGTCGCTTCCTCCCGCCTTTTGCCTTTCGAAGTGGACTTCTCCACCCATTTTATATCCTCTCCCCTCATTTTTCTCCTCTTTTCTGATCCATTTACATTATATACTCACATTAGCACTCTCTCCCTTCACTCCATGTCTTTTTTCCTCTCTGTTCACTCCACTCTTCTTAAATCCCTTCCTTTCTTTTCCTTGCATCTCCCTATCCATAGAAAGCCAGCAGTATCCCAGTAAAGAGACAGCGACCTAGTCATCCTTCACTAATGGTAACCACACCACTTCCTGCCAACACAGACTGAGAGGGGGCATGATGAATATACACCCTGATTATTATAGCACTACACACTCAAGCACACACACACTCTTTGGCAAGTGTGTGTGTGTGTGTGTGTGTGTGTGTGTGTACAAACACACAGACAAACACATTAGTAATTGCTCTTGTCTTCATGTCCTAAAAGACCCCACCTCTGTCCCCATCTGCCTTTTGTGCTCTCATGCATACATGCAGACAGTGGTGGACAACACACACACACACACACACACATACACGCACACACACTCATACACCCTCAAGCATCATCCACAGCCTCTCAACGGGGCTATGATCACCCTGCTAGAATGATAAAGTTAGTGAGACATCAGTGCTCCCTCAGACATTTGTATGTGTGTGTGAGTGTGTATGTGTGTGTGTGTGTATGTGTGTATGTTTGTGTGTGTGAATGTCTTTTTCCAATGCTCTTTGAAGCCTGAAACAGACTTGAGGAGGGGGGAAAACAAAGGTGGGCCAGTGCCAGGGAGAAACTTATGGCACCATTCCTCTTCCCCTAGCTGGGCAGAGGCATAGCCTTTACTGAGGGAGAGAGCCACCTTCTGTCAGTGTGGGAGGGGGAGAGTAGGAGGAGGAGGAGAGGGGGTAGGAGGAGAGATGGAGTGAAAGAAAGGAAAGGAGTAAAAAAAAAAACATGGAAACCTCGCAGGAGAGAGTCACTGTTACCTACACCTGTGTCCTGTTCTTAGACATAGACTAGAGCAGATATGTGAGGTTCTTCCAGGCTGCATTTTTCAGGTGTTTATTTATTTATTTATTTTGTCCTTCACCCTATAATCCTGGAGAAATAATTTTCCCAGCTTGAAGATCACTCCCTGAATAGATATCCTGCACTTCAGAGCACCCCCCACCACCGCCACCCCCCTGCCCCCCGCCTTCATTCAAGAAAGTGCTTCAAACAAATAGCCTTAACACTATCCTGCACAATGGAAACCACTACCCTTTCATTACCCAGGTTAGAAAAAGGGAACTATTTCTCCTCTATCTCCATTTTTTCCCCTCATCCTCTCTCTCCTCTCCGCTCTTTTTTTTCTCCTCCTCCTCCACAACTCCAGTTTTAGTGCGGGCGTTCACTAATAAATATAAATGTTTGTGATTAGCATCTCTGCAGCACAGGTGCATGTTTGTTGCGAGGGGAGGCTTGTTCATTAATTTTCAGCCATGAAAAGTGCAGCGCGCCATGAACGGAGAGTCCAAATCACACACACTGATAAATGAACGCACAGATTGTTAATGTACCATTGTAAGGCTGCTGCCTCCACCAGCTTTGAAAAAAAGGGCCTGCTGCCAAAAGCAGGGCTATGAGTGCACACATGCACACGCACACACACACATTCACACACAAACACATACATACACACTGGGTCCGAGAGGTGTGGCAGAACGCTATTCAGAGGTCTAGATTAAATTGAATAGAGCTTTAGAACGGCTGTGTTTTTATCCTTACACATATAACTACGGATTATTTAGATTATATAGACAAGACACCCCCCGTCGCGAGGCCTGTGGCTCACAGCGTCTAATTAGATTTAGCAGAACTGGTGTCTGCTGGTACGGTCAATGGCATACATATGAATTTGTTCGTATCGGGGCTTTAAGTGAAAACATTTGGTGCTAAAAGTGAATCTGTACAGAGATTGGAAGCTCAGGGTGAAGCAGGGTGGGAAAAACTGTGCTTGGTTAATCCCTGGTAATTTCTTTATTGTCACCATGATGGTCATAATCGTGATTTCATATCTGGATTAACACCCTCAGTCAGCCGCTGGGTTGACATATTTGCTCAGGGATGGACACAACACGTGTGCATTATCAGGAGTGGCATGGCATACTGTATAGTTTAATTAGATAATGCGTGCTAAATCTAGAACCGATCCTCAATATGTTTTTTTTGAGATACGGTTTTTGCGACTGTAACGTTCACAACAGGAGAGAGAAATACTGACGAAGGAGTAAACAAAGAGAAAATAAATAAAATCTGCCTCAAAATGGGTTGTTTTTCAGGAGCTGCGAAAATGTTTTAATAGGGGACTGCTGAGCACCTGCCTTAAAATGTCGTTTCAACATCTCCCGAATGCCATTTTGCTTAATTGACTTGGAAATGGCCCAAATGTATTGCTGAATGCGATCTAATTAATATTAATAATAAATGCCATTATTAACATCAAAGAACATCTGGTGCCCCTGTTTACCCCACCGCCTTATATGTAACACATTCTGCTGCTGTTTTCATCTCGCAAGCAGAGCGCGGGTAAACAACAACTTGCATTTCCTTTATTTTTTATTTTCCGTTGATTTTTTTCTCCCTCTCGTTTTTTTGTTCTCACGATTTATTCCGTCTTTGGTCTTATTTCTGTTGCTCGACGGGGTCAGTGGTAAAACAACAAGCGTAAGGTTGAGGTTGCTGTGTAGAATTTGGAGCAGAGTTGCTCTTTTTTTCTGGTCCCCCCCCCCCCTCTCTCTCTTTTTTCTTCTGCTTGTTCATCTTGGTCTAGACCTGGTTGTTGTAATACCTCAGGGACGCCTCAGATCCCTTGTGTGCCTGCTTTGAAAAAAAAAAAAAAAGAAAATAAAAAGCAAAAAAAAAGGAAAAAAAAAAAACAAAAGCATCTGCACACTAAAAGAGCCTTGCATTAGGACTTTCTCAGTACCCATAAATCATGGACCAAATAACTTTAATCTAAAATTTCATTAAGTAGTCCTTGTCAGGTAGTAAAAGGAGGGGGATAATGCAGTGGTGTTTAATGATAATTGGTGTTTGGTTAATAAATTCTGCGAGTTCAGATTACGTTTTAGCAGTGGCTGGAATGCTAGCATCAGCAGTGTAACTAAACCTCAAATTGATTAACTCGCATGAACCAGACGCTCACAAAGATGGCAGTGGTCCAAATCAAAAAAAAAGAATGAGAGGGGAAGAGGGGGTGTTGGGAGGTGTGTGTGTGTGTATGTGTGTGTATATGAGAGAGGGAGAGAGAGAGAGAGGGGGAGAGCAGGCGAGCATCAGGCCGGATGGTGTTGTGTTGCTCTGGTGTAAGGAAATCAAGTCCCCCCGGGCGCATTTTTAAAAGCCTAATGCCTTTCAAATGATGTCATCACATTTTACTCTTTCTCTCTTTCCCCTCCCTCCCTCCCTCTCACCCAATCTCTCTTAATATCTTTCCCCTTTTCAAACTGTTTCCGTCAATCACCCTCCCTCCCCTCCCTCCTCCCACCCCCAGTTATTTGGCTACGGGGAGAGGCCGGCGGGCTTCGACGGGGGAGTCACGTGACGCATTAGAATAATGGCCGAGCAAGAAGCAAAACATCTTGTGTTTTTATGACTGATGTGCTTTTTTCCCCCCTAGTTTTATTTCCTGAAAGTGATATCATACTAATCAAAACCACAGAACGTTTAGAGTGCAAAGTGTGATTGAAAGAGCACCATTAAGGAACTGGAAAAACCCCTCCCCCAACACCCCACACCCCCAGCAACAAGCCGCACCCCCCAGCTCTGTATATGTGCAACACAATCACTGGCTTCGTTTTGATTTTTTTTTTTTTTTTGCTGTTGTTGATGATTTTCTTTCCTCTCAAATCTGGGTGTGGTTGCCATAAAGGAGTAGGCAGTGTGCCCTATCCCAGGGTACCCACATGAGCACTGGCAGAAACACACACACACACACACACACATATGAACACACACCCGTGCATGCACACACATATGCACAAAGATCCTTATCAATTTATAGATTTGTCAGTCAGTGGCGGAGGCTGCCCTGGTGGCGTATTCCCAACGCATCGGTCGATCCGTTGCAAGATCCCGGTGACGTGCGGTCGGAAGGGAAGGGAGTGAGGTGTCTCTCACACACACACGCACACACACGCACACACGCACACACACTTGCACACACACTTACACACACAGTTGCACTTTCGCACACAGTTTCTCAGAGGGGAGTGTGAGTGCAGCAGACAGCAGGCAGAGTGACTGATACTCAGCCTGCCTCCCAGATGGCCTGCTCAACTCTGCTCCAATCTGATCTCGGAGCCTTTGTTCTGGCATGTTCCATTACGCCGCCGTGACACCAGTAAAGGCAGAGGGGAGAGGAGCTGGTCTCAGATCAGATATAGCTGAATTATACATGTATTTCTCTTTTTTCTTTTCCTTTCCCGCCTGTGATATTCTTGTACTAGCAGTCGCAGTTTCTGCGTGTGTCATGTTGTTTTTCCTGGGGTAAGAGGTGAGTGAGGGGTTTCAGAGATGAACATAGTAAAAAAAAAACCTGTGTGGATGTTTGAGTTTGACAGGAGGAAAAGAAGAACACTTTTTGTATTATATATCAAATTGAAATGTGTCCTTTTAATTATTTAACTCTCGATATGTTGTACAACCCCTTTTTTTTTTGGGGGGGGGGGTCCAGAAAAAGGTTGGTGGAAAAAAAATATGTCAACTCAAAGAAACAAAGTGAAATTTGAGGAGCATGGGATTTGTCATTCAATATGAGGGATAAAAGACTAGTAATAGTTACTTGGATAATTTGAAGCATATTTATGTTACATTGATGTCTTTAGTGACCTTTGAGCGGTTATGAAAAAGAAAGAAACACATCCTTTTAGAGCCATCAACCACAGAATGCAGGATTCTAATGCAACCAACAGTGCAAACATGCCAGATTAAGCTAATTACATGATGAATGAAAGCGTCATTTGAGATATACCTGTTCCTACGGTTTTAGTGCCGCATGTCTAACAGCGAATCTTCTTTGCATAAGAGGGGGAAAAAAAAAAGATGAAAGATGAGGAGTGAAAATCAATACTCGGAGGATAGTTACGGCTGGGTGTCAACAAGCGATCGAGTGTTTCACCCCCCACTCTCCCACCCCCCCCCACCCCCACCCCCCATCCGCACCACACACACCCAGCTGTGAACGATGATGCCTAATATACGGGGTGACCTTCAAAATGTCATAAATGTGTTGTGCAATAAAGTGTCAATATTTGTGGTTATATGGAGCAGGATGACTTTTACAGTAATTGGAACAGCCGCATTAAAAGCTGCGGATCAGTCAACTGATTAAAGACAGGCGTGCTGCTGGACACCCGGCCACTCGCTCACGTGCACTCGCGTGTAGACGTGTGCGCACCTTGACGTGCGTGCCGACACTTGTACACTTGAACGCTCAAGAAGAAGAGGCGAGGAAGTATGGCCAAAGTTGCTTTTTTACCTGTCCTTTGTGGGGCTTTGCAGCATGTGTATGGGAATGTGTGAAGCCCATTTATTATTGAAGGGCTGTTATATGCCAGGAGAGCACACTCTCATCCTCTCAGTAGTGTGTCTTCCTCTTACAGGAGCACTATTAACCCTGACACACAAGGACGTGTGTGTGTGTGTGTGTGTGTGTGCATGTGTGTGTGTGTGTGACAGAGAGACAGACATGCTAGTGTGTGTGTGTGTGTGTGTGTGTGTGTGTGTGTGTGTGTGTGTGGAAGTGTGGTCTGGTGTTTGTCCTGCTTCTAATCTGTGTTTTGGATTTTTTAATTTTAGCCCCATCTGGGGTGGGCAGGTGGGCCACTGTCTGTTACACGATCTGGGGAATCTTTGCCAAAAAGGGATCTGTACAGTAGACCGCTCAAAATATGTTTATGAGGAGGCGACTATGGCTACAGTATGGTGCAGTCCTGGACCGAGCACTGGGGGAATTGTACCCGCGTTTATTTATTTATTTGCTGTCTACAGGATGTCTTTTAGATGCATTCAAATGAATAACGCACGAGAGGAGGAGGAGGAGGAGGGTGGGGCGGGTGGCTGGGGTGTATCGCGCACAGTGTTGGAATTATGCAGGAAATTATATTTTCACCTGTGATATTTTACATACAATTCCTGTTTAGTTTAATTTGCATTGAGCCGATGCCAACACGTTGTAGCACACAGGTCAGAATGGGTGTCACGGTGTGCAGAAGTTCCCTCCAACATGTTGCACTTTAGAGGTGGATTTAAGGGGATGTAATGAAACACTTTGTCATCTTCAAAGCTCCGTTTTAGCACCTTTTATTAGTTGCCGTTTAATTTAATTTTTTTGGTGGTGAATCTCTCAGAGTCTCCCTACACAGGTGGAAATAACGGATAACCTTGTTGAATTTTTTTCCCACCTCAGACATTGTCATCTGCATTACATTGCATCCTGGTTAACATTACATTGAGAAAAAGCTTAATCGTTTTAAACGATCCTCGTTCAACATCTGCCTTTAAAACCAAACCCTCTACCCGCCCTCCCCTTACTCCTATGCAGAATTAAACCACACAGTTGCCAAGCCCAAGTAGAGGCAGCTGGTGTTTAGTATCTGTGTATTGTCACAGACTTGCATTTAGGTTGCCTTTCACTTTCAGTTGTGATAAATAGCCTTCAGCCTGATAGCAGCGTTGCTGAATGGAGTTGTGTGTTTAGTGTCAGCGTGGAAGAGGACTTGCTGACTTGGGTCTTTCCATTCTGTAAACCTTATTTGACTCCTCAACAGAGGAGGGGTGGAATGGGCCGGGGTGGGTTGGGGGTAGTGGAGGCGACAGAAAAGAAAAAGATTAGGCTACTGTTAAAAAATGTTCCTTATTGTGTGGCGTAGTTGCCTAAGTGGGTTGCTCAATTCTGATTCTTTCTCTCTCCTCCTCCCGTCTCTGCCCCCACGCAAATACCAAATCATGTGCCAGATTATAAAATAAATAACATTTTCAACTCCATTTGTGCCACTTTGGGTCACGTGTGTTCTGAGACGCTAGATATTAGGCCACAGGAGCAGTAAATATGTGTGTGTGTGTTTGCATGTGTGTGTGTGTGTGTGTGTGTGTGTGGTACAGCCTATGCTACCACAGTCATATGCATCTGTTTGGCTGCACGTTTCCTTTCTTTAACCTCAGCAAAATAGAGATTATTGTCAACGTTGCTCATGACCTCAAAGTTCATATCTTCTCACGCTCTGAGCTGTTTTGCCCGCCGCTACACTTATGATGAGCAAATCTTGACATGGAAGAAGTCAAACCTGCTCCACACAATGAAAAAGAAAAGGAAAGGCAGAAAAAATAACAGTTTTGCGTTGTGTCAGTTGATGTTGAACCTTCTGCACGGCGACGTCCATCAAATGCAATCGGAGCTGCCACAGATATTTTTAATTTAACGGCTACAAGATAGAAGACATATCAAGCATCTGTTGTGTATTGCTTTTTTTTTGTTTCTCTGAAGTTTTATTTCCTGTCTTTTGAAGTTAACCGCCTCGCTTGGGCCTTTAAAAACGCTGCTCTGGTGACTGTCAGCACATCACAGGCTCCTAACCATCGTACAACAAGGCCACGGCGTACAATCTGATGATGACACCCTCACCTCAGATTATGCTGCTGTCAACACATTCCCAGGTTGTCGTCAGTCATTTTAGATTCATATTCAGAGGGGGGTGATCGCGTTGATAACAGGCTGCTGTTGCACTAAACTGTGCATCATCGTTTTTTGGCATACGGAGGAAGCGGCAGAGGGCGGGGTCAAAACCGTTATCACCCTATCATATCTCTGACAGCTACCTGTCAAAATCAGGTCGCAGGAAGAGATGTGAGGAGATCCTGCACTGCTGACATAGCCAAATCTATCTCTCTGTTTCTCTCTGTCTGTCTCCTCTCTCTCTTTTTCTTCTCTCTTTCTGTCTTATTTTCTATTGTTAATTTCCCCTGCATATGCTTAATAGGAATGATGATAATAAAAAGGGATAAAAAAGAGGAGGAAAAAGAAAAGAAAAACAGGATTAAAAAGCAAAGAAACGGTGATGTTGAAAGTGGTGTTGAAGGAGCGTGTGTGTGTGTGTGTGTGTGTGTGCGTGAGTTGAGGAAGGGGGGGTGTGTCTCAGGACCATGGTGTTTCTAAAGAGACTGAAAAGCTTATGAACTGTCAGCGTTCTGTCAGGAAGGAGAAAAGCGAGGCCCGTGAACCTGTTTGATGCGTTTGACTTTGTGTGGCGTTCGCACATTCGAGCACGGCGAACGAGGGACAATGAGAGAGGAGAAAGAGCGGGAGTGGGGCGTTGGGGGGGGGGGGGGGTGCGGGGGAGGTGTTGTGTTGTGATGTGTGATGTGTGGAGGGCTGGTTTGAAGTGGCACTCAACACACCTTCCATTTGTCTCTTCCCTCCTCACGCCGCGTCTCGTGCGTGCGCTCCAGATGTCGGGGAGGACCTGGGGAAGGCGGCGGGGAGCATCCAGCCGACGCTGTCCCAGCACCGCGAGCGCAGTCTGCCCTCGTCCTCCAAGGATTGTCCCTACTGTGGCAAGTCCTTCCGCACCTCCCATCATCTCAAAGTTCATCTGCGGATACACACAGGTTAGTACATTCACGGTTACACCCCCACCACACACACATGCACACACGTCCTCTGCAATGCATAGATTGCATTTCTCAGCCATTAAAACATTTATTCGGCTTCATGCAAAATTCACTCTACTACATGCATTGACATTCCTTCTGGGGTTAGTCCGACATATTGGTTTATGAATATTGGTCTAATCAGGTATCGGACTCGCTATCTGTGTGTCACATGATGGATATGATATTAAGTAGTTGATCGGATGCCAGTTTTGTAATTGCTACAGCACCTATTGTGCCCTAAATCTTTAATTTATTCAATCCTAGACTAAAGAAAATTGTAAACGCTGTTCATCAAAGGCAGACAGGAACATAAAAGTACTCACAGTGCAACCGGCCTCCATCATAAGTATCAGAAACCCTGTGTTCCCAGTCACTCACAGTGTGATCACTTCATCAGATTCTTGATTTTAACACTTCTCTAATTGACATAGAGAAAAATAAATGAAACTACAAGTCAGGGATGTGCATTTCCGGACAGTGTCCCTCATTAAGGCTTAAGGCCTGTATTATCCTGTGTCTTCGTACACGTCGTTTCATTGAGCTCTAATTAACGCAACAAGGGTTCAGTGTCCTCCGATGACATCACTCAGAGGGCAATTTCACACTCGCTAACTCTCAATAACTTTCAAGCCAAAACAAAGCCAGCCTGTCCACAGTTTAGGGATATGCGTGAGAGGATGTGTCTAATAGATTTAGGTTTATTTCTCACCCGAGCATCCTCGTCCTCGGAGCTCCGCTCGTACATCTCTCCAAACCAGGACTGGGGCGAGTTCTGTGACAGCATGGTTGTTTCTAAGAGGTTAAAGCTGCAATCGCAGTGATAATGTGGACTGTGGAGACCTGCCAGGGTGCAAAAACCCTCTGCGAGGTACGAACGCCCCAATGACTATTCAGGTTAAAGTCACACAGTTGCAGCATGTTAGAGGTCACCTTAGCACAAGGGCGACTGGGTGTAGCTGGTGGGCCCGGGGCGTTAAGTGCAAATCTGAAGCCCCAGTTTCGCATTAGGGGAGTTCCCGGACTAGAAACAGAGTGAATTGTGTTATTTGGAAACCTTCCAGTCGGTGGTTAAGTGTGGGCCAATGGATGTAAACCTTTTGGTACAGATACACGAGATAGTCGTCCTTTATCAGAGCAATTTTACAGCAAAAATATTGTCAGATTGTTGCTGCTCATTGAAGACAAAATAAGATAAAATAAGTGCTTTATTTATCCCCCAAGGGAAATGGTTCTAGCTAGCACCCAAAAGTCACACAATACGCAACAGTCCATACACAGGATATTCACAGTAAATGATAATAATAAGTAATAAAATAAACAAGTGTTAGTAATAAGTGGTAGTATAAAGTAGGGCAGGGGTAGATCTCCACAGTGCAGAACAGTCTGCACCCACTCCCAAGTGTCTCTTCTAAACCCCTTGTACTGTCCCTAGTTCTCAAAATAAAGCTTCATGCCGCTGCGTCCTCACATAATTAGCGTCTCCATGTTAAGCGGTGTGTCCGGGTCAAAGCCTGGGATGGTCAGTGCTTTTTCCATGGAGGGCATCTGTGATCTGGTGCTGAAAGACTTGAGTTACGTCTGCTTTGAGTTGTACAGTAAGGATACCTGCGAGGGTCATATTTTATCAGGGAGGAAGAAGAGACATGAGCCCCAGTCCTGGGCTTTAAATTATTCTGCAAAACGCACACAGACAAGTGTGTCCATTTAAATCCTTCTGCACAGCTTGTTCTATATTTATTCAATCATACCTGGAACTTAACCCCCCCCCCAAGAAGAAAAAAAGCCCAACCCTGCTGCATCCAGGAGGAAAAGTGAGAAAGGTTAGCATGGTTGTTGTCTTTTGGAGAGGAATGTATCTTTGGACGTGGGCCTATCTAAACAAAGCTTTAGTATAGTCTCGTGCACGTGGAGAGAGAGAGAGGGAAAAAAGAGCAGGTTGATGCATCTCCAACATGTGGCCTTTAAATCACTCCTATAACCTAATCATACCAGCTCCACTGTGACATCCTGATTACATCCAA